>CM021106.1:121891862-122256037 GCA_007115665.2 Sequoiadendron giganteum | reverse complement strand
GCCAAGACTACACTACTGGGGGTACATGATGCTTATGTCCATCACAGGAAAGCTTCATACTAGGACATGTTGTGATCAGGGTTTTGATGAGACTGATTGGGTGATAAGCTATTGATACTCCGAGTTGACCAACTTGCTTGCTTACTGACCTAGAATTTGAGACTTTGATGATTAGGGTGTTCACTTTTGAACCTGCTACACTTGCTTCTGATCAACTCACTAGAGGATGAAGGCGATGATTGATTTATTAGGAATGATTACTATCACGGGTGAAAGAGAAATGAGATGGGTGCACCATTTTGGATTTCCTAGATATTTTGAGGTCGTTTTTGGTATTTTCATATTTTATGAATGTTTTGGATTTTGTGTCTCAAGGGCCGATCAAGGATGACCTTGCCTATGATCCAAATCAAAGACAACGTATTTCAGATGACAATTGACTTGACTGTTGATGAGAAAGATGGGAAAATGGATTTCCATTATGATGGATGCCTAAAGGACTGACCTAAAATGTCTTAGGGGATGATCAAACATCAACCTTACCCACATTCAAGCTCAGAGATGACGTCCTTCGACGACAACCTTAACTCAATGATGATACATGGGCAAACAAATGCCATTTTATTGTGACAGACGCCTAAAGGACTGACCTAACTATCTTGGGGGATGATCAATGATCAACGTTGCCTACGTTCAAGCTCAGAGATGATGTAGTTCGACAAGGTGAAAAACTAACAAGACTCAATGATGATTTTTTTTGAAGATTTTTTGATATTTTGACATGTTTTTGGATTTTTTGAATGATTTGGATTCTTTTGGATTTTTGCATGATTTTGACGGTTTGGATGTGGATATGTGATGATATCAGTACTTTGTTTTGGAATTTTTTTGAAAACCAAGCTAAGGTTGATCGATCAGATTAATGGATTGATAGTTTGACTAAGTGTGTTAAGTTAAACAAAAGTGATAATGCACTTGTAAAATCTAGGAAGTTGTGTTACCCTAGAGTAAACTTGTACAAAAGAGGATGGTTTAACTAAGTGTGTTAAGTCATATAAGTTGATCATGGATTGGATAATTTGACTAAGTGTGTTAAGTCAAATAAGATGATAATGCACTTGTAAATTCTAGGAAGTTGTGTTATCCTAGAGAAAACTCATGCACAAGAGGGTAGTTTGACTAAGTGTGTTAATTCAAACAAGTTGATAATGCACTAGTAAACTTTAGGAAGTTATGTTATCCTAGAATAAACTTGTACATAAGAGGACAGTTTGACTAAGTGTGTTAAGTCAAATGAGGTGATTATGGATTTGATAATTTGGCTAAGTGTGCTAAGCCAAACAAGATGATAATGGACTTGTAAACCCAAGGAAGTTGTGTTATCCTAGAGTAAACTCATGCATAAGATGATAGTTTGACTAGGTGTGTTAAGTCGAACAAGGTGATAATTTATTGGATTCAATTGATCAAGATTGATGAAGCTTGGTTTGGAACAAAATAGCTTTGATGATGTGATGTTGACATACACATTAGATGCAACTGATATGGATTGCTTGGATTGGTGTTCGACGAAAGATAAATCTAGGTAAGGAACATCTTTTTGTCAAAATATGGCATGGGCTAGTGATTTGGATTTTTCGCTCACAAATGCTTTAACAAAATTTGATTTCACGTTTGCCAATGCTCAGATTACCAGATAAGTTAGAGGATATATATCAAGATTTATTCTTGAAGCAAGATGCCTTGATATCTTCCCCCATTATGTAGAAATGTTTGAACGGTCGTGGGTGGATTCTTGAATAGGTGTATGGATAAATATGTTAAGCATGCAAAGGATGCCAAGGATTATCTTGTGACAAGATAAGGTGTTCAAACATAGGAATGCTCATTTAGATAATTCTTCCAGGCTCACATAATGTTGGGTAGGATAGGATCAATGAAAATGACCCATGTCAAGTTGTTTACCATGAGCAAGTGTAAAGTGTGCACCAAAATTTCATCAAGATTAAGATACCTTGGATTATGGATGCAGATATATGAACATGGATTGGGTAAACGATTCATGAATGAATCGATTTATTATGGATATGATAAGATGCTTTCTTCTGAATTGGTGCACATAGATGCTCGATTCTACACATGACGCCTGTTTTCTAGGTTTTCATCATGGTACATGTCCAAAGTAGCACCAAAGCAGTTTTCACTAGAGGATGATTTTTTTCTTTACTGTTTTCATATTTTTTTCTGATTTTTTTGGATTTTTGAGTTTTTGTATTTTTTTGTATTTTTTGAGAGATTTTAAGCTGATGTTGAACCACCTGGTGGTGCTGATGTAGATGCTTATGTCATAATGTGCCATCGGTATCCTGCTTGAAGAAGTTATTTTTCCAGGATGCGTGCACTTGAAAGCAACTTTTCAGATCCCTAATCTACTTTGTTGATATTGGAGTTAACTTCGTCTTTGTGCACACATTGCAATAGAGTACCTTATGAATCCTTATAATGAAGGGTCTTTGCCAATACATGGTCAATGTGAGAATTTGAGATCATGCATGGAGGAGTGGATGGCAGTGTGTGTTTAGGAATAAAAGATGGATTGGTTGACAGTTTGGGACCTTTGACTCTCCAAACTTGGGAAGATGAGCAATGATGGGTGGATATGGAAGTGTGCATAGAATTAGGACCAACTTCTTGATACACTTTGTATGTTGCTTGAGAATCTTTCTTTTTCTTTTGTGGACGTCTTGGATGGATAATTTTCCCCTTTTTATTTTGCCCCATAGTTTCTTCGACTGATGGAGTTTGATAGGGATTAAATTTCTTTGTATTCTTTGGTATCCAAGTGTATTTGATTTGTCCGATATGATTCTTAGCTTCATTTTCTTTGATAATTTTCTTCATGATTTGATTCAAATATCCCTTTTGATGTTGGTCCCAATTTGTGGATGGGGTGATGGGTGGATGGAGATTCATGGCGTGGTGGGTTGTATTATTGAAATTGGTTTCATCATAAGGATTCTTCGTGCCCCCTATGTTGATATTGGCTTGAGAAAAACTTGTCCCCGATTTTATGGAGGTGTTACTGATATGTTGAGATCCCTTGATTGTCGAATAAATAAGGCCTTGATGCTTAGGATTGCCAACAATCTGCAGTGGCTCTAGGATACCTTGTTCATGTACGCCTAATCCTCTACCTTGATAATTCATCTTCTAAATTTTTTTATCTGCAATAGGATATGATTTGCCTTGGAAACAAGGTGCTAATCCTTCTCTTCTCTATTGTGGATCTTCAGAAGTGGTAGCTTTTGTATTGATGAGATAGCTCACCCTAAGGAAGGTAACTGATCCAACTTTATAAGTGATAGGATCCTCCATATGTGGGATGAATGTCTGATTGATCTCTCTAGCTTTATCTTGTGAGATATCATATTGTAATGCTCCTTTAAGAGGCGTTCATGCTTCATTGTACTTGTAAAATTATTCCTTATGATTCATTATTGATATGCTTTCACATGAGGGTATGTGCAGGATCATGATGGGCCAAAAAGTGGCGATATGTAAGCCATATGATGGTCCATGTGGTTGACGACATTTTTTTACCTAAAATTGATGAAACAAAAAGGGTTTTTAGAGGAGATTCTCATCTTTCCACCAATGTAAATTACTCTTTACTTTGAATTTAAGAAATAATTATTATTCATTTTCTATTAGAATTACAAATAAAGTCGTCATTGATAGGCTGATTGAAAAAAATCTATAACTTTCAAATGGTATCACATTTTGTACTTCACATACTATAGGATTAAAAAATTAAATAAATAATTTCATGGAATTTTGACCAAGTTAGGGTGGTTAGATAGACGAGCTTTTATATTTTTAAAAATATGTAATAAAAAAATCACAATTAATTATTTACTTGCAAAAATTTTATAAAAAAATATGCATCACATCGGGACATGAGTCCTCTATTTATATCTAAAATATTATAAAAAAATATTATCATTTTATTGTGGTTAGGGTGGTCAGACAGACACTTAATTCTTATTTTTACCCTGAAATTTAAATGCTAGTGCATTGAAATTTAATGTTTCCACCAAATACATTTTTATTTTTTTTATAAAGTTCTAGTAGTTTAGAAACTACATTCAATTTTATACAGGTTCTATTTTTACATTTTTTTGAAATAATATAGATAACATATTCAAATTTTTAGGTCAAGTTGTCTAACTTTGATTTTTTGTCTTTTTATAGCCACTTAAGGGCCTATTTTTTCCATGATGATCCCACACATACCCATGATGTTTATGATTCACAACTTCTATAGAAGCCTTCTTCATGACCCATTCTGATATGTCTCTAGTTTTTTCTATATCTTGATCATGTGTGCAAATGTTAGGAGTAGGAGACTCTTGTTCCTTGGTAATGATGTCAAGAGTATGAGACTCTTGTTTTGAATGAAGATCATCTACGTTTCCATCCAAAGAAAGCATCTCATGGGTAGACGAAGGGGTATGTGCTATATGGATATGATCATTATTTGTGACATCTTGTAGGAGAGTGGTCATCACCTCATTGTAGTATCTTGGATATAAAATTCTTGATCTTGATTAATGTTAGAATCGTTTTCAACCTGATTTGGATCGAGTTCTTGACATGGGTAAATTTCAAAGGATGGATTACTTTCAAAGGGTGGATTGATTTCAAAGGGTTCTTGGACATCCTCATAAGGCATTGGAAGTGTCTCAATATCCTCTTGATCTTTGAGTGGACCTGGATCAAATGGTGAGTTGATAATTTCTTCAATATTTGTAACCATGAGGTCAAAGGATGTCAATATGTCTTGGAAGGCTCCATTGCTAGACTTTGGTGAAAGATGTTGATCATGATTTGGAATAAATTATTGAGATATGTCCTCTAACTCATTAGGTGATGTAGAGACATTTTCAACATGATCATTGGTCGAAGGATTTTGATAATAATTTTTAACGATTCTGATGAGAATTTGTTGCAAGTTTTGTTGTAGGAGTAAAGCCTGCAATTTTTGATGAGCCAAAAATGCTTTTTGTTGGTCGTTTTGTTGTTGTTCTAACAAAGCTTGTTGTTTTTCTAACAAAGATTGTTGTTGGTCTTATTTTTGTTGTGCCAACAAAGCTTTTTGTTGGTCTAGTTGTTGGTATGCCAACAAAGCTTTTTGTTGGGCTCCTTGTTGATGGAATTGTTCATGAATTGCTTGCAATAGTGCCTATAATTGTGCTTACGCTTGTCAAGCTTGGTGCTGGGATTGAGATTGTTGGGCTACTTGAGCCGCTTGTTGGTTTTGGAGTTCCTTTTGGCGGGCAACTTGCAACATGATAGAGAATGAATTTTTGATGTTGTGTTTTAGTGGTGATGGTGGTGGTGGTGGTGGATTGGGAATAGTGTTGATTGTTGAGGTGGGTGGAATGGTCTCATTGATTGCCAAGGTTTGAGTGATGAATGGTGTGATTGAGATTCTTGGTCCTTGAGACACTTGAGAACTGGTAGATGTGTTAACCGCTGGGGTTGCTTGGATGGTTGCCATATGTTGTTGCAATATCAATGGAAAAAGGGGGGATTTAATATGATGTTTTGATTTGGAATTATAGGTTGACTTTGAAAATTTTTGTGGTTGAGAATCATATTGCCTTAATTTAGGTAACTTTGATTTTGCATGGTGTTACCTTCACTTGGATCAATACCAAGAGTTGTCAACATATTGCTTGGATTTTGAACAACATTGATGGGATTTGCAAACATGTCATGTATGGATTTTGTGGGACAATGTTGTGTGGAAAACTTTACCAAACTTTGGATTGGGCATACTCACATTTGCTGTACCATTGAGGTTTGGAGGAGATAATGATGCGACGTATAAATGTGAGTTTTGATAATCAATTGGCATTGGGAGACTTGGATATTTGGTTGACTTGGATTAGTCATGATAGATGAATCAAGTTTATATTCCATGTTCTTCTTTTGTTTCTACCTTGTTGACCTCTAAGGGGTTTAGGACCAAATATGAGATGAAGGATGAAAGGGGTGAATGATATGGGTCTTTTGACTTTTAGGAGGTTTGGATCAATGCTAGACTTTATGAGTTGGTTTGATTCTATTTGGATAGTTTGACTAAGTGTGTTAAGTCAAACAAGATGATAATGCACTTGTAAACCCTAGGAAGTTGTGTTATCCTAGGGAAAACTCACATAAGAGAATGAATTCGCTAAGTGTGTTAAGCCAATAAAAATGATCATGAACAAGTAGACCTCAGGAATTTATGTTATCCTACAAGAAAATTTGTTCAAGAAGATTGATAATCTTACCAAGTGTGTTAAGTCAAACCAGGTGATTTTGATTTTCCAAAAGTCTAGCATAAGTGATGTTGCAAAGTTCCAAAAGTTTTTGGTGAGATGGAAATTTGATTGATTTTTGAGAGATGGGTGAAGTGATGATTTTGATCCTAGATGACCCTATGAGGACTTGCTTACAAGACCAAGGTAATGATGAACATGGTTTTCCCTACGATTAATTCAAACCAAAAGACCAATGTTTGCATGAAAACCATAAGACTCAAAAGAGAACAAGAACATGTGTGGTTCAGTTGTTTGTTTATCTTTCTTAGATTTTGGTTCTTTTTAACACAAAAACTTTCCTGAATACGATTTTCAAACGAAATTTCCAATACCCTAATTTTGTTTCATCCCACAAAGTGCATTATGTGTAAATCAAGGAAATTGAGGCAAAGGTTTCCTAGTGTTTAACCTTGGTGAAAACAAATGATGATAGAATCCAAGCACTTAGAAACCTCTAAGGATATGATCCCTAGGGAAAGCAAGAGTACTTAAATTAATCAAAAGGTATTTGTTTTCTCCAAGGGGTTTGAAATTCAAAGTTCTTTGTGTATGTTCGTTTTCAAATTTTTTTAGGACCAAGCAATGTATTCTTCACTTCCAAGCTATTTTTACAACCCTAGGATGATGAGAAAATATTTTGTTGGGTTCCCACTTGGATGAATCTAGCTGTGCATATTTTGTGTGGATGGCTAAATACTTGAACACACATGCTCCCCTCCACGAAACACACTTCTTGAGTCAGCCAAGCATTAACACCCATGAATCTTCCATGGCATACTTTCCATCTCTACAACAAAACAGCATGTATAATGTGGGGTGGCTTCAAAGGACATGACCTTTTGCAACAAAATAGATAAGGATTTAGTCTTTTCTAAAAAAAGGGTTATAATGCGGGCATTCCGTTTTTGGGGGATTATCCAACGTCAGCGAGAGTCCATTTATTTCCATCTCATCGGAGTAAATCCTCATGATTCTTGAAATTCCTTCAAGAATCCACACTTATATATACCGATTGGAAGTCGCTTGGCTTTAGCATATTCCCAGTTGGATCGTTCCCTTGGGTGATTACTTTTTCCCACAAGGCAGGCCCGCTAAGATAAACAATAGCAAGCTAGCATATCTCATTGTTCAATCAACCTTTGTTGAAAAATAAAGGGAGAACCTTCACAATATTTCGTGCTCACACTCACATGTTTGGTTCAATTTTAATTCCAAAAAATGAAATGTGGAGGCAATCTTTTATGCAACTTAGTGTCACCAAAAAGACTTTTGATTCTCAAGATCATTGTGAAGCATGAGAGAAGCACATACACCTTTTTAAATGACACTACTTTGCAAAAAATATTACAAGGCACAAAAAACACATGTTCATTTTAAATCCCTCAAAGCAATAATGAGTTATTTTTAAGTAACAAAGGAAATGTGAGATTGCCTTATTCAATTTTTAAAACCTTTAAACAAAATCTAGTATGTTGTTCCTAAGGTTCTTTTTAGCCCTTTGCAAACTTTGAAAGATAATTTTTTTTATACTTTTTAGAGCCCAAAATGAAATCTATTAAGTCCTAAAAAGCTTGAAGAGGTAAAATCCTTAAACTTGGAATTATAATTGTTTCCAAGAGTGTCTAAAGACACTTGATACAATAGAAGGATGATTTCATAATAAGTTTTTCCTTTGTTTCCTCTTCCCTTTTTGATTTCCTAACCTGCAAAAATACTCCAAATGTTAGATTAAAACAATAAACAAGAAGGTATAAGGGTTACATGAATCATTAAGCATAAAAATCCTATAAATTAGACCAATTTATAGTGTGATTAACCTTTAGATGTGAAATTGATAATTTTAATTCTAATAAAACTAATAAAAACCTATACCATTAGATATCTTATGAAATTCTACCCCATTTAAAAAAAAAAGCATCAACAAAGACCTCTGTATGACCAAGATATCATCATTTTAAGGTTGACTATAAAATCGCTAAAACAAAGGTATAGGCACTGAAATAGTGTTCATATGCACTAAAATACAAAAGCACTAAAATAGATTCAAAAGTGCTAGAAAAGGTGCCAGAAGCACTACAACAGTTCACAGAAGCACTGCAACAGTTCACATAAGCACTGAAAGATACCACAAATGCACTAAAATGTTTATAGAAGTGCTAAAACAGTTTACAAAAGCACTAAAACAATTTATGGAAGTGCTAAAACAGTTGTAGAAATGCTAAAACAATTTATAGAAGTGCTAAAACACTTTACAGAAGTGCTAAAACAAGTGCCAGAAGTGCTAAAATAGCTAAACAAAAGCACTAAAATAGGCTTCGGATGTGCTAAAACAAAGATCAAGGCATAAAATTATTAAAAAAATGGCAAAATTTTAAGAAAAATATGTTAGATTTTTTAATTAATGCCCTCCTTATAGCGCCAAATTTTAAACCCCAATTTCATACCTGCATAAACACAACAAACAAACACATAATTAGATTAAAATGAAAGTAAGAAGAAGGATTCCCCATGAAATCCATTTGCAATGGTCAAATAGGAAAGAAAATGAGTAAATGAACAAAGAAAGAAATGAAATCCTATTCTAAGATGCAAACTCTTGATCCCATGGGGGAGTTGGTGCCAATTGGTATGTTGAATTGGCCCTTTCCCAATTGCTTTGTAAGCTTGTTGATGATTTGATGAATATTTGATCCACTTTGGTTGAATTCCTGCATAGCCTAGCTAAGAGCTTGATAAAAATAAATGAAAATGGATATGCTTGAAGATGAATTTGAGTATAATAATTTTACTCAAATTGTGGATGATTGAATGAGATAAAGAGTCTCTGATTTATAGATTTCCAAAATGGAAGAGAGAGTGAAAATAAGCAATGTGGGATCATTCAACATACAATGGCCAAGTGCCACTTGTCAAGATGTGAATGGTTGAAGGTTGAGCACATTTTGATCAATGTGCAAGTTTGAATTTTGAATTTGATGAAGTGACATGTTTAGGGGGAATGAAATAAATGGAGTTAATGTTACTTGGCTCAATGCAAAGGATGTATAAGAGGTCTTAAATGCCTTGTTGTAATGTCCAAGCCCATTTGAATTTGAATTTAAATTTGAGGGAATATTCCCTTTTTATGCCATGTGAGGGAAAATAGAGATTTAATAAATGAATTAAATCTATTTTCATGTGCAAGTTTCATTCTCTAGAGAATTTTAGTGGGAGGGATTAACTTAATCAAGGTTTTCATTAATTCAATAGGAGATTTGATGATTTGACAATTTTGACTCAAATAGATGAATTGATTTAAATAAAAATTGAGAGAAAATGATTAGTTAAATAAATGATTTTAATTTAATTAATTAAGTGGGAAAATGTTAGATTAAATCAAACAAGGTTTAATTTGTTTAATTTAATAAGAGGACTTTAGAGAATTTAATCAAATAAAACGATTTATTTAATTAAATAGAAACATAAGGTTAATTATATTAAATTGATTAATTTAATCAATAGAGGAGAAAGACTTAATCAAATAAATGATGATTTATTAAATTAAGAGATAGAAGATGATGAAAATTTGAGAGTGTGATTTAGGAGGAAATGTTGTTATTAATCTAGATCAAGTGTGTCGAACTGAATTTGCACATTTTCCATGTTTACAGGTTGATAGAAAGCTCGCATGAGAAAACTAACACTTAGTCATTCATGTTTAATACCAACTCATTGGTCATCCTTATTTGAAACGATATCGGTAGCCCTCCTTTTGCTTCACCACCTTCTCCTTTACTTTAGACGATATCGTTAGGATGTTGCCACATTGCCTCTTATTTGGAGGATATCGCCCATTGCCATTTTATTTCACCATCCACAAGTCCTATAAGTGATATTAGTACCCATGTGATGAGATCTCATCCATTGGATTATAGCCCATGTTTGATAATGTTCTCTTCCCATCGTGTATCATTAATTCATACTTCAAATTCTAGATCACATCAGCAATGGGGGAAAGAGAGTGAGGGAACACCATCAAGCCACATGCACGTGCTTAAAGAACGAAGGCAGAAGAAGCATCACTCAGAAGAGAAAATCAAATAATTGAAATAGACCTTCAACAAATAATTGCATCACTCATTAATATTTGGAGGCTCAAATTTTACAATGGATCTATGATGAGTGATGGAAAATGATGCAACGAGAACACAAGGCTATCATGCATCGCTAATTTAGAAAAAAATACTCACAAGCAATTAGTGATGAAAGGGATCCAATGATACCACGAAGAACACAAGTATCATACATCTATAATACAACACTCAAGATTTATAACCTATGTGTGATGCACAGAAAAAAAAAATACTAGTCATCGCACATTGCTAATGTGACTCTTGCATTCACAAAGCTATCCGCGATGAGCAAGAGAGTTTGACGAGACATAAATGGAATAATATGGCACATGCTCATAAGTTGTTTTGAAAAAGGGGAGATCACCTAAGATGATGTTTGAAAAGGCCTCAAAGGAATTAAACCATATTATTTCTAAGGATGTAAAGGCTACACAAGGTTGATCAAAGCACCTTATAAAATAAAATATGTTTTGAACTTGTAGACATGGAAAATATACATGCACCTGATTCTGATCATACTAACATCGTTTCATCTTGAATCATACTCTCAGCTTATCAACACATTTCATCCCTTAATTAAATAAATCATTATTTATTTAATTAGGTCTTCTCCTTTGGTGATTAAATTAATCATCTTTCTTTGTTTATTTAAATAATTGAAAGTCCTCTTATTAAATTGAATAAATTAAAACATTATTTAATTTAATCTAACATATTCCTCCTTAGTTAAATAAATCAAAATCAATTATTTAATTAAATCATTTCCTCTCAATTTGATTTAAATCAATTCATAAATTTAAGTCTAAATTGTCACATCACCTAATTCTTCATTAATTTAATCAAAACCATGATTAAGTTAACCCATTTCACTAAAATTCTCTAGAGAATGAAAGCTGCACAATAAATCAAATACTTTAATTTATTAATTCATCTATTTTCCCTCACAAAGCATCAAAAGGGAATATTCCCTCATTTGAATTCAAAAAGCCAAGTGGACTTAGTCCTTCCAACAAGGCATTCAATGCCTCTTACATGTCCTTGTGCATTCAACCAAGTGACATTAACTTCATTTCTCTTTCCCTCTCACATGTCACATTCAAATTTCAAAATTTGAATCCAAGGGCATTTATCATGCACATTGACCACAATGTGCTCATTCCTCAACCATTCACATATTGACAAATGGTACTTGGCCATTGGATGTTGAATGATCCCACATTGCTCAACTTCAATCATTCTTCCAAGATTGGAATCTATAAATGAGAGACTCTTCCTCTCATTCTATCATCCACAATTTGAGTAAACTTACTATACTCAAATCCATCATCATTCACAATCTTCATGCAAAGTTACTCTCTTCAATTGAGAACTAATTTTGCTCATTTCATCCATACATTCACCACATTTTCACATTTGCACCAAGGCTATGCTCAAATCTCTTTGGAGATTTGACCATTTGTAGATCATCTTCATTGCAACATAGGAATTGGGAAAGGGCCAATTGCAACACTTCATTGAAACCAATTCCCCCATAAGATCATCATGCTATTAGCTTAATTAGGATTACTTTCATTGTTATTTGAGTTTTACTATTTATTTCCTAATTTTAGCTTGAATAGATGGATTTTGTGGGGAATCTCTCATATTTGCATGCATTTTGATCTAACATTAACCATGTTTGTCTTCTTTGTGCATTTGCAGGTTTAGGGGTTCATAGAACCTATGCACAATGGGCTAGTAACTTTACGAGCTCAAATTGCATAAGATGTAACTTAAATGATCGGTAAATGGTGATAGGGAGTCAAAAATCAATTAGAAAATTGGCAGGGATGTAGGCCTAAGGGTTACTAATGCAGGATCCGAGAAACATAGAAACCTAAGGTAATGAGAGTAACAGAACCCTAAGCCCATAGAGATGGATCTGATCAAAATTTAATAGAATTTTAAGATGGAACATGAAGCATTTTAGGGGTTCCATCAATGGATTCGTCTAGGGTTGCATACCTCTTGTAGGCATCGTGAGATCTCAGATCTCATGGTTGAAGCAGACCAAGCACAAAGGCATAAAAAACTAGGGACTTGCCTAGACAAGTTAAGAGAACTAGGCCAAAATTAAACACACCTATATACAATACTTATAGGACTATATAATTTACATGGAAGAGAACATATTTCAAGAGAAATATGGCTTCAATAACTATCCATGTAGTAGCAGTTCAATAATTTCAGATGTCAAGCTCTGGAGGAAATATGAGTCTTCCCCATGTTTATTTTCTATCAAATAAGGGCTTATCCATAATACTTCAAACTTTCCATGCTTACCCTTATCTTGAGCCCTTGCATTCTAAACTAGTACCATACTTTCCATTTCAATTTTTTTGGGAGAAGCCTGAATCTTGTCATGCAAGTGTTTAACTTGTAGCTTCATCATATTTTCATTTTTGGAATGATCTTCTCTTCTAGTTTCATCTAGCTATACAAGGTTATCAATTTTATGTTGCATATCATCACAAACATCATCATCATATTCCTACACAAATTTATACATCTTTAGAAAATTGTTTTGTGGTAGTCTACCATCCAAACCATACACCAAACCAAATAGTTAATGACCAATAGCCTTTTTTATAGTAACCCTATTTTCCTAGAGTGCAAGTTTAAGCTTTGATTCCCAAGCTTTCTTATTCTTCTCTATCACCTGCTTGATGATCTTCATCAAACTATTATTGCTAGACTCACCCTAACCATTTCCTTGAGGATGGTAAGACAAATAATAAGAAATATGTATACCATTTTTATCACAAAAATACTTGAACTCATCCAATATAAAACACATAGCATTATCTGAAATGATCTTTTATGGACTCCAAACCTGATCAAAATATTTTAAATTAGGAAGTCCACTACCACTTTACTTGTTGCTTTCCTTATGCGTATTTCTTCTACCCATTTTGTGAAATAATCGGTGTAAAAAAGGATCCATGAGTGTCATCCACTAGACTTCTTTGGTATTTCACCAATAAAATAAATTCCTCATTGTTGGAAATGAGCCTAAACAAAAATAGGCCTTAGTGGAAAATTCCCTCAAAACATTACTTTTCCTACAAACCTCTAGAAAGAATCACAAGTCTTAACAAACTTGTGGGCATCCTTAAATACAATGGGCCACCAGAATCCTACCCTATAGATCTTATGAGTAGTGTTATTTTCCATGTAGTCACAACCACACAATCCATTGTGGATTTCCTATTAGAATTCTAATACCTACTTGCCATCCACACATTTAAGCAATACACCATCTAGGCTTCTCCACCATAGTTCATTGTCAATAATCACATACTTAATGGACTGCAACTTTAGTGTTATTTTTCATTATCAACCATATATTTTGGACATTGTAAATTTTGTAAATATTGAACAATCCTTTTGTACTAGCCACATGTTTGCATATCAAAAATAGGTTCAACATCAATAGTATCTATTTGATTTATTTGATTAACTTCCAAATTAGTCTCTATCATCAATTTAGCTAGGCCTTGTCCCCTAACTAACTTGGTTATCTAGACATTAGTATTGAATTATCGGATCTTGTTGATCCATCTACACGTTCTGCTTGTAGTTTCTTGTTGCATGAAGATATCCTTCACGAAAACACTAGGTACAAAAGATATGAACATAGCTCCAACTAAGTAAGTTATAAACCTATTCACAACCTTGACTAGAGCATACACTTTCCTTTCAATCATATTATACTTCAGCTCTACAACTTGTAAATACTTACTAGAGAATGCAATCAGCTATTCAAATCCCTCCTCATTTTTGTGTTGTAATACAACAACAATAGTATGGAAAGAAGCAAAAGATAAAATGTGTATTGGCTTAGAGAAATTGGGAGACTTTAAAATTGGAGCCTACTTCAAATATTTGTTAATAATATTGAAGGCCCGACGTGGCTCATCACTCCAAACCACCTTTTCTCCCTTCTTCAGCATCTTGGAGATGGGTCTTGTAATCTCTAAAAAGGTGGTTACAAATCTCCTTAAAATTTTGATTTTTCGAAAGGATGATTGAATTCCCTTAACTTTAATTTGGTTGAGGAATATTGTCTATGGCTACTACCCTTTCAGGATCAATCCACACTCCCTCTTTGGACATGATATGCCCCAGCAACTTTCCTTGATTAACCCCAAAGTCACACTTTTCAAGTTCAAAGAAATTTGATATTCTAAATCCTTGATGAATATGTTCTCCAAGTGCATGAAATGATCTTCTTTCATGCAGTAGGTTGTCAAGTCATCTTAGAATATAGCCTTGAACAAGTTGATAAAATCAGAAAAGGCTATGTCCATAGCCCTTTGGAAAGTGAAGCCTATATTTTTAAGCTGAATGGCATTGTTAAATACACATAGGTGCCCCATGGAGTTATGAATGCAGTCTTGTACTACTCAGACTCCTTTAATTTCACTTGGTTCTATTTGGAAAAACCATCCATCATAGATAGTATCTCACAGTCAGTCACCTTTTACAACATGGCTTTCATATTTGGTACAGGATAGTTTTCCTTTAATGATGATATGTTCAAATTTTTGAAGTTGACACATAACCTTATATCACCATTTTTCTTTCTTATTGGCACTAGATTAGATACCCATGAAGAATTCTTAATAGGTTTTATGATACCAACATCCCTTAGCTTTATCAATTCCTCTTGAATCTTAGGAACTAAGGTCAAATTAATAGGCCTTTGATTTTTTTTGAAAGGCTTGGAATTTTCTTTCAGAGGAATCTTGTGTTGAAATAATTAATCTCCATATGCTTTCAAGTCATCATATGACCAAGAAAATACATGTCTATATTTTTTCAATAAGGCAATCAAAATTGCCTTAACCTTAGCTTTCATCTTTCTTCCTGTAGACATGAAAAATATAGATGCACACCTAATCCTATTTTACAAACACCATTTCATCCTAAATCATCTCCTTTGCTAGTCAATCAATCGAACAATTTGTATTTGATTAAATTCATCACTCTTCATCTCTTAATTAAATAAATCAACTTTATCTAGGGTATATGCAGGATCATGATGGGCCAAAAAGTGGTGATATCTAAGTGATATGATGGCCCATGTGGCTAACGACTTTTTTCTACCCAGAACTGATGAAACAAAAAGGGTTTTTAAAGGATATTCTCAGCTTTCCACCGATATAAATTATGCTTTACTTTGAATTTAATAAATAATTATTATTCATTTTCTATTTGAATAATGACTAAAGTCCTAATTGATAGGCCGATTGAAAAAAAAATATCGCTTTCAAATGGCATCACATTTTTTGAATCCAAAACATGCTTCAGATACTATAGGATTAAAAATATATATATTGAATTTCATGAATTTTTCACCAAGTTAAGGTGGTCAGACATATGAGTTTTTTATATTTTTTAAAATTTGTAATAAAAAAATCATAATTAATTATTTACTTGGAAAAAAACTACAAAAAAATATGCATCATATCAGGACATAAGTCCCCTACTTATATCTAAAATATTATAAAAAAATATTATCATTTTATTGTGGTTAGGGTGGTCAGACATACACCTACTTCTTCTTTTTTCCCTAAAATTTAAGTACTACTGCATTGAAATTTCAAATTTTCACCAAATAGATTGTATTTTTAAAAAACTAAACCTAGTAGTTTAGAAACTACGTTCAATTTTCTGCAGACTTTATTCTTACATATTTTTGAAATAATATAGATAGTTTATTCAAATTTTTATGTCAAGTTGCCTAACTCTGATTTTCTGAATATTATTGCCACTTAAGGGCATGTTTTTTCCATGATGATCCTGCATATACCCTCTAATTAAGTCATCATCTCCTGTTAATTAAATAAATCAATTTTATTTAATTAATTATGTAAAACTCATTTTAATTAAATAACTCATTTTATTTGATTAAATCCCTAACGTCTTCTTATTAAATTGAATAAAATAAATCTTATTTAATTTAATCTAACATTGTCCCCTTTAGTTAAATAAATCAAGTCATTTATTTAATTAAATCTTTCTTCTCAATTCTTGATTTAAATTAATTCATAAATTTAAGTCTAAATTGTCACATCTCCTAATTCCTCATTAAATTAATTAAACCATGATTAATTTAATCTTAATCTATGTCACATCCTCTAGGAAATGCAACTTGCACAATGAGTCAATTCCTTTGATTTATTGAATTGCCTATTTTCTCTCAACATGGCATCAAAAGGGAATATTCCCTCATTTGAATTCAAAAAGGCCAAGTGGACTTAGTCCTTCCAACAAGGCATTCAACGCCTCTTACATGTCCTTGTGCATTAGGCCAAGTGACATTAACTCCCTTCTTCTCTCCCCCCAACATGTCACATTCAAATTCAAATTTGAATCCAAGGGCATTTATCATGCACATTGATCAAAATGTGCTCATTCTTCAACCATTCACATCTTGACAAGTGGTACTTGGCCATTGGATGTTGAATGATCCCTCATTGCTCGATTTCACTCTCTCTTCCAATTTGGAAATCTATAAATGAGAGACTCTTCCTTTAATTCAAACATCCACAATTTGAGTAAGCTTACTATACTCAAATCCATCATCATCCACAATCCTCATGCAAAGTTACTCTCTTCAATTGAGAACTAATTTTGCTCATTGCATCCATACATTCAACACATTTTCACATTTGCACCAAGGTTATGCTCAAATCTCTTTGGAGATTTGACCATTTCTAGATCATCTTCATTGCAAGACTTCATTGGCACCAATTCCCCCATAAGATCATCATGCTATTAGATTAATTAGGATTTATTTCATTAATATTTGAGTTTGGTTATTTATTTCCTAATTTTAGTTTGAATAGATGGATTTTATGTGGAATCTCTCATATTTGAATGCATTTTGATCTAACATCTAACCATGTTTGTCTTCTTTGTGCATTTGTAGGTTTATGGGTTCACACTTCCTACATATACCTTCTTAGAGGAATTTTCAGTCCCCAAACTTACTTCTTCCAGGTCATCTAGATGGGTGGAAGTTATTTTGATCTTGCTCTTATCCTAATTATCAAAGACCCTTTCTAGTGCTACAAGGCCCTTGGGGATTTTTTTTTCTTCAAATGAATTACCTCGATATCAAAAACTATATCCTTACCATGTATAATTTCCAAAAATTCCCCAAAATCAATCTCTTGACCTTCATATTCATCTACACACCCCCAAAAATTTATAATATATTCTTCATCATTGAAGATCTATCAATTATGCACATTGTCAGGAATTGATGGCCTTGCTTGTATCTCAACCTTAGATATACCTACAATAGTTATATCATATAGTCTTAATATAATATTATCAAGTAAATATGCCACTCTGTTATGTCCTCTCTCCATCTAGTTTATTCTGGAATCATCAAACTAATTAATGGAATGCTAGACAACATTTCTATGCTATTTCAGTCTATTAGTTTTACAAAAATATCTGGCTCTTACTTGGGATATCAAAATTTTAGAATAATTGATCACTATAAAAAAAATTATCCCATTCTTTTGAGCCAACTGTAATCCTAGTAATAGTTCTTCATATTTTGCCACATTATTTGTGTAGAAAAAATATAAAGTGGAAGAAAATGTGTAAATGTTGCTAGTAGGTGACACTAGCAATATTCCTACACTAGACCCTTCCTTGGAACTTGCACCATCAAATTATATTTTCCATAAACCATCCTTGTCAGATCACCTTGTAACTTCATTATCTATATTTTCAAGGTGCCTATGAGTTTCTCTTGGTACTTATTCCACCTTAAATTCACTAATACCAGTATCTATATAAAGAATTGTATCATCCTCAGGAGCATTCTCCAACACATATGGCACCTTTAGTTCTCATACCACTTGCACATCCTTACCATCAATAGGGAAGGTATTGAAATAAATGTCATACAACATATTATCTCCCATGGAATCACTCCATTTCCTAGATAGTAGCATTCCATAATTAGGTGATAAATCTACTACCACCACACTCATCTTAAACTCTTTATTTGTATATTCTACTAGTTTGTCAGGAAGTTCATTGATCACACCAATAATAGGGACTTCCCTTGAATCCATAGCATATAACTTACCATGACTATTGTCAAATTTTAATCCCAATGCCTCCATGATCTTGGCTAGCATAATATTATTGGATGCTCCAGAATTAATAATATAATTTTTCAAAAAACTTCCCTCGTCTATTAGTGTGAGGAAGAATGGGCCTATTATTCCAAGACAAGCAATTATTGAATTTCCTAAAAAGATATGAGGGATCTCAGTAATCACTCCCTCTAGTTCTTTAACTTTCTTTTCCTTTTCTCACTTTGGGTGGAGTGGGCACCACTAATTTAGTATAGGTTGTAGTAGCACCATTGATAAGCATTGTTGCATTTTGTTTGTTTTCATCAATCATCATTATCTTGAGGAAAGGAAAAAATATTTTTACTTGGCTAAGTAATTAAAACATATCAAGAAGAGTATACATATTTAATTCAATTGGGAGTAGGGGTCTCGAGCTCTCCATATATTTTTGGTTTATCAAACTTTTCAGCCCAAATCTTATCTCCCTTGCCTTCTTTATCTTTGACTGCTACTTCTTTACCATCAATTTTTTTCTCTTTACCTTTGATATTTTTATCCTGAATGAAAAGAACAACAAGACTAGACCCATTTCACCACCAACTATTATATTCCTTACATGATATGAGCTTCTATCTTGAGCAACCAAAGACACTATATATCTTGCAATATCTTCATTTGAAGGTATTCTCAGAGACACACCATCTTCAATTGCTTCCAAATTAAATACTTTGTTATCACTATCAACATCCTCATCTGAGAGAACTTGTTGGTGATATACACTAGAAATTTTCCTTTGGTCATCTACATCCATTGAAAAAGACTATATAAAATTAGCATTCATTGTTACCAAAATCATAATCATCCATAATAATATTTACATCAACATCCTCCTCACTTGGCTGGTCACAATCCTCAGGTACATCTTCCTCAACTTCAACCATTTGTTCAACTACACGTTGATGAGGAGAATGTGACATTTGAAAAACCATACACTAGGGAGTTTCACCAACAAAATTTCCTAAATTATTTTGCAAAGGATCCAAAGGAACCTTATTTTGAGCATTTATTTGATTGTTAGGGATGGGCTTCCCATTATGCCAGTTGGTATTATATGGATGATCCCGTAGCTGAGGAGGTCTTTCATTTCTATGATAATTTTTTGAATGAGCCTTATCTTGATTTTTAATCTTATCCTTAAGAGTACCCCCTTTAGCACCAAAATTTTTATCCTCCTTTTTTGGATTTTAGAGGATTTTTACATCATTTCTTCTCCTAACTTTAATAGTTTCTTTACTAATGTTATCAATATGGACTACCACCTTGTAAGTCTCTCTCAATGTCTGAGGATTCTTATCCAGTAAGAAATAGCTCATATTTGCATCAAATGAATTGCAATAGCTCACCAAGCACACATTATCATTCAATTTTAAATGAGGAGGCAACCTTTTCATAGCCTTTTGGAACCTCATATTAAAATCAGCCACAAACTCCTTGAAACCTTTAGCACTATTGTTAAATTGATTCAAAAAATACCTTGAATCAATTTTATCACCATATTTCTCTCTAAAAAGCATTTTAAATTCTTCCTAAGAGACAATACTCTTAGCAAGAAAAAAATTGTACCATTCTTGAGAATCCTCAATAAGAACACTGGGAAATTTGTGCCCCTATCCTTTTGATAGAATTCTTACAATGGTACCATTCCAAAATGGATTTGAAATCCCCAAATTTGATAAATATAATGGGATGGGAAACCCTAAAAAAGCATGTTAGGCAGTTTCAAGTGCATTGCATGAAAGTTGCATATGATGACATGTATCTAATGTGACTATTCCCTCATAGTTTAATTGGTCCCACTATGGAATGGCTCTCTCTCCTACCCACAGGCATCAAAAAAATTTAGGAAATGGTGGAAGAATTCCTCAAAACTATGCATTTAACATGGGAACGAATATTAGTCTGGAGGAACTACAAACACTAAAATGAAGAAAAGGAGAGCTATTCCCCTCCTTCTTGCAAAGATGGTGATCCAAACCCAATCAGAGCAACTAGACCATGCCAAAATAACAACAATTTTGCACTATCATAGCCAATATCAACAAAAACATGGCATTCTATCTAAAAATGCAATTCATTACAACATATGATCAATTGATCCCAAAAGCGCTCAATATCGAAAGAGCCCTTACTACACGAGGGGGTGCATCTATATTTCCTACACAAAAAGATAACCACCCATCCATCAGTGATAATGATACACCTCGCACATGGTCAACGAACAAAAATGTCAGAAACAACAGAGTGGTCAATGCTAAGGTTGTCATCAATGCTCCTAAGAAAAATATTCAAACACATCATCAAAAACAAAATGACAACCACAACAATGTGCAAACCAATATGGTAGCATAAAAAAACCACCTCCGAACAACCAAATCAATAATTTGAGCAATCAATGAGGACCACCTCCCCGAAACAAGTATCCTCCCAAGTAGAAGTTTAGGGCCCTTGGGGAGCCAATTGAATCTATAATGAAGAAACTGGTTAAAGAGAACCTTATCAAAATTTCCAATTTGCAGCAATATATGCAACCCATGACAAAACCACCATGGTACAATGAAAATATCCTTTGCAATTTTCATAAAATCAAAGGGCATACAACCACTAATTGCATGATATTTAAAAACATAATCCAAAATCTCATTGAGGACAAAATCATAAATTTCGAGCAACCTACCAACAATCAAGATCTCAAAATATACATGAGTTCGATGCCCAATCAAAATCAGGGAAATACTCAAGGAAATAACCAAGGGAACAATAAAGGAAAGAAAAAGTATTCTAGTGCAAACCTTGTATACGAAGGTCTCATCGCATGCATAGATGAAATGGTCACTGCCATTAGCATCAAAGGAGGTAACATTGAATGTGGAGTCACCACACGCACTGGTAAGGTTACTATTGTAGGGGCATCACAGCAATCTAAGACCCACATATCAAATATGAAAGTCATTCCCTTTGATTATAACGTCATTGACCAGCTAAAAAGAACCCCCGCTCAGATCTCCATCATTGAGTTACTAAAAATTTTCACCGCCCATAGGAAAATCCTTGATGAAGCATTAGTTGCATCCACTATCTCTGCTAATCTTGATTCGGAACAACTTCAAGCTATGGTTGGTAACATTGTCACCCCAAATCTCCTCACCTTTTCTGATCAAGATTTTCCCACCCAGCCGTCTCACAACCGTGCACTTCACCTTCAAGTCCTGGTTCACAAGAAAAATGTCAAAAGGGACTTGGTGGATGGAGGCACAGGCCTTAATATTTTCTTTCTTAAACTTATAAAGAACTTGAGAATCTCAGAAGACTCCATCGACAAAAACAAAGGCATTACCATTAGAGCACATGACGACCAAGAAAGAATGTCTCAAGGTAGTTTCAAGATCTCAATCTAAGTAGGGCCAGCTACTATGGAAACCACATGTCAGGTCCTCAACCTTTATTTTCCCTACAACATCCTCCTAGGATGCCCATGGATCCATGCAATGAAGGTGATCACCTCAACATTTCATCAATGTGTAAAATTTTCATATCAAAATGAGGAGGTCACAATACATGGTGATCCAGAGCCATTTGCCTATTGCAAAAACCTGGAAGCTAAGTTTTACAAAACTCCCCAAGTTCCAAAAAATGATGAAGGCCGCTCCATTCCCTATGTGGATCCATCTAACCTTGCCTCCATTTCTGTGACAAATAAACCTTCCATCCCTGAAATATCCAACATCAAGCTCATGATTCAAGACATTGGGTGTGGGGATTATAGAATGGGAAAAAATTCCATTGTTGTAGTAGAGTTACCTCAATCAGTTGAAACACCTGTCCACACTTTTAGGGTAGACCCTTATAGATTTCATTTTTAGGGGGATCTAAGTTAGGAAAATGTGGAAGAAAGAAACATTTCAAGCACACTATACCAAGATAAAAGGCCCACACCCACCCTACCCATGGATGAAGCTAGCATATGACTACAAATGATGCTTGGTATAGGATACAACAAAAATGAAAGCCTTGGAAGAAACAACGATGGGTAGTTGGAGCCCATCATTGTAGAAAGATGAATGAGAAATATTGGCCTTGGATGTAGCCCTCTGAGTATAACCGTACTTGGCAGAGGTGCCCCTAGTAGAGAAGTCAGGTCTCCTCCTCAGTTATCGACAATCGCCCTTCAACTACTCGTATCAACAGGTCTACCCCTAGACAATTTCACCTTCGATGTAACTGTGGTTTGTAGTAGTAGTGATGATGAGGATACCATAATAGGCCTTCCCATGCTTTTTGAAGATTCCTCCTTACTCATGATTAGTGCCTCACTCATTGAGTCAAATCGCCAAACTCACAAAATAAACCTATTTTACCCCCAAATCATCGACTATGACCAACAAGGACCACCAGTTCTAGACAAATTAAAAAATGATAAGGCTCTCTTAGACTTCATGGGACTAAGGGATACTGTACCATGTGGAGATCATAAAGTTGGGGTAGACATCACACTTGACACACAGGCTTATAATGGGGAGACGATTGAGTTCTTCAATCACAAATGGAAAAGAATGAGAATAAGCTCAAGGTCATTGAGTGAAAACCACACTATGGTACTCTCTAACCATAGAATCGTAAAAATAAAGGATGCATCCAACGGTGAAAACCTCTCTGAGGCACTAGAGGATGAAGGATTCAATCTCCCCCCTACTACACTTTATCAAGAGAAATCAACAGTCCTAGAAGAATGGTTTAATCTTATCAATATGGGAACATAAGCAACACCACACATCACCTTCAATGTTGAATCACTCCTCACGAAAGAAAAAAAACTCTTAGTAGAATTTATAAGAGAAAGAAAGGTGAACTTCACATGGACCTATCCTGACATGCCAGGTCTCAATTTGGATTATGTGGTTCATCATTTAGTTGTCTACCCAGGGGAAAACACAGTAAGACAAAATTTGAGAAGGATGCACCCTTAGATATCCTTGCTAGTCAAGGTGGAATTATAGAAACTCCTGGATTCCAGTTTTATATGCCCAATTGATTATCCAAAATCGGTGTCCAATCTTGTGTTAGTTTCAAATCCAAATGGGGGTATTTGTATCTACATTGATTTCAGAGACCTAAACAAAGCATTTCCTAAGGATGACTTTCCACTACCCAACATTGACATGATAGTGGACATGAAAGTTGCACACGAGATGATATGACTGATGGATGTATATTCAAGGTACAAGTAGATTATGATCGCGAAGGAAGACCAACATAAAACAATGTTTATGTGTCCATGGGGCATCTACTACTGGAACATGATGCCATTTGAGCTAAAGAATGCGGGAGAGACATATCAAAGGGCCATGACACTAATTTTTCATGACATGATTCACAAAATTGTGGAATATTAGGTGGATGATAGATTGGCCAAGTCAAGGAAAAGATAGGATCATATAGTAGCTCTAAGTGCCATCTTTGACAGATTGGAGAAATACAAGGTCAAACTTAACCCCCAGAAATGTGTTTTTGGTGTGAAATCAGGAAAATTTTGGGGTATATAATATAGATTAGAGGAATAGAAGTGGATCCCACCAAATTCAAGGCGATCCTTTACATGGAAGCACCTAGGAAACTAAAATAGCTCAGAGGTGTATAGGACAAGCTCCAATTCATCTTAATATTCGTAGCACAACTGGCAGATACAAAGATCTTGTATTCTCATCTACTCCACAAGGGAGTAAGATAAAATTAGGATGACAAGTGTGATCAAGCATTTAGTAAAATCAAATAATATCTACTCATTCCACCAATTTTGATTGCACCAATCCCAAGAAAGCCATTAATCTTGTGTATTTTGGCAACCAAGAAAACTCTCGGTACTTTACTAGCTCAACATGATGAAAATGGAAGAGAAAGAGCAATATAATACATTAGGAAGAAAATGCTAGGGTATCAAATCAACTACACACCAATAGCAAAAGCTTTCCTGGCAATTGTGTTTGCAACCCAAAAATTCAGACACTACATGCTAGCTCATCAAATCAAGTTGATTACAAAGATAGATCCATTGAAGTATCTTCTCTCTAAGGCCACTCTCACACGACGGATGACTAAGTGGGTCATGATATTGGTAGAACATGTTATTGAATATGTAGAGCACAAGGCCATCAAAGGACAAGAAATTGCAAACCAGCTAGCAGAGGCTCCAATCTATTCAGAGAATCCACTCATAGCATATTTTCTAGATGAATCCATATTTAATCTTAGCATAGTCGATAATTGGGAGCTCTACTTTGATGACTCATATACATAACATGGATCAGGAGACAATGTTTTATTCATCACCCCATAGGGGGTTTGTATACCTAGATCCTACAAATTGGAATTCCCCTGCACTAATAACATTGTATATTATGAGGCTTTAACCATAGGTCTCAAGATTGCAACATAGTGGTAGGTCATGGCACTAAAGGTTTATGGGGATTCATAGCTTATCATCAACCAAGTCAATGGAAAGTACCAAACTAAGGATGATAAGTTGACACCATACAAGAAGTTAGTGGAGAGCCTCAAAGAATTATTCATTGATATCACCTTTGAGCAGATACCAAGGGCTAACAACAGAGTAGCTGACGCCATTGTAACAATTGGTTTCTTGTTGGATATCCCTCACAATGTCCGAAAACATGAGAGCATCTTCTTGTACCCACATTCGAGGTACCAGAGTCTGAATTCATGTGCGAAATCATTGGTCTCAGTGATCCTTGGTATCATGACATCTACACCTACTTGAGAATAGGAGTCCTCCCAACTAACATAACCCCAGAAATTAAATGAGCCTTTGTCAAAAGGTCCTTACATTTTGTCACCCTAGGAGAAACCCTCTATCGTAGGAGCATTGAAGGAACCCTATTGCACTGCTTAAATCCTGAGGAAGCCCTTACTGCTCTGACTGAGGTACACAATGGCACTTGCGGTTCACACTCAGGTGGTATGACCTTGGATAAGAAGTTTCTAAGAACCAAGTAATACTGGCCAACAATGGAAAGAGAGGCACATGACTTTGTCAGAAAGTGTTTATTGTCCCAACAACATGGAGAACTTATTCATGCACCAACTCATGAACTTTATCCTATTGTTACACCATGGCTCTTCTCATAGTGCGGGCTTGATCTCATCAGAAAAATAACACCTACGTCATCCAATGGCCACAAATTTATGATCACCACCACAGAGTACTTTACCAAGTGGGTCACAACAATTCCCATGACCTACATAACTGAAAAGAAGATATCCAAGTTCATCTTGAACTATCTCATCTGTCGATATGGTGTCCCTCAATCCATCATCTCTGATAATGGGACACCTTTCAAGGATCAGGATGTTCATGATCTATGCCATAAATTCAAAATCCAGCATCGCTTTTCCACTTCATACTATCCCTAAGGCAATGGCCAGGCATAAGCCACTAATAAAACTATCTTGAAAATCCTCAAGAAAATAGTCAATGAATCGAGACATGATTGGAATTTTTAGCTAAATATTTCCTTATGGGCCTATTGCACCAGCATCCACATGCCAATAGGAACCACCCCATTCTTTCTGGTCTACAGATCAGAAGCCATCCTCCCAATTGAGATCAAGCTCCCATCATTAAGGATATCACTACAAAACCTCATTGCAGATGAGGAATAGTGATTTTCAATGTTAAATGAGCCAAATTTATTAGATGAATTCTACATGGATTCCCTCAAATGTCTATATGTCTATCAGAACCACCTAAAGCATGGCTGCAAAAATAAGATCAGGAGATGCACCTTCCAAGTCTGTGAACTTGTGCTAAAAGAAAATCAGAAGAACATACCAAATCTAGAAAGAAAAGGAAAATTTGAGCCCAACTGGCTGGGAAATTTCATCATCACATCAAGCTATAAGTCAAGGGCATATCATTTGTCAACACTAGGCGATGAGCCTCTGCAGGAGCCCCTGAACAACTGTCATCTCAAAAACTTTTATGCCTAAAATATTGCAAGGTATAAAAAAAAAAAATCAAAATATGTCTTGAAAAAATGGTCACCCTGATGAAAACATGGCAAACAGGCATCTTGGTGACAACAAAAAAAAAAAATCAAAAAACTTAAAAATCCAAAAAAAAAATTCAAAAATATGATTGAAAATAATAAAGAAAAAAAATCATCCTCTAGTGAAAACCACTTCGGTGGCACTTTCGACAAGTACCTTGGTGAAAACCTGGAAAACATGAACCAAGTGTAAATAAAGCAATCTGCATCCACCAAGATTTTCATGGCCTTTTCGACACAATAACTCATCCATTACATTCCATTTATCCTTCCATCATCCGTTCGCAACCATACCATAGGTTGATCTTGTGCTCATATCATGTTCCACCCTAGTACTACTCAGCATATTCCTAAGGTTATTTTGTCATGCCTTTATCCAAGTAGTCTATTGCATCACGCTAGGGGCATGCTCCCGCACCTGCTTTGGATCAGATTTGTGTATATTTTGGTAATCTTCCTAAAATCTCAAAAAGTCCAAAAACATTCAAAAAATCATTTCAAATCCAAAGCATGTCGAAAATCGCAAAACTAAAAAATAGAGTCATTCAACCAAACTACATCATCTTTGAGATTGAACATAGGGAAGGTTGATCTATGATCATCCCCTGAGACATTTTAGGTTTGTCATTTAGGCATCTATCGCAATGGAAATCCATTTTCCCATCTATTTCACACCCTAGGTTAGTCCTTTAGGCGTCCATCACAATCTGGAAATCCGTTTTCCCATCTATCTCATCATTGAGTCAAGTTTGTCATTAGTAAAACTATGTGGTCTCTGCATATACAATATAGGCAAAGATCATCAATGGATCAGCTCTCGAGAATCCTAGGATAGGTCTTTAAGTTAGTCTCTTCATCGTAAATCTTGAAAATACCAAAAAAAAATTGAAAAATCCAAAAATTAAAACAACCTCAATTGTTTTGAAAAACCCAAAATGGTGCATCTATCTCATCTCGCTTTCACGCACAATGATCATCATTCATAATAAATCAATCATCACCATCATCCTTTGGTAAGGCAATCAGAAGCAAGTCTAGCAAGTCCAAAAGTGTGAATCTAATCATCAGAAGTGTCAAGTCTAGGTTAGTAAGCAAGAAAGTTGATCAGCTCAGAATATCAATAGTTTATCGTCCAATCAATCTCATCAAAACCTTAATCGCAACATGTTCTAGGATGTATCATTCCCATGATGGACATAAGCATTAGGTACCTCGTAGTAGTTTAGTCTTGGCTAGTGATATGAATAACATTATCTTTTTTGTTTACTTTATTTGGTCTTTTTTGACTTATCTTATTTTGTGCTCATTTCAAGGACCTCTCGATGATGCCTAAGCAAATATAGGTTTAGAGAGAAAGGAATGAGGTAACGATCATTAACTTTTTATCTATTGTGCTTATGGGGTAATCTTGTAAAATAGATTGGCCATGCATGCTTTGTTCAGCTTGTAGGCAAGGCATTTTAGACGTCTTGTTGTCCACATAGGAAGGCTTGCCTTTCTATTTTTTTTCTCAAGATATTTGGAATATCTAAACTACTTCCTCAATAAGGTTATGTATGCCAAGTGTGAACAAGAAGACTCCTATCTAATTGACGAGTTAAAGTCCATCACACTAGATACAATGCTACCTTGGTTCTTTATACTTTGATGCATCGTACCTATGTGTGTTATCAAACATAAAGTAACTGGCCCTTTGAAAACCTTGACTCTTAGTAAGAAAAACATCGTCACCTTAATGACTTTTTGGATCTCTTTTCTTCTATCTTCTTTCCATACTAACATGGTATCATGACAATTAATTAGAGCATCTACCCTGCATCCATAAAATCACCAACATAAGTGCATATTCATATCATATAGATCACACCACAACATATCATCTCACATTATCATCATCTTAAGTTATGAAGAATTATATAGATCTGTTATTCTAAGTATCTTAAGAAATCATTGCATTACATTCATACATTACACAAATCATTAAGGGCATAATATAAATCATTAGCAACCAATGTTATTACATAATCAGTCACATATCATTTGTCATTTTCATATTGATACATAATCATTAGCATACATTGCATCCATACGATTATCATCAAAACACATAGAAAAGTACAACAATAAATGCATCCATAATCATCATGTAGAAGCATACATCATATTGCATAAGCATAAAACATTTCATAAACATCTTATTGAACATAGGAAATAAAAATGCATCCATACACCATACATCATAGAATATCTCATAAGTAGGACCATCTCATATATATCTCATCAAAATAATACAACTGTCATGATACAAAAATCGGATCAAGTGTATACATCAAAATACATGATACAATAGGGGAAATAATTAGAGCCCATAAATCAAAAAATCAAAAACTGTCTATGATCAAAGGGCTAACCCTGCTAGTTGCGCCCCTCACCCTTTGGCAGCCTCATCCCTGTCTGCTGTGAAAATTATGGCACCTAGCTTGCTACTGGAACTGCATGCCTATAGTTTTGCCGATAGTACTCAACCTCTCTCACCACCTCCTGGTATGCTCTCAAAGATAATGTTTGCCTTGGGCAGATGAGGATGTACTCTCCATCTATCTCCTCTGACTGACCTCTTGATCCCTCTTGGATCGAGCTTGGTCCCTCTTAGTAGTAACTATCAAAATATATTGTCGAGCTTGATCTCTCTCTGCTGTCAATATCTGAATCTAACCTTGTAACTTTTGGATCCATCCATCTTTGTGATATGGCTGCCCTGGTGGCTACTACTGAGGGACCGCTTTGTCCCTATCTCTGGGCTGATTATACTGTATCGTTACTGGTCGCGGTGCCTAGTCTCATGGTGGTGCCTAGTCGCATGACTATGTCAGAGCCCATGGTGGTTCCTGGTCTTGTGGTGGTGTCTGATGTGGAAGAGGGCCACGTCCTCCCCTATCCCTATCACCATCACCTCTACCTCCCTGTCCTTTGTCACTGCTGACTGATCTACCTCTCGGCCTCATCATGGGAGACTTATGCCTGGAACTATCAATCAAAGAGAAGGCTTGAACCAAGCTTTATAGGCCTATGTAACCCCTGCATATGTTGGCCCTTGATCATATGGCCATGGCTAGGCCACTAGCTATGTAAATGAGGGTACGACCTCCGGTGCTAGAATGGGTCAGCCCCATGCTGTCTCTCACGACGAATGGGTGAAGATTGCCACATACTAGTCATCCGTCCTATCTTGAACCTCACCAAACTATCAGGCCACCCTCTCTGGAGGATACCACTCTATCATACTGTGCTCATAGCCCTACATCCACTAGTCCTATCGAGCAAAGAATAGCTGCTTGTGATCATTGTAATACAGGCCTATACCCATCCAAGGCCTCCAAAAAAACACTCACATCTCATCAAGTGCTCGTCGCTAATGTGTAATACCACCTATGCTTGTGTGGGTGAAGCGAATCTAGGCTCCCCCATACCACCAAATGAAAAGATCATCAATATCTAGAACAATTAGTGTGACAACTGGATGAAGCACTAGAATCTGCTCCCATGCCCAGATGTGTTGTAAGGTGACGCTGACCCCAAGAGCCCTATTGTCAAGGTATGCAAACTCATGAAAATCCTTGTATAAGGAGGCCAACATCACTGGCCCCCATGCAAAGCACTCCATGCGAATGACCATCCACTCCCATGCTAGTCCCCAACCTAGACTGAAGTATCTGCCCCATCGATTTGCTGCCACAAGACTTGAAATGATAGCTTCAATGATCAACTTGTAGGTGGGAACTATACTCTAGTATCTCTCCAAGTCAATCTGTCCATTGGAAAAATGGATCTCATCAAGACCCATCACATCAAAACAAGCTTCCCTACTAGCATCTGGATCATAAACCACTTTGGCTCCATGGATAGATAGTCGAAGGATGCACCAGATGTCCTCAAGTGTAATGGTGACCTCACTAGTAGGAAGATGGAAAGAGGAGGTCTCACTTTGCCATCTCTCGGCCAAAGCTGTCATCATACCCAAGTGAGTCCGAACAGGAGGAACGTACACAATGAACCAAAGGCTGAGCATACCAGGCTTCTCCTCGAAGAATATGTGCATACCCTATAATCTCATGAGAATCGACTATCTATGCTCCCTCTAATGAAGTATTTTGAGGTCCTCCTTGCACAAAGGAAACCATCACATCAAGTCTCATAAAAAAATCTGCCTCCCAAGTCATCTTTTCGCATTTGAAACAACAAAAGCGATGATGTTTGCAAATGCGGCCTAGTTTGAAAAGTTCCAAACTATGCTGCAATGGCAGATTTTGCAAATTTTAAACTCCAAAGTACATCATGCAGTCCAATTTCCATATGTAGTTGACTTTGTGCCCAAATCCTAGTTTCAAATTGCATCGCACGGTTGAATTTTCATATGCGGATGAGTTTGACTAGAAACCCTAATCTCCTAACTGGCCCATGGTGGTGCTATTCTCATATGTGGTGAAATTTGAGGCTGTGCGACGTCGATTGAGAATTTATAGTGGTTCGATATAGCACCGATTGACCTAAAGTTGACCTAAACACTATTAAATACACATAAAATGATAAAATCAAAGGTCGGGATAGGGGTGCATACCACGGGTCCTGCGCTGACTGGTCGTTGGTGCACTCATACCCTCTCTGAAACATGCTTGGGAAGCTATCATTGTGTCATCTAGAATGGAACTCAGATCTCAAAGTGCAAAAGTTTCTAAAGACTAAGTGTGTAAATGAATTGAAAGTGACCTCTCAAGGTCTATTTAAGCCAAAAAATTATGGTTTAGTGACCTAATTTGACCATCTACCCAAGGTTTTTGTCCCTCCATCCCACTTTTGTCCAACTGAGTGCCATGTTGAATCTTTTAGGCATTTTACACATTTTTTGGCATCATGGGGCATTTTAAGACCCATCGGGCACCTTGTCCTATTTTTTTTCGCGAGATCATCCAAAAATTCAAAATTTTCATCTGATCTCTCGAGGGGGCAATATACTAGCATAATCCTTCTCATTGGGGAAATAGTGGGGAATTAAAATAATATTGAAAAAAATCAAACTTTGATCACATCAGTTTATTCTTTGAACAAATGCAACAAGTGCATTGCTTCAAAGAGGGGCAAAATGTAGACATGGAAAATTTACCAATGCACTTGATCCCGATTACTAACATCCCTTCTCCCTGAATCATACTCTCAGCTTATCATCACTTTTCATCTCTTAATTAGATAAATCATTACTTATTTTTTTAAGTCAGATTTCCCTCTATTAATTAAATTAATCAATTTAATTTAATTAACCCTAAATCCCTCTTTAATTAAATAATTCATCTTATTTGATTAAATCCCTAAAGTGTTCTTATTAAATTGATTAAATCAAAAAAATTATTTCATTAAACCCTTCCTCTCAATTTGCTTTAAATGAGTTCATAAATTTAAGTCTAAATTGTCACCTCTCCTAATTCCTCATTAAATTAATCAATCTTTGATTAATTAATCCTAAAGCATGTCACATTCTCTATAGAATGCAACTTGCAAAATAAATCAATTACTTTGATTTATTAAATTGACTATTTTCTCTCAACATGGAATAAGGGAGGAATATTCCTTCAAATTTGAATTCAAATCCAAGTGGATTTGTTGTTCCAACAAAGCATTCACTCCGCTTACACGTCCTTGTGCATTGTGCCAAGTGGCATTTATTTCATTATTTTTTCTCTCTCACATGTCATTTCCTCAATTTCAAATTCGACCTAATATCATTGATTAACACTTTGATCAAAATATGCACAACCTTCAACCATTCACATCTTGACAAGTGACACTTGGCCATTGGATGTTAAATGATCCCACATTTCTCAATATTGCTCATTCTTCTAATTTGGAAATCTATAAATGAGAAACTCTTCCTCTCATTCAATCATCCAGAACTTGAGTAAACTTACTATACTCAACTTTATCCTCAAGTAACATCTTGTTTCATATATTTCATCAAGATCATAGCTAGGTTATGCATATTTTTCATCATGGAGCTTGATTTAATCTTTATCAAATTGGATCACTCATCAACATTTTAAAAAAGGAGTTGGGAAAGGGCCGATTTCTACACATAATTGGTACCAATTCCCCCATGGGATCAAGTATTTGAATTGCTCAATTATGATTTCATTTATCTTTTATGTTTGTTCTTCATTTTTCCTATTATTGAGCATTATAGATGTATTTCATGGGGAATCTTTGTCTTAACTTGCATATGAGCTTACTAATGTTTTTCATTCTTTTGTTTTTGTAGGTATAGGATTGGGGTTCACAGCATCTACATTCTTCTCTATGTCGTGAACCTTTTATTTGTCTTGTGTTTTCCTTTTGGGGATGACACAAGGCATTGAGAAATATAGGTCTCTTCCATATTGACCCAAAAGATTTTCCTTTATGCTTTCTTTAACTTGTGTTTTCCTTTTTTAGATGATGGAAGGAATTGAGACATCTACGTCTCTTCTATGTTGATCCAAAAGATTTTTCTTTATCTTTTCTGTGTCTTATTCTTTCATTTTAGGGATGATGCAATTTTTTGAGACATTTAGGTCTCTTCCATGTTGACCCAAAATATTTTCTTTTTTTCCTCTCTTTGTGTTATTCTTCCTATTCCATGAGTATCTGGGGAATGATGATAGTTTTGAGCTCTCTAAAATTATTGTAGCAAATACATACTAACAATGAATCCATGGATCCCTTATGTGATTTTGGGATTTTTTTTTGGGGGAAACCCCTTATAATGGAATAGCTTAATTTGGGAACATATGACTTAGCATAAGGATTTCCAAATAAGATCTCATGTTCTCCTTATTGTTAGAATTTATCATTTTCTACTTTAAAGTAATTTCTCATAGCATGGTATTTAGCAATTTCTTTAAAGGGGGGGCATAGATTGACATTATTCTTCTGAAATTTGTGTTTCATTGTTTTTTCTTCTTACTTCATATGATGCATCTTTCTCTTTGTAGTGGCACTAGGTGTGATGCCCCTCAGGAGTGTGATATATCTTAGCATATTATATTCCCCTTAGTTTCTTGATGTGACACACTATATCCTCTAATTTGTAAATCTTCTATTCTTTGATCAGTTCTCCCTTAGACACATTACACACAATGTTCCCTAAGTTAAGACCTTTCATGAACTAAGGAAAGGTAATTTGAATGTACCTTACACTATTTTACATTTATAAAATTTATTATATTGCCACCTTTCACTTTGCTTTCTGGTGGAGCCATATTTTTGGTCCATGTGTGTCAAGCAGAGGAAGCTTTACTTGCCTTATGGAGCCTGTTGTTGTGTTGTGTGGTGCCTTATCAAGGCCATCAAGAGTTATATATTCGATATGGTTGTATTTATGGGAGCCGAACTTAGGTGTGACTTTCCCATAGCCACTTGTTTATATGTGTGAATGCATATTGGCCACATGTGTATGCATCTTGTTGGGGGCTCACCTAGTGGATGGCTTGACATTCCACTAGCCCTTGTGAATGTATGTTTGGTTTTCATAGTGGACATCATGTTCCACTTGCAAAATTTCTTTGGAATTTTTTTTTAGATCTGATCTAGAGCATGAAAGACAAACATTTAAGGCTTGATCCACCCCTTGTGTTTTTGTTTTTAAGTTTCTTTCTCTTTATCTTTGGCAATGTATGCGGGTGCCTTATTTTTTATCCTTACATTATTAACGTGTGTGTTCTTTTGTGCCTATGTTAGTTTTCCATAGCATCTTGATCCTAGGGGCTTTCACAACTCTCTTGATCATTTCCATCCTATCCTACTAGTGTTAGTACACATGGACCCCTCTTGATGTGATTTCGTTTACTTTAGTGTGAGTTTGAAGCAAGTTCCTCCTCTCACTAAAATGGGGTCTAAAATTAGTGTAGAAAAATGTATCCTTGTACATTTTTCATACTTTTTTGGGTCTTCCATGCTCAAATTGGGCTTCTTTATGCCTTATTTGGTTCTTTTTTGCATCTAAAATCCTTAATTAATGCATATTTCTAAGGATAATCCCAAGACATATCTTAAGACGAGTCAAAATTTAATGATCCTGGTTTCTATGGCCCAAATTTCATGATCTGGGACTCATACACCACCTTGGGCATATGGGTCCCACCCAAGTTTTGGGACCTAAAGAAAAAAATTGCATAAAACATAGCCTCTCTTCAAATTTGTGTCCAAAGCCTAGGCTATTCAGACTCATTCGATCCAGCTAGAATATGAGTCCCACATAGCTTGGACCTAATTTTGAATTCAATTAATGGTGGGATTTTATTCTCCTAGATCTAAAGTCAACTTATAGTGTTGTAATTTTGGGAAATTTGGCATAAACAAGTATAAACACAAGGTCATTTCACATATTTTCACCTAAAAACTTTTGAGATCAAGAATTATAGAAAATGGGATATCATAAGAGTTTAAAAGAGAATTCAAGAGTGATTATCAATCATTTTTTATCATTATTCAAGATTCAACCATCATGTAAAATTCATCATGCATCATTTTTCTATTTGAGCTAACATTTGTGATGTAATTTTTTATGATTCAAGCAAGCATTCAAGTTAATATCTATAACACACAATCAAGAATCAACATAAACATTAATTCTAGCCATGATAGACAAGATTACAACCTTTTTTTAAAAGATTTGGTTAGTGACAACATTACATATTTTTCATTCATCATTCTTTCATTCTATTAGATTTCATTTCAAGGTTTATTTACCAAAATTGGGTTTGACCGAGGCAAACCCCTATCCACTAACAAAACAAAAATTTCCCCTCTCTTTGATGTGTGATTTGCAGATTTAGGTTGAAGATCAATTGAACGAGAAATATTGTAGAAAATTTGTGAAGTTATCATGTTGTCAAAGTTGTCACCTATATTGCAAGTTCATGGAAAGTCACCTACAATTTGCAATTTAGTGTTTATGACTCAGATATTTGATGGGAGAAAAACTGTAGGAGAATATTAGAGGATATCATAGTATTATATCAACTATAATACTAGGAATAAATCACTACTTGTGGCATATGAGTCCTAGTATATCATATTTTAGGCAATTTTTGTAGATCTTGGTTTGGTAGTTATGAATTTTGATTCCATCCTCAAACCCTAAACTAGGACTAAATCACCCCTACTATCATCTAATTACTATTGTGCATTAAGGTCAATATCTCTAGGATTTTTTACCTTGATTCAAGCCTCTCCACTTTCTAGATGCACCTCTATTTATCTCTGGTTTTTTTTATTATTTAAATTCATTATGTAGGTCATTACCATTAAGTTTTGCATATCATTTACATTTCGTGTCTTTCCAAGCCTTGCTTGGTGGTGAACCCTCTTATATTATTTAATCACATCCTAGAACACCTTATAGAAGATCTCTTTATTTCATTTCCATCCTAAGATTGAGATCTCCAAGGTTTCCTTGAATGAAACTTAAAGGAAATAAGGAAAGGTCCAAAACCCTAGTTCGATCTCCTAAAAAAGAAGAACCTACCCCCCCTTTACTTTCTTTATTTCATATCCATAGGATTTTTTTGTTGCTTATGTTATGGAAATGGAAAAAGGACATCATGGCTTGTTGGAGACAAGTTTGGATTATGATTTTCTATATCGATCTTTTCTTCGTTAGTTTGTGACAAACAATCAATTGAAAAAAATCTACATGTACGCTCTCTAGAATTTTTGTTTATTTTCATTTAGCTTTCATTTTGTGTTTGCATAGGAGTAGGTTTATAAACCTTAGATTTTTTTCTTGCCTTAAGGGAGGAACAAAATAAACCATAGGATTTTTTTCAACCACTTTCTCTTTATCTTTGTAAACTTGTTTGACTTTAGGAGGCACAATGTGATTGGTTTGGTTATCTTGTGGTATCTTATTGGAAGTGGGTGAAGGATTTATAATAGGCTTCACTTGGATAGTTGGAAGGTATTTTACCTCAATCATGGTTTTGTCAAGGATAGGTGGATCAATCTTGGGTTGAGTCATATTGGTAAGGTATAATTCTACTATATACTTTATATAAAACTTTTGATAGGGTTTGAAAAAGAATTTTTAATAGGGTCTAATAGGTTCAATAGGCTCAAGCCAAAATAAATCCAATGAAAATTTCCAATGGGAAGACATATGATTAGAGCCACTATGATGCATTGTAATTATCCCATTGATAAAGGGAAACTTCAAACATTTATGCACAATTGATTAGATGAAATTCATGGAGCAAAGTCGTCGATAGCCTAACTTCACACTAAATTGGTCTTACATTGGGATGATGATGTATGAGACATTTAGTGTTTTTGGTCCAACCTTTAGAACTATATTTATTGAGCCAATCGTAGGGAAAGCCAAAACATTATGAATTTTGATCCATGCTTTCATTTTGTCATATATTTCTTGATAAAGCTCATACACAAATAGGAATTCTTCAGTGATTATGTTCTCTACATTCATGGGATCAATTAATATCCATTGAAGAAAAATAAACTGAAGGAACAAAAATTATGCAAACAAAAACAAGGATTTGAGAACAACAAACAAAAATGGAAAAAATAAATGTTTTAATGCATAAAAAATCAAGAAATGATCTTGATCATGGACTCATTCGCCATAGGGTGAATGGGTCTTGGTTAGGGTTTTTTTAATTTTTTTATAAATTTATATGTTCATATTAGTGGTTTCAAGATTTTGATATGAAACAATGAGTTACAATTTTAATTTTTAATGAAATGAAGGTTAAATAAAAATGCAAAATGTGACAAAATGACAACCTAGAAAACCTAATTTGATATGCAATTTTGTTTTAAATTTCAAATTCCAATGAAGAATAATGCAATAATATGTAATTGACTTACAAAATGATTTATTTTTTGTATTTTTCAGATTTTAAAAGATGCAAAGATGCAATCCTAAAAACCCTAAATGAAATGCAAAGGTTAATGTAAACTAAACACCCTAAATAAGACTCAAATGAATCCAATGAAATTCAAATGAATGCCAAAACTATATCTAGGGTGAAAAAGGACTCCAAAATCATAAATGCAGTGATCAAACCCACGTACGCCAAAATGAAATAAAGAAAAATAGGTTTGTGGTTATGGAAGGGGGTTTACCACAATGAACTTATAACAAAGGAGGTATGATGGACATATATTTCTAATTTCATTCAAGGAAATGAAATCCAAACAATGAAATGAATAACAACCAAAAAGTGAGTCAAATCAAGGTATGAATATACAAATTTCCCTTTTTCATTGAGACAGTGGTCTAAGTTAAATAGCACTTTGGGGGGAAATATTAAAACTCAAATCAAACCCAAAATGCAAGCTATAAATTGAAAATGAAATACCGTACTAAAAAATAATGGAACCAACAATCAAAAGGAAGATCTAATAAAGGGAAAATGTTGTGTACCAATCAATAAAAGTGCCTTCGTGAAGCTCACTAAGGACTCATTCACACTATGGTGAATGGGTCCTTGCTAGGGCTTTATAATAAATATTTCTAAGTTCTTTTCTTCTGTGTTTGCACTCCTAGATTCTCGAGTTTCATATTCAGAGAGCCTAAAATAAATCCTATAGAAGAGTTTTTGTGAGATGACAACTTTCCATGTAACATTGAAAACTTTGCAACTTTCTTCAATTTTTCTCTTCAAAGGATCTTACACGTAAAACGTGCAAACACAAAAACAAGAGGAGAGCAATTTTATTTCTGGTGATGGAGGGTTTTCCTTGGTCAAACCTCGTTTGATTATTTAAACGTTGAAATAAAATCGAATAACATGAAGGAAATGACGAATGAACAATGCAATGTCACAACTCACTAAACCCTTGATTAAATCTTAGAATACAAATTTGAATCTAGCATGAAGTAACCTTAGTGGATGTGGATCTTGATCTTGAAACTTGATTTGAGATGTTGTCTTTGAATGCTTGAATGAATCGTGAATTCTACATCACCATATTGGCTCAAACAACATGCATCATGAAGGAAAAAATTGAGATGATGATAAGATCTTGATTGCTGGAATATATATTCAATAAATATGCTCCTTAATTCCTTGAAATTCCCTTAAATTCTCTTGATAATTCTCTTGTAAAAGTAATCTTATGATAACTTGAAATTTCTAGCTTGAAAATCTTGTTAGGTAAAACACAATGAAATGACTTCCTATTTACATATATGTTAACATGAATTTCCAAAATTTAACTAACACAAGATGAAATGTGAATATACATTTGAAATCACTAAACTACCACCAAAAGCATATTTGAAATTTAGGTCCTAGGTCGAAGTGCGGACCCATTTGCCCTTGGGTGAATGGGTCTTAGGTCACTTACCTAGGACACACATTCTCCAATGTTAAGTGTTATGCCATGGTATTGATGAATGTAAGGTCATACCCTTTGAAAATTATAATTAATTAGGATTGGACTTAAATTAAAGGGTCCAATTGAGGTAAGTTAATCTCAAGTAATTAATTAGGCCCTAGATAAGTGTAAATTTGTAAAGGCGTACACTTTACAACACTAAAAAAAGGTACAACTAAGTCCATTTTAATAAATAAGGTCCTAAACCTAATGTGAATATGAAAAATACATATTACAACACTAAATTAAGGCATACTTAAGTTTATTTTAATTAATTCCAAATTAAGTCTGAAAAAGGGAAACCTTTTCCTACACTACACTTTATAATTGAAATAATTCTTTCAACTCTTGACTTGAGTCTTGATACCTACATCACAATGTTATCTCTAAAAACATGCATGATGCAAGAAGACTTTGACACGATGATTGGATCTTCAATGATGCATTAAACCCTAATAATTTTTCTCTTGAATGCTCTTGATGATAAACTTATCTTTTGTGAAATTTCTCTTCAAAGTGCTCTTTAGATATCTTAAGATTGCTAGGTGAAACTTAGAAAATAACCTATTATTTATAGGGATGTATCCTTAATTTCCTAAAATTCAAATATTACAAGCCGACATTGAAATATGGATTAAAGGCCCTTAAAATACCGCCAAAATAATATTTTAAATTTAGGTCCAAAGGCCTAGGGAGGACCCATTCACCAATGGGAAAATGGGTCCCAAGTCCCTATTCTTGGAGCACACATTGCTCAAGGTAAAATTTTATGCATTGGAATAATTTTTTTTTTATGTTTCCCCTTCAAAAAATGTAATTAATTGGGCTTGTAAATGAATAATAAAGCTTATTAAAGCGTAATTAAGTCCAGTTTAATTAAGAGGGCCCAATCAAGTGTAAAAATTTAAAGAGATGCATTTCTCAACACTAAATTAGGGCACTATTAAGTCCATTTTAGTTAAGAGGTCCCAAAAAGTGTGAAAATGTAAAGGGATACATTTTTCTGCACTACATTATGTATACAAAATTCAATCAATTTGTTACAACTTTTATTTCTAGCTTTCTTCAAATTATATAGATAAATCATTCAATTTTTTATTTGAAGTTAAATAACACTTTTTTTTTAATATTTTTAATGCCAAATAGTCTATACATGGTAACCTCACACTAACTCATAGAATATATATGTCCTTACATATTTCATTTCAAAATTATAGTTATACATCCTTACTCTTCTTCAACTAACATATTTTCAATATTACCTTTTAATCATTCTATTTATTTGGGGTAACATTAGGGGAACCTTATTGGCCATTCTTACAATATGTGTCTATTCTCCAAGGTTCATATCTTATAGATCATATATTTTTATTTTTATTCTAACACTTAGAATTATATTTTACCCATCAATATATTTTATCAAGCATCGATACTATTATTGGTTTCTAATTGTCCTCTTTATACAAGGTAGTGCACTAAGTGCACATTATTATTGATTCTTACATATTTTTCAAGATTGTATCATTTTTTATTTATTTATCCCCCTATCTTCCCATTCCATCAATCACTGACATGCAACCAACTAGAGAGGCATAAAATATTAGTATTTTTATTTATTTCTATCATGATAATGAATCTCCAAATGCCCTACACTACATGGTAATAGTTAAAGTGAAATGTTATTTATCTTATTGTAGACATGGAAAATGTACAATTTAAGTTTGACACACTTATTAACAACATTCTTTCCTGAATCATACTCTCAATTTTTCATCATATTCTGCCTTTTAATTTAATGAGTTATAATTCATTTAATTAAGTCTTTCTCCTCCAATGATTAAAATTGATCAATTTAATCTAATTAACCTAACATTTTTGTTTAATGATATAATTCATTTTATTTGATTAAATTCTCTAAAGTCCTCTCATTAAATTAAATAAATTAAACCTTATTTGATTTAATCTTACATATTCCTCGTTTAAAAAAATCAAAACCATTTGTTAACTCTTCTCAATTTGATTTAAATCAATTCATAAATTTAAGTCCAAATTGTCACATCCCTTAATTCTTCATTGAATTAATCAAATCCTTGATTAAGTTAATCCTTCTCATTAAAATCCTCTAGAGAATGCAATTTGCACAATAAATCAATTACTTTGATTTATTTAATTCTCCATTTTCTCTCACATGGCATCAAAAGGGAATATTCCCTTGTTTGAATTCAAAAAGTCCAAGTAGGCTTGTACATCCAACAAGGCATTCACTCCTTTTACATGTCCTTGTGCATTGAGACAAGTGGCATTTATTTCATTCCTTTTTACCTCTCACATGTCATTTGTCAAATTTGAAATTCCACGTAATGGAATTTATCATGCACATTGACCAAAATTGGAGACTCCTTTCCTCATTCAACAAGACACAACTTTGAGTAAACTTACTATGCTCAAATTCACCTTCACTTCATAGATTTCAAGCAAGGTTATTCTCTTCATTTGAAAATTAATCTTGCTCATAAGATCATTTAGCTTGTTCAAGGAATGGGAAAGGGTTTCTTACTACACAACATGGTGGCACCAACCCACTATGAGATAAAGGGTTAATCATGTTTCTTATATGCTTCTGCTTAACTTATTTTTCTACCCATTGACTGCATATCTAGACATGGTTAAATATTTCATAGGGATGTCTAAGTTTTCTGGTTTAAACTGACTTTCATGCTAACAACATGAAATTGTTTAAGCCATCTCTTGCAAGTTTTAGCATCCACATTCTGGCACTAGAAGGAGGGCACTCTGACTGATATGTCGATAATTTAGTGCAGATCTAAACATATCAAAATCTAATTGATGTATCTTTTGTTTGAATTTATAATAATGAATCGATATGTTACTATTTTAGTACAGATCTAGGATCAACACTTACATAATACATTACCGGTATCTCTAAATTAGATCGATTTTTGCATTGTTTTAAAAGTTATCATCACTGTACTTTTCTAGTCAGCACATAATTGTCTTCCCTTTGTAGATGTCTTGGAGTCATTATTCGGCCAAAACAAAAAAAAAATGGCCTTGTCCGAGTGACCACCTTATTACTCCTACCTACTAGTATAGTTGCAGCTCCAACATCTAGGAAACCTATTTTCCTATTTGTTCCCACATGCTTTTATATTTACAAGTCCCCTATGTAGCCTAGTCATCCATCTCTCATGTTGCAATGCCTCTCAGTCTGTTCACTCATGGTACACTGGTGTCAAGTATTTCCTTAGGCTTTATCACTCGCTTTGTACCGCATTAACGCCACCTTGTTCATACCCACCCACGGTAGAGCAGTGTTCACCGCGTTACAACCACCTTGTTCGTACCCACCCATACTAGAGCAGTGTTAACTGCATTACCGCCACCTCATCCGTACCCACCCATGGTAGAGCGGTGTTAACCACGTTACTGCCACCTCAAACGTACCCACATGCGCTAGAGCGGTGTTCACCGCGTTACCACTGGATAACTTTCCCTGACTGCGCTAGTGCGATTAACTATGCGCTGCCTGTCTTAACTGTCACCATCATCCCACGGTCTACCATCTGACCCTCCATGATACCACGGTAAACCCACTAACTATCACTTCGATTGTAACTTGACTACACCGCATCATCACCGGCTAACGCTCGCTTACCCACGGTATTGCGGTAGACCAGCCGGACCGCCGTTTGACCCCCACCGTCATCCTGTGGTCTCCTATCTAACCACTAGCGGTAGCGCAATAAACCTATTAACTATCACCGCATCACTGCAGTCTTCTACCTTCCTGTCTACGGTAATGCAGTAAAGCCTACCACCAGATTCCCTTTAGCCACCAATCGCGATACCGCAGCCTACGATAAAACAATAGAGGGGATTAATTCAAAAAATAAATAGTGAGTAAGGAATTTTTTTATTTTTTATTTTTTGCATTCATAAGGGGGTTAAATAAATTTATTTATTTTTTATGGTAATTTTTTTTTTTAAAAGTAACTTATGATTAGGGCATTAATACATGAGATATTTTTATGAAATATTTTATTAACTTTGTATTTTCTTTTGAAGGTTGAACATTGGAATCGAGCCAAGACAAAACAAGATTGGAGAAAATCACAAAAGCATTTTTTAATGCTTGTTGAGCTAGATTTTTATTTTAATTCTAAACCATCTCACATCTATTTTGGGGCTTAAAATTAACCTTTTTTGACTTGATCTTTCGGTTAAAAATTGAACTTTAGAAATTTACTAGATTTCAATTTGGGTCTAAAATTGAACAAGGCAATCTCACATTTCATTTGGTGCTTAAAAAGAATTCATCATTGCTTTGAGGTCTAAAATGAACAAGTGTTTTCAATTTTTTTCAATCCTTTTCACAAGTGAATATTATTTAAAATGTGTATGCACTTCTCTCGCGCTTCATTGCGATCTTGAGAATCAAAAACATTGCCTCCACATTTCAATTTGGGCACTTAACAAATGACCAAAACATACGAGTGTGAATAAAATTATTGTGAGTGTTCTCCTTTTTTTTTAAACAAAGGTTGATCGAACTACGAATATGTTTATTTTCTATTGTTTATCTTAGAGGGCCTACCTTGTGGGAAAAAGTACTCATCCAAGGGAATGACCCAACCGGGAACATGCAAAAGCCAAGCGACTTCCAACCAGTATATAAGTGTGGATTTTTGAGGAAAGTTCAAGAATCATGAGGATTATTCCGACGAGATGGACATAAATTGACTCTCGTCGATGTTGGATAGTCCCCCACGAATGGAATGCCCGCATTAGAACCCTTTGTTTAGAAAAAGGCCGAAACCTTGTGTATCTTGTTGGTGCAAAAGGTCATGTCCTTTGAAGCCACCCCATGCTATACATGTCGTTTTGTTGTAGAAATGGAATGTATGCCATGGGAGATTCATGGGTACTAATGCTTGGCTGACCCAAAGAAGTGAGTGTCATGGAGGGGAGCCAGTGTGGTCAATCATTTAGCCATTTGCACAAGATATGCACACCTGGATTCATCCAAGTGGGAACCCAACAAGATATTGCCTCATCATCCTAGGATTGTAAAAGTTTTTGGAAGTGAAGAACACATTGCTTGGTTCTCGAAAACACTTGAAAACAAACATTCACAAGACCTTCAAATTACAAACCCCTTGTGGGAAACAAATACCTTTGACGAATTTAGACACTCTTACTTTCCCTAGGGATCATATTCCTAGAGGTTTTTAAGTGCATGAATTCTACTATCATATGTTTTCAACAAGTTTAAACATAAAAAATTTCCCTATTTTCTTCAATTTCCACACAATGGACCTTGTGGGATGAGAAGGAAAGTGGGACATTAGACACATAGTTTGAAACATAAGAAAGAAAGTGTCTTTGGTAACAAATAATTCATTAAGTCAAGATAAAGGACAAATTCAACCACACATGTGCTTGTTCTCTTTTTGGTTATATGGTTTTCATGCAAACATTGGTCTTTTGGTTTGAATTAATCCTAGGGAAAAGCATGTTCTTCATCACCTTGGTCTTATAAGTAAGTCCTCATAGGGTCATCTAGGATCAAAATCATCACTTCACTCATCTCTCAAAATTTTATCAATTTCCATCTCATCAACAATTTTTTGAACTTTGCAACATCATTCATGCTAGAATTTTTCATTTAATTTGACTTAATACACCTAGTCAAATTATAAATCTTCTTGAAAAAAATTCCTCTAGGATAACGCAACTTCCTGATGTCTACTGGTTCATGATCACTTTGATTGGCTTAACACACTTATCCAATTCATTCTTTATGTGAGTTTTCCATAGGATAACACAACTTCCTAGGGTTTACAAGTTTACCATCATCTTGTTTGGCTTAACAAACCTAGCCAAACTATCGAATCAAACCAACTCCTAAAGTCTAGCATTGATCCAAAGTTCCTAAAAGTTAAACACCCATATCATTCACACTTTCATCCTCCATCTCATCATTGTTCCTAAACACCTTAGAGGTTCACTCTCGCAACAAGGTCAAAACACAAGAGGGACACAAAATATAAACTTGATCCATCCATCATGAGCAATCCAAATCATCCAAACTATCCAAGTCTCACAATGCCAATTGATTATTGAGACTCACATTTAGACATGGCATCATCATCTTGTCCAAACCTAAAAAGTATAACCAATGTGAGTATGACCAATCCAAAGTTTGGAACACCTTTCCCAATGGTAGATTTAAATCCAAGTCCAAATTTGTAAATCTATTAACCAAATGCTCAATGCATGAGTTTTCCAAACAACATTATCCCACCAAATGCATACATTCCAAGTGCAACTTTACCAAACATGACCATTTCAAATACATGCTTGGTAAAATTTGGGGTCGACATGTTTAAAAATCCCATCAATATTGTTCAAAATCCAAGCAATATGTTCAGGACTCTAGTTATTGATCCAAGTGAAGGTAACACCATGCAAAATCAAAGTTACCTAAATCAAGGCAATATGATTCTCAACCACAACAAAGTTCAAAGTCAACCTATAATACCAAATCAAAACATCATACCAAATCATCCCATTTTGCCATCGATATCACAACAAAAAATGGCAACCATCCAAGCAACCCCGACAATTAACATATCTACCGTTCCTCAAATATCTCAAAGACCAAGAATCTCAATCGCACCCTTCACCACCCAAACTTTGGCAATCAATGAGATTTTTCTTCTCATCCCGACAATCAACACCATCCCCAACCCACCACCACCACCACCGCCGCCTCCAAAACACAACATAACAAATTCATTCTTCATCATGTCGCAATCCGCTCAAGAAGATTCCCGCAAAAAGGCTCTCCAAAACCAACAAGCCGCACAAGTTGTGCAATCCTCTCAAGCATCCTAGCAAGCATAGGCTCAAGCTCAATCCCAACACCAAGGTTGATAGGTGCAAGCACAATTCTAGGCACTATTACAAGAAATCCTTGAAAAATTCCATCAACAAGTAGCACAACAATGAGCCCAACAAAAAGCTTTGTTGGCACAAAAAAAACATGACAAAAACCAAGATTTTTTGGAACAAAGGCAACAACAATATTACCAACAACAAGCTTTGTTGGCACAAAAGCAACAACAACACAACCAACAACAAGCATTGTTGGCTCAGTAGAAAACACAGGCCTTACTCCCACAGCAGAGCTTGCAACAATGTCCCACCACAATTATTGAAAACAATGTTCAAGATCTTGAAGATGCTTCTACCCCATCTAGTGATCAACTCAACATTCATCAAGAGCCACTTTTTAGTGATCTATTCCAAGATTTGTTACAATTATTTGATCCCATTGACATAATCTATGATCAATCAACCAATGATAATATTGAAAATGTCTCTACATCACCTTATGAGTTAGAGGACATATCTCAAGAATGTATTCCAAAGCATGATCAAAATCTATCACCAAGGTCTAGTAATGTTCCTTCCCAAGACATATTGACATCCTTTGACCTAATGGTTACAGATATTGAAGGAATCCCTAACTCACCATTTGATCCAAGTCCACTCAAAGATCAAGAGGATATTGAGCCACTTCTAATGCCTTATGATGATGTCCAAGAACCCTTTGAAAGAAATCCATCCTTTGAAATTGACCCATGTCAAGAACTTGATCCAAAGCATGTTGAAAGCAATTTCGACATTAATCAAGATCAAGAATTTTTATATGCAAGATATTACAATGAGGTGATAGCCACTCTCCTACAAGATGTCACAAATAATGATCATATCCATATAGCACATACTCCTCCATCTACCCATGAGATTATTTATTTGGATGGACACATAGATGATCTTCACTGAAAACAAGAGTCTCATACTCTTGATATCATTACCAAGGAACAAGATTCTCCTACTCTTAACATTTATACACATGGTCAAGACATAGACAAATGTAGAGACATATCAGAAATGGGTCATGAAGAAGGCTTCTACAGAAATTGTGAATTAGAAACACCATGTGAAAGCATATCAAGAATGAATCATGAGGAAGAATTTTACAAAGATAGTGAATCATCAACATTTCTTGAAGAAGAACTATAGTCTAATATCTCACAAGATCAAACCAAAGATATCAATCAGAAACTCATCCCACATATGGAGGATCCTGTCACTTATAAAGTTGGATCACTCAACTTGGTAAGGGAAAACCATCTTATCAATGAAAGAGCTATCACTTTTGAAGATCCACCATAGAGTAGAGAAGGATTAACACCTTATTTCCAAGGTAAATCATATCCTATGGCAAATAAATTTTTTCAGCAAATGAATTATCAAGGCGGAGGATTAGGCCTACATGAATAGGGTATCCTAGAACCAGTACAGATTTTTGGCAATCCTAAGCATAAAGGCCTTGGTTATTTAACAATAAAGGGATCTCAACATATCAGTAATGTTTCCACAAAACTGGGGGCAACGTCGTCTCGAGGAAATGTCAACATAGGGAGCTTGAAGAATCCTTATGATGAAACCAATGCCAATACTACAACCTGCCACATCATAAATCTCCATTCACCCATCACCCCATCCACAAATTGGGACCAACGTCAAAAGAAAGACTTGAATCAAATGATGAAGAACGTTATCAAAGAAAAAGAAGCTGAGAAGCATATCAGATAAATCAAATATAAGTGGATAACAAAAAATACAAAGAAAGATTATCCCTATCAAACTCCATTAGTCAAAGAAACTATGGGGGAAAATTAAAAGGGGGCAAGTATCCATCAAAGACATCCACAAAGGAAAAAAAAAGCTTCTCAAGCAACGTACAAAGTGTATCAAGCAGTTGGTCCTAATTCCATGCACTCTTTTGTATCCACCCATCATTGCTCATCTTCCCAAGTTTGGAGAGTCAAAGGCTCCAAATTGTCAACCAATCCATCTTTTATTCTTAAAAAAAATCCATCCACACCTCCACACATGATATCCAACTCTCACATTGACCATGTATTGGCAGCAACCCTTCATCAAAAGGATTCAAAAGGAGCTCTATCACAATGTGCACATAAAGATAGAGTTAACTTTGATATTAGTAAAACAGATCAGGGATCTCATAAATTGCATTCAAGTGCATGTATCTTGGCAAAAAAAATTATTCAAACAAGATACCGATGGCACACTATGACATAAGAATCTGCATCAGCACCACTAGGTGGTTCAACATCAGCTTAAAATATCTCAGAAAATACAAAAATACAAAAATCCAAAAAAAATCAAAAAAAGGATTGAAAATAGTAAAGAGAAAAATCTTCCTCTAGTGAAAACTACTTCAGTGGTGCTTTGGACAAGAACCACATGATGCAAACCTGGCAAATAGGCATCATGTGTAGAATCGAGAATCTACATGCACTAGTTCAGAAGAAAGCGTCTTATCACATCCATAATAAAGCCAACATTCCATCCATTTTCATCTGTTTGCATCCATACTCCTAGGTGTCTTAATCTTGATGAAATTTTGGTGCACACTTTACACTTGTTTATGGTAAGCATCTTGACATGGGTCATTTTCATTGATCCCATCTGAGCCTTAAAGCATTATCCAAATGAGAATCCTCTATTTGAAAACCTTTATCTTATTGCAAGATAATCTATATCCATTAGTCCAAGAATCCACCCATGGAATTCCAAACATTGCTAGACACTATGGGAAAATATTTGCATCTTGCTTCGGGAAAAAAACCTTGATCTATATCTTCACACTTATGTGATGATCTGAGTATTGGAAAATGTAAAATCGAATTGGCCAAAGCATTTGTGAGCCAAAAAATCCAAATCACTAGCCCATGGCATATTTTAATAGGAATACGTTCCTTATCAAGCTTTATCTTTTGTCGAACATCAATCCAAGCAATCCATATCAGTTGCATATACTGTTTACTTTAATGTCACATCAAATCATCAAAACAATTTTGTTCCAAACCAAGCTTCATCAATCCTGATCCATTGAATCCAATCAATTATCATCTTGTTTGATTTAACACACTTAGTCAAATTATCATCTTGTGAACGAGTTTACTCTAGGATAACACAACTTCCTTGGGTTTACAAGTCCATTATCATCTTCGTTTGGCTTAATACACTTAGCCAAATTATCCAATTCATAATCACCTTGTTTGACTTAACACACTTAGTCAAACCACCCCCTTGTGTACGATTTTACTCTAGGATAACAAAACTTCTTAGATTTCACAAGTGCATTATCACTTTTGTTTGACTTAACACACTTAGTCAAACTATCAATCCATCAACCCAATCGATCAACATTAAACTTGGTTTTCAACAAAATCTCAAAACAGAGCACTAATATCATCACATATCCATATCCAAATTGTCAAAATCATGCGAAAAGTCAAAAAAATTCAAAAAATTCATCCAAAAAACTCAAAAAAATTCAAAAAACTAATAAAAAACCAAAAGCATCCAAAATCCAAAAACATGTCGAAATATCTGAAAATATTCAAAAAATCATCATTGAGTCTTTATATTCTTTCACCTTGATGAACTACGTCATCTTTGAGCTTGAACATAGGCAAGGTTGATCTTTGATCATCCCCCGAGATAGTTTAGGTCAGTCCTTAGGCATCCATCGCATGGGAATTCGTTTACCCATCTAGTGTACATCCTAGGTCGGTTCTTTAAGCAATAAAAGGGGCAATCTTTTTGTCCGTCTTATCATCAAGTCATTTCGTCGTTAGTCGAACTGCGTCGTCTTTGAGCTTGAATGTAGGCAAGGTTTATCTTTGATCATCTCCCGAGACATTTAGGGTTAGTCTTTAGGCATATGTCATATTGGCAATCCATTTACCCATCTAGTCTGCATCTTAGGTCGGTCCTGTAAGCAATCAAAGGGGCAATCCGTTTGTCCATCTTATCATCAATTCAATCTATCATTAGTCAAACTCTGTGGTCTCTGCGTGTATAACATAGGTAAGGCTAATCTACGGATCAGCTCACGAGATCCCTAGGATAGGTCTGTAAGTTAGTCCTTTCGTCGTAAATCTTGAAAATACCAAAAACATTCAAAAATATTAAAAAACCAAAAACAACCTCAAAATATCAGAAAAATCCAAAATGGTACACCCATCATCTCACTTTCACCCATGATCGTCACACTCTTAATAAAGTCAATCGTTGCTGTCACTCTTTGGTGAGTCAGTGAGAAGCAAGTTTAACAGGTTCACAAGTGAATGCTTAATCGTCAAAGCCTCAAGCCTAAGTTAGTAAGCAAGCAAGTTGGTCAACTAGGAGTATCAATAGCTTATCACCCAAATCAGTCCCATCAAAACCCTGATCACAACATGTCCTAGGATGAATCTTTCTTGTGATGGACATAAGCATCAGGTGCCCCACAGTAGTTAGCCTTGGCTAGTGGTATGAAGAACATTAGCTTGTTTATTTTACTTTATTTGGTCTTTTTGACTTATCTTACTTTGCGCTCATTCCAAGGACCTCTCCATGATGCCTAAATAAATCAAGTTCAGAGAGAAAGGAATTGGGCAATGATCATTATCTTTTTATCTGTTGGTCTTGTTGGATATTCTTGTAAAATAACTTCATCATGCATACTTTTTTTTGTTTGTAGGAAGGATTTGTTAGGTATCTTGTTGACCACATAAAAAGGCTTGACTTTTTTATGTTTTGGCCCGAGATGTCGAGAATATCTGAACTGCATTTTGAATAAGGTCACGTTTGTCAAGTGTGAACAAGAGTACCCCTATCTGTTTGATGATTCAAAGTCCATCGCACTAGGTACAACGCTATTCTGGTCCTTTATACCATGATGCATCGTACCTATGTCTATTACCAAACATAAGGTAATTGGCCCTTTGAAAATCCCAACTCCTAATAAGCAATATATCATCATCGGTAATAATGTGAACTTGTGTGGATCCTCCTTCCATCCATCTTATTCTTCTTATTCTTCTATCTTTACTAATATTTCTATTGGTGTGTTGAATCAAGATATAAACGAGACTACCCATAGTCGAGGATTGTCTATACATCGTCATATCTATCTACATCAAAGAGTTATCTTTCATCCTTTGATCAACAGAACCACTCCTCTCGTATTTTATCACGATCTCGATCGGAAAATTGAATGTTTTCGCTCGATCTCTCAAGGGGGCAGTATGCTAGCATAATCCTTTCACTGGACCATTATTGGGGCATCTGAAAAAATAGAGATATTTCTGAACTTTGATCACAACAATTTATTCTTGGAATCAATGCCACAAGTACATTGCTTCAAAGAGGGGCAAAATGTAGACATGGAAAATGTACAATTTCAGTTTGAAACACTTACTAACAACATTCCTTCCTGAATCATACTCTCAAATTTTCATCATATTCTACCTTTTAATTTAATGAGTCATAATTCATTTAATTAAGTCTTTCTCCTCGAGTAATTAAAATTGATCAATTTAATCTAATTAACCTAACATTTTTGTTTAATGAAATAATTCATTTTACTTGATTAAATTCTTTAAAGTTCTCTTATTAAATTAAATAAATTAAACCTTATTTGATTTAATCTAACATATTCCTCCTTGTTTAAACAAATCACAACCATTTGTTAACTCTTCTCAATTTTATTTTAATCAATTCATAAATTTAAGTCCAAATTGTCACATCCCCTAATTCTTCATTAAATTAATCAAATCCTTGATTAAGTTAATCCTTCTCATTAAAATCCTCTAGAGAATGCAAGTTGCATAATAAATCAATTACTTTGATTTGTTTAATTCTCTAGTTTCCCTCACATAGCATCTAAAGGGAATATTCCCTTGTTTGAATTCAAAAAGTCCAAGTAGACTTGTACATCCAACAAGGAATTCACTCCTCTTACATGTCCTTGTACATTGAGCCAAGTGGCATTTATTTCATTCCTTTTTCCCTCTCACATGTCATTCCTCAAATTTGAAATTCCACCTAATGGCATTTATCATGCACATTGACCAAAATGTGCTCATTCCTCAACCATTCATATTTTGACAAGTGACACTTGGCCATTGGATGTTGAATGATCCCACATTGCTCTATTTCATTCTTTATTCCATTTTGGAAATCTATAAATTGGAGACTCCTTTCCTTATTCAACAAGACACAACTTTGAGTAAACTTACTATGCTCAAATTCACCTTCACTTCACAGATTTCAAGCAAGGTTATTCTCTTCATTTGAGAATTAATCTTACTCATAACATCATTCAGCTTTTTCAAGGATTGGGAAAGGGCTGCTTGCTACACAACATGGTGGCACCAATTCACTATGAGATAAAGGGTTAATCATGTTTCTTATATGCTTCTGTTTAACTTATTTTTGTTCCTATTGATTGCATATCTAGACATGGTTAAATATTTCATAGGGATGTCTAAGTTTTCTAGTTTAAACTGACTTTCATGCTAACAACATGATATTGTTTAAGCCATCTTTTGCAGGTTTTAGCATCCACAGTTATATTGATTTTTTTCACTAATTATTTCTCTTAGCCCTAAATAACTTTATTTTGGTTATTATTGATCCTTCAAAGCCCTAGATCTCTCTAATTTAATTTTTTGGTTTCTTTGTATTCCAAAATTACACTTCTTATGTTATGTTGTCTACTTCACAACCCTACATCATGTCTTTTTATTATTTTTTTATGTTGGTTTCTTTACTACCCTTCACCACATTATTTTAGTAACTATGCAACATTTAAAAATATATTCTATTCTTTTTTGGATGCATGGATCTATTCATTATTAGAAACCTAGATATTTCTATTTGAAAACATTATTTATTGGAATTGGCTAATTGTTTCTTATCTGTATCTCATATTTTTATAACATACTACTCATGAAATTTTACTTGTAACTCTATTTATGGATTCATCATTACACGGAGTACTAGTGGAAAATCTTCCATATCCATATCATGTGTATATGTTCCAATTAGCTACATTCATATTGACTACTTTTTTACATTGAAATTGCATGATTCATAACAGTTCATGTAACTCAAAGTAGGAAAAATAATTATATGTTAAAATTGCATCTCAAGCACTTGTCACCACTCATTGGGGACTTAGTCTAACTTAGTCTCCTTTTATTTTAATAACTTAGTGTATATATCATATATATATGAAATTTGGCATTTTATTCTAGCCTTGACTATACTTGACTCACCATTACCTCAGGCATCTAGATATAATATTCACTTTCCATATATCTTGTCTTCTTTAATCCTACCTTTTCATCCATGAGCTTCAATTAAGAATCCACATGTAGTATTGAATCACAAATTGAAAAATTAACCTTTATTCAAAACAAATCAACTTTCCTCCAACATAAAAGAAATCATGTACATTTATTGAAGCATATTAATCAAGATAGAGTGAATCAAGGTCACATGGTAGGGTATTTAATAATTGGGAGAATTTCTAATTCATTTGGATAATGACATCATCTTATCTCACTCTCCAGAGAAGTTAAAACCTTTCTAAACTATAGTTGATCTAAGCATTTCCATTATACATGACATGTTTGTGATCTCCTAGTATAAAGTATTAAATTGATTGAAATGTAAGACTAAGTCATAAGGTGGGAAGGTACTCAAATTCGTAATTGTAATAGAATAAGTTCTACTTGTGTCCTTTAGTGTCACTAGTTTCAAATATTAAAAGTAAATAAAATACTAAAGATGCAAAATGCAATGTTCAAAGATAATTTTGTAGGTTTTAAATCATAAAAAAAAACAGAGATTAGATCCACAAATATGACAATGAACTAGAACACAAAAGCGTTATTTTCATAATATGTCATACTCAAGTAATGTGAAATGAATTCGATCATTAAAATTAACCAAAACTATTATTTCAAATAAAAAATTATCCCTATTCCTAAAATTAAATTACACTTATCCTTTTATTAATTTAAAATTTACTTTGATGTATACAATTTCATATCATCTAGAAATTCGGCTTCTTTGTCTATGTTGATGATAATATTGATTGTTAAATTAACTGATTAATCACCCTAATTTCCAATACGACACTCTAATCTAAATTATTAAACTATAATACTTTTGTTCGAATCGTAAAAGCAAGAAACAAAATCTCGTGAGTTTAGTAAATTCTGTATTAAAATCTGGGCGATCCATTCCGTCTCTTCTTGTTGTATATATCTGAAGTCTCCTCAACATTGTATTTGCAGATAACAACCTTTCAAATGGAAACAAAACAAATCACATGTGATAAGCGCAATGACATAAACGATAACTAATCTTACAATGCACGCGAACAAACGATAGTCATATGGATATAACTTGTTGAACAACAAAGACAGAGACTGGATTGACCACCTGTAAAATACACATAAGTTTTGCAACTCAGTGGGGCACAATTTTTCACATGCATCTGCTTTTAAAAACTGTAGGAAATGTAATTGGAGAGGTGGCGTCGTGTAGAGGGAATTCAATCAGAAAGGATCATCTTTCCGTGCAACCACGGGCTGAAGTTGAGTTTTAGTTCTTCTCACTTCCGTTGTCTTTTGTCCCTTAGTAGAAGATTCTAGTTTCTTGATTTACAAAATGACATATATCTGTATATGGGAGCATAATATCAGAAAAGGTAAGGGTAGGATTTCGTTGTCTGTTGTCAGCAGCCCATTGCTTTACTCTCTCTTTATTGTATGTTTATATTGGTCGTGCTTAAGCATTATATTGATAAATGGAAGAACTGAAATCAGATTTAAATTTGACAAATAGAAAATAGGTCAGAAATGATGTGTAAGAATAATGCTTGTGTAGTTGGAAATGGATAATACAAAAAATTGTTGTCACGATGATGTAAGGTATTTGTTCTCGTGACTATTCCAATAACTAATGATGTAAGGTGATCGCTCGTGTGACTATTCTAATCACATGATTTTGTTGTTTACTCTTTTTATTTTACTTTTATATTGGTTTTATTGGATTGTCAAATTGATCCATAGAAGTTACAAAATCAATTTTGAAAAGAGAAAAGATTAAAAGTGGTGGATATAATTAATTAATAGTTCATATGGTTTGAAACAAATTCTTGAAATTTTTTTAAAACAATTATTCTTGTAACTATTTCAATGGTGTGTTTCTTATTTGAAGTTACAATAGTTGTATTTAAGTATATTTGATCAATAAAATTTTGAATTCAAAATTAAATTTCAGCACAAAAAAATCAAAATGATATGTACAAACACTTTTTCAAATAACATATTAAAATACTACTAAATTTAATATTAAATAGATGTAGAGAAGATGTTTTTACTTTTAACATTTTTCAAATCATTGAGCCTTTTATAACTATTTTTCATATTTTATGATTATTTTATATTTTATTCTTTGTAGTAATGTCAAAGAGAAATTAATTTAAATAATGTTAATAAATAAAAACATAAAAAAATAAAAATAAAAGTTGACAATAATAATTGTAAACTAAATATTTATAAATTAAATGATAAATAAAGTTACTTAATTTTTTTTGAACAATTATTTGATGGCACCTCCCTCCTCGTAGACACCTCAAAACCCACTTAAACAAGAGCTAGTAGGTGGAAAAGAAGAAGTTGTGTTGTTGCGAAAAACCTCACACAACCATTATAGAAGTCCAAAAATTGACTTCAGGTCAAATAAAAGCTCTAAGTGACACAAAATAAATTGCAAAACAAATAACTATGTTGCTGTAAAAAAATTAAGGAATTTCTACAAGTAAAAAAAGCTATTGTTTTAGGTGACATAAGCTATTTCTCAAATTTTAAAATACTCAAAACTTGTACACAAAAATCAATAGTTTCATGAAAGAAAATTCATTGCAATTATTACTCGCGGTCACACACACATGCTTTCAAAAGACAACCATTTTGAAGAGGATAATAACCTATTATATTGTAGATACAACTATTTCTCTCTTTTACATGTATTTGGACATATTTACAAATGTATTGAGAGATCCCTCTATTATTCCTCTTTCTTCCTCTTTAGCTACTATAAGTTCTCTTGCTCTCCTTTACTACTCATGTTACAACTATTATCTCTCTTTCTACTTATTTCTTTTTTGACCATATTTTATGTCCTCTCTATTCTTCTACTTTGTTTCATCTTGCTCCTCTTATCCCTATCCCAAAATTTGGAATCTTATTCCCAAAAATCTTTCCTAAATCTATTGCAATCTTGAAAATCCATCATAAATGCTCAAATACCTACTTTTTGAATTCAAATTTCACACTTAGGCTTGGTCTACATTAATTTCCCTAGTTTTTTCTCAATAAATGAGCCAAGGTGGGTACTAGTCATAAAAACAAACAAAAATTCAAATTCAAACTTTTAATAGGAAAAAAAAATTGGGTTTCAAATTGGTATGCCCTTACATCAAACTACTGGGCTATAAATTTTTTGTGAGCCTCTACCCATTTAGTAAAATATTATATTGTTGTAGGTTAATGGTCATGTTGCTGCAAGTTAATGGTCCTATTGTTGTAGGTCAACAAATCTATCATCAAGCCATTTTTTGAAAACCTATCAACAACCAAAAAAATAAAATCCTTAGCTCATTGTGTTGATGGCAATCCAAGAATAAAATATATACTTACAATTTTTCATAGTTTATCTAGTATTGCTAATGGTTGAAAGAGGCCTATATTTTGACTCCTTCCTTTAGAATATTGACAAACATGACATCCTTGCACAATTTTTTTTTATTTCTACCCTCGTTCTTGGAAAAAAATACCTTTCTCTAAGTTGTGCCATGATTTTACCAACCTCAAAATGTTCAGGTAAACACCCACAATATTTTTCTCTTATCAAATTATTCCTCATTGATCCTTGAGATATGCAAGTTGTCCTTTTGAACAATAATCCATCTTGTACAAAGTAGTGCATCCATAGGGTCGTATCCACACTAGTAGATTTCATATCTATGTTATTCATGCATTCCAAAAGTTAAAATTATTATATGTGTATAAATTTTTCATTAAACCAAACCTTTACTACTTAAATTCTTATTTCAATCAATAATGATACTCTTCTACTTAATGCATCTATTACTTTGTTTTGACTTCCACTTCTTTTCTTGAGAAGAAAAGTATATCTTTGTAGGAATTCTACCCACTTCATGTATCGCTAGTTAAACTTGGCCTGGCTATTAATAAATATAAAATATAGTAAACATGAAGATTGATTAATCAATCATAGTGAACTAATTTTCATAAAAATATCTAGTTTATTTGTTGAATAAGATATACATAAATAGGAAGAAGAAAATACTCTTGATCTCCATGAAATGAGGATAGGACACCTCATTCATGGAGTGGTGGTAGGTTGGTCTATAACAAAAGTAACATGAGGTGTCAAAAGTGAGTCAACACCTCAATAGAAATCCTAACTAACTTCACACCTTGTGTGTGCAAGTGTGATGAACACCTAAGTAGGCTTAAAAGCCTATTTGTACAAAAATAAATACACTAACACCCCCCTTAAGCATAACTTAGGTGGGCACAAAAGAAATGTGTTCTAGCTATGAGGCTTGGTAATGTACCCATGTATAATGAAATCTCATAAAAATGGAGAAATATACAAAACCCAATGGAAAAAATCTATCCTCCAAAAAGAGAGAAAAAAAAGACATTTATAAAAATAGGAGAAAATACAAAATTCTACAATCATAGATGACTACTGATATTCTCAATATACTATTGAGAATCAATAGGTGAAGATGGAGGAGAGTAATTGTCAACACTAGATGTTGGTGTAGGTATTTCTAAAGTACAATCATCACCTGTGCAAATTTTGAAAATGTATAAAGCTAAGTAGAACTATCTACCTCACCAATTGCTACAATTGTCCTGCTTAGTAAGTTCCTTATTATATCTATCTTTTTTTAGGTGTTTGGTGATGATGAGGCTTCGAAGCTAACAATCTTATTCTCCTCAATAATTTGAGTGAGGTTGTTGATCTTCATCCTCATACAATCAAGTGTTGTATGTTCCATTTTTTTACAAAACAAACATTCTACATAACTTTTCATATTTTCTTTTTGTGGTTTTGAGACTCCTTGTATTTCTTTATCCTTACTTTCTTCACCTTTATTTGTCACCTTAGTTTTTCCACTTTCAAAAATTAGTGAATATGACTTATAGGAAACTATGGTGTCCATTTCTATGAGTTTATTTTGCTCCCTAACTAGATCAACAATAAAATCATCAATTTTAGGCATTGACCTGTTTGCACGTAAAGACCTATTTGTAGAACAAAAGGTTGACACAAAAACTAAATATGAAGGGCCCAATTTAGGTAGATCTAATAAGATGAGTTGATCATCTTTCCTCTCTATTCCACATTCTTTTAGTTGTTAGGGAAATTATTTGAACCTTATGAAGCACTCTTGCAATGCTATGAAATCATTTGGACTTAGAATTATCAACTCATTTTCTAATTCATGACTTTTGATTTCATCAAAATTTCCAAAGTGTTTCTCAATATATTTCGATAGTCCTTGTGGGGTTTTAGTGCCTCCACATGAAATAAGACTTTTGGAGATAGACATAAACATAAAAATCAAAAGGCTTGATCACATTTGTTCAACCTCTCCTCTTTATTTTTACCACATTTGGCTCCTTTTCATTACCCATAGGTACTCTAAACAACCTTTATTTTGTAGTGAAAGATGAACTTGTATCTTCCATTCATGATAGTTAAGGGAACGAGAGGACTAATTTGTTGGTTTGGCTCTATTCTTAGTTTTTATTTATAACTATTAGAATATTGAAAGAAATAAATATTTGGAGTGCTTTTAAGCAAAACTCTTTAACACTGCCTCTCCTTTAATATTTTTGACTTCCCCCTTCATTTTGACACTTTATTTTAGTGCGCATATTTTATTACAAAAATGAAGGTGAAAAAAGACACTTTATGTCTTAGTGTGAAATCACCATCATTGAATAGAGTTTGAAAAATAAGTACTTTAGAAAAAAAAAAATGGAACTCAATTTTGAACTACCTTTTATAAGTTTAGTACTTTTAATTTTTCACTCTATGGAAAATTCATAGTACTTTTAAGTTTAGTACTGTGAAAACCACTACAAAAATATTTTACCCCTTTATATCTTTTAAAATTTGTTTGCTTGCATAAGCTATGTTCTTGGACCACTTTCCACCTCTTCTTCCTGAGTTACCAATGGGGTAAGAGTATGCTTTCTTCCATTTTTTTTCCAAAGTTTAAGTATCCTATATTCCATTATTGATTTATTTCCTATCAAACTAGAATGGATTCCTTATGATTAAATGACATATTTCTATAGGCATGATATTACACTATACCTTATCTTCATAAGTGCCTATTTTAAAATTCACTAGACATTTCTAATCAAACAAGACTTGGTACTATTTTCTAATCATGAAACCTTGAAAGGGGTAGGGTGAGTTGTTCTTTTTAACCCCAACTTATCCACCATTTCAACTAAAACCAAATTATTAGTGTTGCCACTATCTTTTATGACCTTGAAACATTTTCCACTCGACTTATAGATTGTCCTAAAAAGGAAATCTTTGGAAAATTTTATCTTCTCTTTTGGCTAGTTTCAACAAGGTCCTCTTCATCGTATGTTCTTCACTCTTAGGTTAATCTGGCTGACTAATTGACCCTATAGACTTGGTATCCCCTTTTTCTATGTGTGTAATTGTAGCTCATTTTCTCCTTGATCCTTTTGGTCTATATTGTGGGAATTCAAAAAATATATGGTATGCCTATCCACAAGTGAAACACGTACCTTGGAAGCCTCTACCGTGACCTCTTTCATATCCACCTCAACCACTTATTCTATATGGTCTTGAACTTGTTTCATCTTTCTCCTTTTGACTTTTTAAAGGATTGGCCTCCTTAACATGACTATAGTTTTTGTCTCGTTGGCCTTTGCTAAATCTACCTTTGTCTTTGATTGTTCCTTACTTTCTAGAAAAATTATCCTCTACCTTTAGAGCATACCAATAAGCCTATTTTAAAGCTCATAGTATAAAAATACTTAGCTCATCATGAATATTAAGTCCCAATCAATTAACACATCTAGCCACATTTTCATGGTCTGGCTCATTTTTTGGACTCAACGAACACTGAGAGGGGAGAGGGGCTGAATCAGTGTTTTATAGAATTGACCTTTGCAAAGAAGATCTTAAAGCCATTTACAGTAATTAACCAAAACTAAAGATGCAGACACATGAAACAAATAACCATAACCCCATAGCACAAGAATTTTTACTTGGAAACCTTGTTAGGGGAAATACCATGGTGGAGGTTAATCCACAATTTTACACTCTATTAAAAGTATATAGAAACGGGGAATTCACATGCATTCAGGCACACTAAGCAACCCTGTTAGGGGAAATACCACGGTGGAGGTTAATCCACAATTTTATACTGCATTAAAAGTATATAGAAAAGGGGAATGCACATGCATTCAGGAGCATTGCCTAGATCTCACTCCTCAAAATCAGGAAGGCTCACTACCTTACAAAAGATTTGGATTACATCAAAAGATTGAACTGAGAAAGTAGCATCTACAAATACTTGGTTATAGTTATGGTTAAGCTCATAGATCAGATTCTGGACCTTCTGTCTGATTCTTCACTTTGCTTTTCTTTGCTCTGCAGCTCGCATCACAAATCTTATATGTAGAGATGAAATCACATAACTACTCTTCTGAATTTCGCATCACACATCAACACACTTCATATCTATAGTAATTTGATACCAAAATGATATAAATAATCGACCTTATATATCCACATCAAAGGATAATATTATCTTCATGTTGGCTTCAGTAAAACATATAATATTTTCCAACCATCGGCTAAATCCATGAATGATTCTTAATGCGTACGAGCAAAATTTGGCCATAGCATAGTGAGGACCTAAAAAAAAATCCAAAAACCCAAAAATACTTCAAACAATTTCACCTTGAACATCTACAACATGCTACATTTACTAAGTCAGCCTTCTAGCATTGTTAAAAAGAAAATCAATACATCAGATCTTCAAACTAATATGATGATTGATGCGCCAACACAAAACTCGAGAATAAGGTATTCCAAATACCCAACGACCTTCCCTAAGATGTGCACCATGAACTAATAAACTAATAATGCATATTGATTGAAAAACTTAACTTTAATCAAATACCCTATTCTTCACTCTTGATATGATCAATAAAATTTTGAACTCAAAATTAAATTTCAGCACAAAAAAATCAAAATGATATGTACAAACACTTTTTCAAATAACATATTAAAATACTACTAAATTTAATATTAAATAGATGTAGAGAAGATGGTTTTACTTTTAACATTTTTCAAATCATTGAGCCTTTTATAACTATTTTTCATATTTTATGATTATTTTATATTTTATTCTTTGTAGTAATGTCAAAGAGAAATTAATTTAAATAATGTTAATAAATAAAAACATAAAAAAATAAAAATAAAAGTTGACAATAATAATTGTAAACTAAATATTTATAAATTAAATGATAAATAAAGTTACTTAATTTTTTTTGAACAATTATTTGATGGCACCTCCCTCCTCATAGACACCTCAAAACCCACTTAAACAAGAGCTAGTAGGTGGAAAAGAAGAAGTTGTGTTGTTGCGAAAAACCTCACACAACCATTATAGAAGTCCAAAAACTGACTTCAGGTCAAATAAAAGCTCTAAGTGACACAAAATAAATTGCAAAACAAATAACTGTGTTGCTGTAAAAAAATTATGGAATTTCTACAAGTAAAAAAAGCTATTGTTTTAGGTGACATAAGCTAATTCTCAAATTTTAAAATACTCAAAACTTGTACACAAAAATCAATACTTTCATGAAAGAAAATTCATTGCAATTATTACTCGCGGTCACACACACATGCTTTCAAAAGACAACCATTTTGAAGAGGATAATAACCTATTATATTGTAGATACAACTATTTCTCTCTTTTACATGTATTTGGACATATTTACAAATGTATTGAGAGATCCCTCTATTATTCCTCTTTCTTCCTCTTTAGTTGCTATGAGTTCTCTTGCTCTCCTTTACTACTCATGTTACAACTATTATCTCTCTTTCTACTTATTTCTTTTTTGACCATATTTTATGTCCTCTCTATTCTTCTACTTTGTTTCATCTTGCTCCTCTTATCCCTATCCCAAAATTTGGAATCTTATTCCCAAAAATCTTTCCTAAATCTATTGCAATCTTGAAAATCCATCATAAATGCTCAAATACCTACTTTTTGAGTTCAAATTTCACACTTAGGCTTGGTCTACATTAATTTCCCTAGTTTTTTCTCAATAAATGAGCCAAGGTGGGTACTAGTCATAAAAACAAACAAAATTTTAAATTCAAACTTTTAATAGGAAAAAAAAATTGGGTTTCAAATTGGTATGCCCTTACATCAAACTACTGGGCTATAAATTTTTTGTGAGCCTCTACCCATTTAGTAAAATATTATATTGTTGTAGGTTAATGGTCATGTTGTTGCAAGTTAATGGTCCTATTGTTGTAGGTCAACAAATCTATCATCAAGCCATTTTTTGAAAACCTATCAACAACCAAAAAAATAAAATCCTTAGCTCATTGTGTTGATGGCAGTCCAAGAATAAAATATGTACTTACAATTTTTCATAGTTTATCTAGTATTGGTAATGGTTGAAAAAGGCCTATATTTTGACTCCTTCCTTTAGAATATTGACAAACATGACATCCTTGCACAATTTTTTTTAATTTCTACCCTTGTTCTTGGAAAAAAATACCTTTCTCTAAGTTGTGCCATGATTTTACCAACCTCAAAATGTTAAGGTAAACCCCCACAATATTTTTCTCTTATTAAATTATTCCTCATTGATCCTTGAGATATGAAAGTTGTCCTTTTGAACAATAATCCATCTTGTACAAAGTAGTGCATCCATAGGGTCGTATCCACACTAGTAGGTTTCATATCTATGTTATTCATGCATTCCAAAAATTAAAATTATTATATGTGTATAAATTTTTCATTAAACCAAACCTTTACTACTTAAATTCTTATTTCAATCAATAATGATACTCTTCTACTTAATGCATCTATTACTTTGTTTTGACTTCCACTTCTTTTCTTGAGAAGAAAAGTATATCTTTGTAGGAATTCTACCCACTTCATGTATCTCTAGTTAAACTTGGCCTGGCTATTAATAAATATAATATATAGTAAACATGAAGATTGATTAATCAATCATAGTGAACTAATTTTCATAAAACTATCTAGTTTATTTGTTGAATAAGATATACATAAATAGGAAGAAGAAAATACTCTTGATCTCCATGAAATGAGGATAGGACACCTCATTCATGGAGTGGTGGTAGGTTGGTCTATAACAAAAGTAACATGAGGTGTCAAAAGTGAGTCAACACCTCAATAGAACTCCTAACTAACTTCACACCTTGTGTGTGCAAGTGTGATGAACACCTAAGTAGGCTAAAAATCCTATTTGTAAAAAAAGAAAAAAAAGACATTTATAAAAATAGGAGAAAATACAAAATTCTACAATCATAGATGACTACTGATATCCTCAATATACTATTGAGAATCAATAGGTGAAGATGGAGGAGAGTAATTGTCAACACTAGATGTTGGTGTAGGTATTTCTAAAGTACAATCATCACCTGTGCAAATTTTGAAAATGTATAAAGCTAAGTAGAACTATCTACCTCACCAATTGCTACAATTGTCCCGCTTAGTAAGTTCCTTATTATAACTATCTTTTTTTAGGTGTTTGGTGATGATGAAGCTTCGAAGCTAACAATCTTATTCTCCTCAATAATTTGAGTGAGGTTGTTGATCTTCATCCTCATACAATCAAGTGTTGTATGTTCCATTTTTTTACAAAACAAACATTCTACATAGTTTTTCATATTTTCTTTTTGTGGTTTTGAGACTCCTTGTATTTCTTTATCCTTACTTTCTTCACCTTTTTTTGTCACCTTAGTTTTTCCACTTTCAAAAATTAGTGAATGTGACTTATAGGAAACTATGGTGTCCATTTGTATGAGTTTATTTTGCTCCCTAACTAGATCAACAATAAAATCATCAATTTTAGGCATTGACCTATTTGCACGTAAAGACCTTTTTGTAGAACAAAAGGTTGACACAAAAACTAAATATGAAGGGCCCAATTTAGGTAGATCTAATAAGATGAGTTGATCATCTTTCCTCTCTTTTCCACATTCTTTTAGTTGTTAGGGAAATTATTTGAACCTTATGAAGCACTCTTGCAATGCTATGAAATCATTTGGACTTAGAATTATCAACTCATTTTCTAATTCATGACTTTTGATTTCATCAAAATTTCCAAAGTGTTTCTCAATATATTTCGATACTCCTTGTGGGGTTTTAATTCCTCCACATGAAATAAGACTTTTGGAGATAGACATAAACATAAAAATCAAAAGGCTTGATCACATTTGTTCAACCTCTTCTCTTTATTTTTACCACATTTGGCTCCTTTTCATTACCCATAGTTACTCTAAACAACCTTTATTTTTTAGTGAAAGATGAACTTGTATCTTCCATTCATGATAGTTAAGGGAACGAGAGGACTAATTTGTTGGTTTGGCTCTATTCTTAGTTTTTATTTATAACTATTAGAATATTGAAAGAAATAAATATTTGGAGTGCTTTTAAGCAAAACTCTTTAACACTGCCTCTCCTTTAATATTTTTGACTTCCCCCTTCATTTTGACACTTTATTTTAGTGCGTATATTTTATTACAAAAATGAAGGTGAAAAAAGACACTTTATGTCTTAGTGTGAAATCACCATCATTGAATAGAGTTTGAAAAATAAGTACTTTAGAAAAAGAAAAATGGAACTCAATTTTGAACTACCTTTTATAAGTTTAGTACTTTTAATCTATGGCAAATTCATAGTACTGTTAAGTTTAGTACTATGAAAACCACTACAAAAATATTTTACCCCTTTATATCTTTTAAAATTTGTTTTCTTGCATTAGCTGTGTTCTTGGACCACTTCCCACCTCTTCTTCCTGAGTTACCAATGGGGTAAGAGTATGCTTTCTTCCATTTTTTTTCCAAAGTTTAAGTATCCTATATTCCATTATTGATTTATTTCCTATCAAACTAGAATGGATTCCTTATGATTAAATGACATATTTCTATAGGCATGATATTACACTATACCTTATCTTCATAAGTGCCTATTTTAAAATTCACTAGACATTTCTAATCAAACAAGACTTGGTACTATTTTCTAATCATGAAACCTTGAAAGGGGTAGGGTGAGTTGTTCTTTTTAACCCCAACTTATCCACCATTTCAACTAAAACCAAATTATTAGTGTTGCCACTATCTTTTATGACCTTGAAACATTTTCCACTCGAGTTACAGATTGTCCTAAAAAAGAAATCTTTGGAAAATTTTATCTTCTCTTTTGGCTAGTTTCAACAAGGTCCTCTTCATCGTATGTTCTTCACTCTTAGGTTAATCTGGCTGACTAATTGACCCTATAGACTTGGTATCCCCTTTTTCTATGTGTGTAATTGTAGCTCATTTTCTCCTTGATCCTTTTGGTCTATATTGTGGGAATTCAAAAAATATATGGTATGCCTATCCACAAGTGAAACACGTACCTTGGAAGCCTCTACCGTGACCTCTTTCATATCCACCTCAACCACTTATTCTATATGGTCTTGAACTTGTTTCATCTTTCTCCTTTTGACTTTTTAAAGGATTGGCCTCCTTAACATGACTATAGTTTTTGTCTCGTTGGCCTTTGCTAAATCTACCTTTGTCTTTGATTGTTCCTTACTTTCTAGAAAAATTATCCTCTACCTTTAGAGCATACCAATAAGCCTATTTTAAAGCTCATAGTATAAAAATACTTAGCTCATCATGAATATTAAGTCCCAATCAATTAACACATCTAGCCACATTTTCATGGTCTGGCTCATTTTTTGGACTCAACGAACACTGAGAGGGGAGAGGGGCTGAATCAGTGTTTTATAGAATTGACCTTTGCAAAGAAGATCTTAAAGCCATTTACAGTAATTAACCAAAACTAAAGATGCAGACACATGAAACAAATAACCATAACCCCATAGCACAAGAATTTTTACTTGGAAACCTTGTTAGGGGAAATACCATGGTGGAGGTTAATCCACAATTTTACACTCTATTAAAAGTATATAGAAACGGGGAATTCACATGCATTCAGGCACACTAAGCAACCCTGTTAGGGGAAATACCACGGTGGAGGTTAATCCACAATTTTATACTGCATTAAAAGTATATAGAAAAGGGGAATGCACATGCATTCAGGAGCATTGCCTAGATCTCACTCCTCAAAATCAGGAAGGCTCACTACCTTACAAAAGATTTGGATTACATCAAAAGATTGAACTGAGAAAGTAGCATCTACAAATACTTGGTTATAGTTATGGTTAAGCTCATAGATCAGATTCTGGACCTTCTGTCTGATTCTTCACTTTGCTTTTCTTTGCTCTGCAGCTCGCATCACAAATCTTATATGTAGAGATGAAATCACATAACTACTCTTCTGAATTTCGCATCACACATCAACACACTTCATATCTATAGTAATTTGATACCAAAATGATATAAATAATCGACCTTATATATCCACATCAAAGGATAATATTATCTTCATGTTGGCTTCAGTAAAACATATAATATTTTCCAACCATCGGCTAAATCCATGAATGATTCTTAATGCGTACGAGCAAAATTTGGCCATAGCATAGTGAGGACCTAAAAAAAAATCCAAAAACCCAAAAATACTTCAAACAATTTCACCTTGAACATCTACAACATGCTACATTTACTAAGTCAGCCTTCTAGCATTGTTAAAAAGAAAATCAATACATCAGATCTTCAAACTAATATGATGATTGATGCGCCAACACAAAACTCGAGAATAAGGTATTCCAAATACCCAACGACCTTCCCTAAGATGTGCACCATGAACTAATAAACTAATAATGCATATTGATTGAAAAACTTAACTTTAATCAAATACCCTATTCTTCAATCTTACTTCTAGTAATACTTTGTTCTTTACTCTTTCTATCGGTATGGATAGATATTGAATTACGGATGGGATTAATGACTTAGGTTTCCATCAATGACAACACTAGAAGCCATATGCCAACAATCTTCCCCTTTGGCATTGGTGGCAATATTTAGTGAAAAATGACTAAGCGTCAAAACCAATATAAGTACGCTGCCAAACTTCAAAACTTCAAAACATAGCTCCCCCTAAAATGGATAAGGCATTTTTCACTGCTCTCTCTCCCCTTTTGACATCAATGAAAATCACGTATTCAATCCCCCCCTTTGAAATATGACCAGAAACTTGTTGATTCAAAACTGATTCAAAATTTGAAAAAGAACAACTGCTACTTGAGTTAGAAGATTATCTTGTTTTTTTCTTAACATCTCTGGAAGAAACTTCTTCCATGCTTCTACTGCAATCCCAATGATTATGATCATGCTGTTATTTTCAGATGTCTAGTTGATAATCTTGATGAGGGATTCTAGATATGTGATTGCATCCTCTAATTTCTCTCCTTTCCTCATAATCTCAATTAACTGCTCCAATTTGCATTATGTTATGTATTTTAGTTTCCAAAACGTGTCCACAAGCGTTTTTTTGCTAAATTGAACTTTTGTATGCTTAGACTGTAACGCTTTAATCCTTTTCTTGATTGCACCATCCTAATCTTGAAACATATCAATAATTTTTCCAATCCTATTTAACTCTGTTTTAATTTACTCCAACTTTTGTTTGTATTTCCCAATTGAATGAGGCCAACAAATGAAATAGTTTTAGATGTTGTTTGTTGTACTTATTCATTGCCTTGGCTCATTCATTTCTCTTTTCAACTTGGTAACTAATAGCCTAAACTGATCCTTCACATGTAGAATTATTTCTTCTTCTTTCTTGTTCTGAAACTCAAAGTCCATGATTTCTTGGATCCATTCAATCATTTCTTTTGGTAATGAATTATGCAAACTGTCCAATCTGATCTAGTTGTGCACAACATGAGCACTTAGTACGGTTAAAATCATATCCTGTACATATGAATATCTGATAGACCATAGGTTTGCAATTTTCTACATTCCATCTTCCTCATTAATAAGTTGCAATAGTTTTTGTCTGGTTAAGTCACCTTCTTCTTCAGTTCCTTTTGACTTAGCCTTTTCTCATTATGATGTGGTTGATTCTAGTTCTTTTCCCTAGGTGACTTCAGTTTCATTATCAGATTCTTGATCTAGAATATCTACAACCACCTATTCTTTTCCTTTCCCTTCAATTCTTGGAGTTTGGCATACCAGAGGAGTACAAACAATAGTTTATTTTTCTCTTCTCTTCTTTCTCTCCATCTCATCAGAAGAGGAGCCAACTTCAGGAGCCCTTACCAGAAGGTAAATGCAAACTGATCCAAACTTTTCTAGAAAACCTCTAAAGAAACTTGCATATTCTTGATCATAGTTTTCCAAATTGTTAGAGTGTTAATAAATTTTCTTGCAAAGTGGTTCATTCTCTTTCCATTTAGTGGAAAAAGATTCAAAAATTACATCAAAAGACATGTAATCAAAGTGCCAAACTTGAAGGGATAACCTGTCTCCTTTGTGAATTGCGCATTCTCCATTAGTTTATCCTTTAGCAGTTCGCATAGGTCAAAGTCCTGATCCTCCATTACCATTTCATGAGAGATGTAAATTGCACCTGTCGAGGTTGCTCCTTCTCTATTTCTAAAAATTATTTTATAGGATACTCCATGTGCAATGTACCTTGTTACAAGATGTCTGATTGTCAAAATTATCAATTCCCTTTGGTCTCTAGTTACTCCAGTTATGGTTTCGACTTCTTTCTCTATATATACCTAATTTTTCATAATCTAGTTAGGACTCCAATTACCTCTTTCAAAATATGATAAGTTTTGTCCGGAGTTAGAATATCATTATTCAATTTGTTAAGAATACACCTAACACTTTTTGTATTTTTGAAATAGGGGAATTTACTCCAAATTTCCAAACTTTTGTGTTTCGCATCTTCCAACCATTTTAATTCATCGAGCGAAAATAGGTTTCTTACAACTATAATCTTCTCACTGCTAAACTCATCTAAATTCACAATTCCTTTGATTTTTTCCATTTTGCATACTGAACAAGTTCTTCTACCGAGCACCAAATTAAATGGAAATTCAACAAATGACTAATATACTTGATGTATTTAGAGATTCGACACCGAATTATCTTCACTCGTTCAAAATTCTACTACAGAGTGCTCTCCTTCTTCTCCTCTTCAATGCAAAGTGAAAAATGAGGGTTTCAACATGTCTTTTTGTAGCTCGCACACTTAACCTTATATTGTACTAAATGCTTTTTCCCTAGGTGTTCTGGATACCCTATTTTCTTAGACTATGAGAGAAAAATTCTTCTACAAACCTTTAACTTCTAAAATTTATCTACAAGTGATCTCCAATGTAGCTGTAAACTATTAACACAACCATTAACAATCTCCTGTATTCCGATGCTAACTACCGATAAGGGGACAAAGGATTTTCTTCAAAAACTCCCCCTAGGCCAATGGCCTTGGATCAATTTCTGGAGGAATTATTGGAAGCCAGTTCTGGTATAGAACCATCTCCTGCATCAAATTTATTCTTCCTTACCCATGTCTTGTTCATCTGATCTCTTATTTCATCCATAGTCACTTTTCGTTTTCCTTTATCATTTTTTTGTGATTTTCTGCCTTTGTATATCAGAACTCTTCCATTCATGTTTTTGTTTCTGCATAATCTTGCAATGTGACCATATTTGTTGCAATTGTAGCTTACAATATTTCCTTTTCCATACCAATCATTCCATTGATTTCTTCTTGATCTGCATTGGTTAGAAATATACCCAAATCTTCCACAAGTACAACATTCAACATTCTTTCTACTGACAGAGTTGTTTGACATATTTCTATATTCAATTGACTTATGACCAAACTTATGGCAACTGAAACATTGACCAGAGAATGATGGATTACTTGAATTCATTTTACTTCTAAATTTCATAGCCATATGACCAATTTTTTTGCAAACAAAGCAATATCAATTCAATTTTTGAGCATTAGATTGTCTTATCAGATACCTTCCACCTTTGTTCATCCGATTTCTTTGCCTGAAATTCTTTTGTTCAGATCCGAAGCTCTCTTCTTTTTCATATCCAAGACCTCACTTGTCTTTAGTGATCTTTTGTCCCTCAGTCAGCTCATCAAGCTTAGAAAAACTAATCTTAAACTTCTCCTTGTATTTATTTGCAGTAGTAAGTTCATCCCTAAGAATAACAATCTATTTTTCAAGCTCTTCTTCATTATTTCTAGATTGTTACAGTTCATTTTCTAACTAAATGAATTCTCCATTAATTCTTTTGCATTCACTAGATCTTTATTTTAAGGACTAAGCAAGATTCTCCTCATTCTTTTTTCTTTCTTCAATTTCTTTAGTCAGCTTCATCACCATAGATTCCATCTCATGTTTTAGGGTACCATTGTCTGTGGCAAAATTTTCACATTCTTCAGTTATTTCCTTCAAGGTTTGATTCAGGTGAACATCATCCATGCTTTTGTTCTCTTTCTACTTAATCTAATCATAGAGATCCTTCCTCTTTTCCCTGGTTTTGACAATCTGTTCCTTCAGTGTATGAATGAATTTCTCAGCATCCTTAAGATTTTCTTTCAATTTTCGGACTTCTGCTTTGGACTAATCAAGATCATCAAGAACCACCAAAACCTACTGTTGAAGACTACCAAATTCCATTACATTTCAAGATCCGCCTCAAGTTGTTAAACTTCTTCCAAGGAACTAGGCTCTAATACCAATTGTTGGACTCAAGGAACACTAAGAAGGGGAGTGAATCAGTGTTCTATAGAATTGACCTTTGTAAAGCATATCTTAAAACCATTTACAATAGTTAACCATGAATAAATATGTAGATACATGAAAAAAATAACCATAACACCATAACACAATAATTTTTATGTGGAAACCCTGTTAGGGGAAAAAACATGGTGGAGGTTAATCCACAATTTTATACTTTGTTAAAAGTATATAGAAAAGGGGAATGCACATGCATTCAGGCACACTACCTAGAGCTCACTGCTCAAAATCGGGAAGGCTCGCTACCTTACAAAAGATTTGGATTACATCAAAAGTTTGAATTGAGAAAGTAGCATCTAAAAATGCTTGGTTATAGTTCTCGTTAAGCTCATAGATCAGATTTTGGACCTTCTATTTGATTCTACAATTCACTCTTCTATGCTCTACAACTCACCTCACAAATCTTATATGCGTAGATGAAATCGCACAACTAGTCTTTTGAATTTCACATCACACATCAACATACTTCGCATCTATCATGCTTCAATACCAAAAGGATATAAATAATCGTCTTATATATCTATATCAAAGGATAATATTATCTTCATGTCGACTTTAGCAAAACATATAATATTTTCGAACCGTTGGCTAAATACACAAATGATTCTTAATGCATACAAGCCAAATTCGGCCATAACATAGTGAGGACCTAAAACAAAATCCACAAACCCAAAAATATTTCAAACAATTTCGCCTCGAACATCTGTAACATGCTACATTTACTAAGTTGACCTTCTAGCACTATTAAACAAAAAATTAATACATCGGATCTTCAAACTTGTACACCGATTGATGCACCAACACAAAACTCAAGAATAAGGTATTCTAGATACCAAATGACCTTCCCTAAGATGAACACCATGAAATGATAAACTGATAATGCATATCGATCGATAGAATTAACTTGAATCAGATACACTGTTCTTCACTCTTACTTTTGGTAATACTCCATTATTTACTCTTTCTGCCGGTATGGATAGATATTGAATTGTAGACCGGATTAATGACTTAGGTTTCCATCAATGATAACACTAGAAGCCATATGCCAACATCATTATGGATAGATATTATAAAATATTTATAAAAATATTTTGTGTAGGCCTTCACACTTAGCTCTTTTTATCTCAAATTTTGTAGTTTCTTGATAGTTTCAAGTTGGTAAAAAATAGGTATAAATTTAACATTCATCTTTCTACCATTCAATCTCACCAAGTGATCTTATCTCTTCCATTACTTCTTCTCTCAACGTGCAGCTCTTTCCACCAAAGTGTTGCATGACCTTTCAATTTTGTTTTGAGGAACCTTCACTCTTTTAGAATCCTCCACTTTCATACTAAAAGTATTTCTCCATCTATGTTATCTAATAAATCAATCAATATAGTTCCAAACTTCCTAAGAAGCTATAATTCCACCCTTGTTGATTTCCGAATATTAAAAATACCTTGTATAAGCCTTGTTTTTCTTGCATCCATGTCTCCATCTATTTTTTCACCTTCTTAGCCTACCATATCTTCTTTTTCTTCTTCATCTTCACTATTAGTACCTTCATGTACTTTGCCTCTTCTCATTCTACCTTCGATTGCATCCATTCTTTCTTAAACTTCCCTTAGAGCCTCTAGTACCTTACCCAATCTTCCAAGGGAAAGGGTAAAAATAAGAAGAAGCCTAAGACAGATTCTCCTCCAGGTGGTAAGCTTCCCTTCAAGCCTAAGTAGAAGAATGATTAAAAGACTGCACCTCCTCCTTCTAACTCAAGAGAATTATCTTCCAAGTCTAAAAAGAAGAAGGATAATTGTTCCTTTTATGGAAAGTCAGAGCATAGTAATGCACATTTTTTTATGAGGCTTGCAACATTAGAGGAAGCTATGAGAAAGCATAACATTGCCATGTAGCAGGAGATTTGTCCTCTACCCATGATATTTGGGTTCTTGATTCCAATGCTTCACATCATATGACTCATGAGGCGGATCTTCTTGGTTCTCTCTCTGATAGGTAGATTACTCACATTGCAGGTGGGGACTCTTGTCAGATTCCAATTTTAGGGATAGGCTCAGTTCAGATGCAAGATGGTTGAATTGATGATTATAGATGTCAAAATCTACAAATAGTTGAAAAATACTAAAATACATACACACTGTTAGCATGACCACCATTCTAAAACCAAGCATATCTCCAATATCCTCATGAAATAATACCTCATGCTCCAAAATGAAAACCAATGACAAACTTAATCAAAGCATGAAAATTACATGAAGTATACCTATTCCATGATGGATTGGTGCTATCCTTTGTGTAGAAGATAGCCCTTTCCCAATCCTTGCCAAGCAAATGAGATGATAGACAATGAGATTCAAAGTTAACTCAAGTTGCCTATAATAAGAATGCTCCAAATCGTAGATGATCAATTGTGTTCAAATGGCATTGAATTTATAGGAGAGATTGAGAGAGGAGAGGCCAAGATTGAGAAATATGGGACTAATCCCAAACAAATAGGAGAGAGCCACTTGTCACAATGTGATTGGCCCATGATTGTGAAATTTTTGGCCAATGTGCCCATTTCAAATTTGAATTTTGTTGAAATGACATGTTTAGGGGGGATGAAAGGTGAATTAAATGCCAAGTTTGACTTGTGCAAGAGACATGTAAGAGTATGTGTAGGAGAATTTAATTCTTTGTTGGAAGGGACAAGTCCTTTGGAGGGAAGATTCAAATTGATAGAATATTCCATATTGATTCCCTTTTGAAAGTAATTAGAAGAATTAATAAATCAAAGAAATGATTTATTGGTGCAAGTGGGTGGGTTAGTTGAGAGTTTAGATTTGACTCAAGTTGAGTCAAAAGCTGGAGAATGGGTGATTATGTTTAGAGGTTAATTAATCCAAATTAATTAACTTGGAGGATTTTAGGAGTTTGATATTTGATTTAAATCATTTTGATTTATTGAATCAAACGAGAAGAACTTAAGGACTTAATTAAATAATTTCATTTATTTAATTAAATACGATGAATCTTAGGGAATTAATCAATAAATAGTTTTAATTGATTAATAGAATAATTGGATGCATGATGTCTATTTTACGTGTGTACATTTTACCCCTCTTTGAAGTAATGTACTTGTTGCATTGGTTCAAAGAATGATGGTGCCGACATCGAAATTAAAAAAAAATCTCATTTTTTTTAGATGCCCCAGCGAAAATAAGTACATTAGTACATTGCCCCCTCAAGAGATCGAGTGAGAATATTTTATTTGAGGTCGATCTCACGATAAAGAGGTTCAAAATGGATGTATGGATGGTTATAATATATGATCTATATGATAATGATGATGTAAATGAGATGTTTGGAAGATGCTTAGAATAAAAAAATTATATTATCCTAAACAACTTAAATGATTATGAAAATGAGATGTTTGGGAGATGCTTAGAATAAAAAATTTATATTATCCTAAGCAACTTAAATTATTATGCAATGCATGTGAGATGAATGTGATGGATGATGTTGTCCTATGATGATATGAAATGATTATGCAAGATGCAAGATGGATGCAGGATGGATGCATTGTTAGTGCGAAAGAGGATAGAAGAATGAGAGGGATCAACCTTTAAATCCAAGAAGATGCAGAAGTCCAACAAGTCCACTAGTCGTCAAGACTTTATTGGATATGATAATGAATGATGATGATGTATTTCTTATACAAGGATGGGAGAGATAAAGAGCATACTCTTCTTTATGTTTAATAACACATGTCGATGTGATGCATCAAGGTATTAAGAACCAGTATGGAATTGCACCTAGTGTGATGGACTTTGACTCATCAAACAGATATGAGAACAATTGTTCACACTTGACAAATGAAACCTTATTCAGAATGCAGTTCAGATATTCTAAACATCTTGGGCCAAAACATAAAAAGGAAAGCCTTCTTATGTGGTCAACAAGACACCTAAAACATCCTCCCTACAAACAAAACAAAGTATGCATGACAAAGTTATTTTACAAGAATATCCAATAAGCACAACAGATAAAAATATAATGATCATTGCCCCATTCCTTTCTCTCGAAACCTGTTTTGTTTAGGCATCATTGAGAGGTCCTCGAAATGAGTGCAAAATAAGATAAGTCTAAACAAGACCAAGATAAAGTAAACAAACAAGGTAATCTTCTTCATACTACTATCCAAGACTAAACTACTGTGACGTACCTAGTGCTTATGTCCATCATGGGAAGGATTCATCCTAGGACATGTTGTGATCAAGGTTTTGATGGGACTGATTGGATGATAAGTTATTGATACTCTGAGTTAACCAACTTGCTTGCTTACTGATTTAGACCTTCGAGACTTTGAAGATTAGGTGCTCACTTTTGAACTTGCTAGACTTGCTTTTGATTGCCTTACCAAAGGATAAAGGTGACAATGCTTTATTAGGAATGATGATTATTGCGAGTGAAAGCGAGATGAGATGGGTGCACCATTTTAGGTTTTTCATATATTTTGAGGCTATTTTTGGGTATTTTTGAAGTGTTTTGCAAATGTTTTGGTATTTTCGAGATTTATGGTGAAGAGACTAACCTAAAGACCTATCCTAGGGGTCTCAGGAGTTGATCCATAGATTAGCCTTGCCTATGTTATACACGCAGAGACCACGTAGTTCGACGAATGACAAACTTGACTTAATGAAAAGATAGATGGGCAAACAAATTGCCATTTTATTGCGATGGATGCCTAAGGATTGACCTAAGATGTCTCGAGGGATGACCAAAGATCAACATTGCCTATGTTCAAGCTCAGAGACGACGTAGTTTAGACGATGACTCAGTTTATATGATTTTTTCTAACTTTTGACATGTTTTGAATTTTGAATGATTTTCTAAATGTTTTTGAATTTTTTGATGGATTTTTGAATGTTTTTGAATTTTTGATTTTCTGATGTTTCTGAGTTTTGAACTGTTTTTTGAATGTTTTTGAATTTTTTGATGTTTTTTGAATGTTTTTTGGATTTTTGCATGATTTGGACGATTTGGATATGGATATGTGATATCAGTGCTCTGTTTCAGGATTGATGGATTGATAGTTTGACTAAGTGTGTTAAGTCAAACAAAAGTGATAATGCACTTGTAAACTCTAGGAGGTTGTGTTATCCTAGAGTAAACTCATACACAAGAGGGTAGTTTGACTAAGTCAAATGAGGTGATTATTGATTGGATAATTTGACTAATTGTGTTAAGTCAAATAAGATGATAATGCACTTGTAAACTCTAGGAAGTTGTGTTATCCTAGACTAAACTTGTACATAGGAAGGTGGTTTGACTAAGTGTCTTAATTCAAACAAGGTGATAATTGATTGGATTTGATTGATCAAGATTGATGAAGCTCGATTTGTAACAAAATTTTTTTGATGATTTAATGTGATGCTGACGTGCAAGTTAGATGCGACTAATATTGATTGTTGGATTGATGTTCGACAAAAGATAAAGCTTGATAAGGAATGTCTTCCTGTCAGTTTGATTTCACATTTTCTAATGCTTAGATCACCACATAAGTGTGAAGGTATAGATCAAGACTTATTCCCGAAGCAAGATGTAAATATCTATCCCTAGTGTCTAGCAATGTATGGAATTCCATGAGTAGATTCTTGGACGAATGGATATGAATTATTTTTTGATAATATAAGGGTTTTCAAATAGAGTATTCTCATTTATATAATTCTTCAAGACTCAGATAACGTTGGGTAGGATGGGATCAATGAAAATGACCCATGTCAAGATGTTTACCATAAGCAAGTGTAAAGTTTACACCAGAATTTTATCAAGATAATGCTGATAGATGGTAATGGGTTGGATAAATGGTTCATGGATGAATGGATGATATGGCTGGGATGCTAGCTTTATTATGGATGTGCTAAGATTCTTTCTCTTGAAATGGCACACGTAGATTCTCGATTCTACACATGACACCTATTTACTAGGTTTTCTCAAGGTACTTGTCCAAAGTGCCGCCCATGCGGTTTTCACTAGACGGTGATTTTTATTTTTACTATTTTCAATCCTTTTTTTGATTTTTTTGATTTTTATATTTTTGTATTTTTATTTTTTTTGTATTTTATTAGAGATTTTAAGCTAATGTTGAACCAACTGGTACTGTTGATGTTGACGCTTCTATCATAACATGCAATCGGTATCCTTCTTGAAGAAGTTTCTTTGCCAAGATATGTGCACTTGAAAGCAAATTTTGAGAAATCTGTTTTGCTTTGTTGATATTGGAGTTAACTCTATCTTTATGCACACATCATGATAAAGTGCCTTCTGAATCCTTATGATGAAGGGTCATTTCCAACACATGGTCAATGCGAGAATTGGGTATCATACATGGAGGCATGGATGGAGTGTGTCTAGGAATAAAATATGGATTGGTTGATAGTTTGGAACCTTTGACACTCCAAACTTGAGAAGATGAGCAATGATAGATGGATACAAAAGTGTGCATGGAATTAGGACCAACTGCTCAATATACTTTGTATGTTGCTCAAAAAAATTTATTTTGCCTTTGTGGACATCTTTGATGGATACCTTTCCCTTTTTTATTTTTCCCCATAGTTTCTTTGACTAATGGAGTTTGATAGGGATAATTTTTCTTTGTATTCTTTGGTATCCATATGTATTTGATTTTTCCAATAAGCTTCTTAGCTTATTTTTCTTTGATAATGTTCTCCTTGCTTCGATTCACATCCTCCTTTTGGTGTTGGTCCCAATTTGTGGATGGGGTGATGGGTGGATGAAGATTCATGATGTGGCAAGTCGTAGCATTGGCATTGGTTTCATCATAAGGATTCTTTGTGCTCCCTATGTTGACGTTTGCTTGCCACAAAGTTCCCCCAAATTTATGGAAGTATCATTGATATGTTTATATCCTTTAATTGTCGAATAACCAAGGCCTTGATGCTTAGGATTGCCAATAATTTGCACTAGTTCTAGGATACCCTGTTCATGTAGGCCTAATCCTCTGCCTTGATAATTCATCTATTGAAACATTTTATTTGCGATAGGATATGATTTACTTTGGAAACAAGGTGCTAATCCTTCTCTGCTCTGTGGTGGATCTTCAAAAGTGACAACTTCCTTATTGATGAGATAGCTTTCTCTAAGAAAGGTAAATGACCCAAGTTTATAAGTGATCAGATCATCCATATGTGGGATGAATGCTTGATTGATATCTTTATCTTGCTCTTGTGAAATATCATATTTTAATTCTTCTTTAAGCGATGTTAAATATTCACTATAAAATTTTTCTCATGATTCATTCTTGATATGCTTTCATATGATGTTTTTGATTCACTACTTATGTACAAGCCTTCTTCATGACCCCTTTCTGATATGTCCCTAGATTTTTCTATATGTTGATTAGGTGTACAAATTTTAAGAGTAGCAGAATCTTGCTCCTTGGTAATGATGTCAAGAGTATGAGACTTGTTTTGAGTGAAGATCATCTACGTGTCCATCGAAAGAAAGCATCTCGTGGGTAGGTGGAGGAATATGTGCTATATGGATATGATCATCATTTTCGGCATCTTGTATAGATAGGAGAGTGCCCATTAGATCATTGTAGTATCTTGGAGATACAAATTCTTGATCTTGATTAATTTTGGAATTGCTTTCGACATGTTTTGGATCAAGTTCTTGACATGGGTCGATTTGAAAGGATGTATTGCTTATAGTGGGTTCTTGGACATTGTTCTTAGGCATGGAAAGTGGCTCAATATCCTTTTGATCTCTGAGGATTCCTTCACTATCCGTAATCATGAGATCGAGGGATGTCAATATGTCGTTGGAAGGACCATTGCTAGATCTTGATGGAAGATGTTTATCGTGCTTTGAAATACATTCTTGAGATACGTCCTCTCATTCATAAGGTGATGTAGAGAAATTTTCAATATGATCATTGGTCGATGGATCGTGGATTATGTCAATAGGATCAAATAATGTCAACACATCTTGAAATTGATCACTAAAAAGTGGCTCTTGATGAATTTTGATTTGATCACTGGATGGGGTAGACATATCTTCGCAGTGCTCCTTGATGGATCGATTTTGATCATTGTCTTCAGCCGTTATGGTGGAGAGATTGTCAATGTCTTCGACCATAGGGTCAAGTGATGTTGAAATTTCTTGAATTGGATCATTGTTGGGCATCATTGGTGAGTTTTGATCATGATTGAAAAGTGGTTCTTTGTGTGTGTTGATCTGATCATTGGTTGAGGTGGAAACATCTTCAAGGTGTTCATTGATAGATTGATCTTGATTTTTTATTTCAACAATTGTGGTGGGAATTTGTTGCAAGCTTTGTTGAGCAAGTAATGCCTGTGTTTTTTGTTGAGCCAACAATTCTTGTTGTTGGTTGTGTTGTTGTTGTGCCAACAATGCTTTTTGTTGGACTTGTTGTTGAGCTACTTGTTGATGCACTTGTTGATGGATTTCTTGCAATAGTGCCCGAAACTGTGCTTGCGCCTACCAAGCTTGGTGTTGGGCTTGGAGTGCCTTTTCATGAGAATATTGTTGAGCGGCTTGCAATATGATGTAGAATGAATTGGTCGTGTTGTGTTTTGGTAGTGCTAGTGGTGGTGGTGGATTGGGAATGGTGTTGATTGTTGGGGTTTCTTGAATGGTTGTCATTTGTTGTTGCGATATCCATGGCGCAACTAGAGGATTTTTTATGATGCTTTGGTTTATGATTCGAGTGTTGCTCATATTTGGTTGATTGATGGCTAGTAAAGGGAGAAGACTCATGCCTTGATTGTTTGGTTGATAGATTTGTAAGTTTTGGTTTTGACTTAAATCTACCATAGGAAAAGATGTTCCAAATTTTAGATTGGGCATGCTCACATTTGTACCAGTGATGTTTGGAGGAGATAATGATCCCATGTATGGATTGTACAAAAGTAAGTTTTGAAAATTAATTGGTATTGTAAGGCTTGGATAGTTTGGTTGAATTGGATTACTCATGATGTAGGAATCGAGTTTATATTCCATGTTCCTCTTGTGTTTTGACCTTGCTAACCTTGGAGGGGTTTACGACCAATGATAGGATGAAGGATGAAAGGGGTGAATGATATGGGTGTTTGAATGTTTAGGAACTTTGGATCAATGCTAGACTTTAGGACTTGTTTTGATTCAATTTTGATTGTGGATAGTTTGACTAAGTGTGTTAAGTCAAACAAGATGATTTTGAATAATGCACTCGTAAACTCTAGGAATTTGTGTTATCCTAAAGTAAACTCATACAAAAAGGATAATTTGGCTAGGTGTGTTAAGCCAAACAAGGTGATTTTGAACCTTTAAACCTTAGGAAGTTGTGTTATCCTAGAGGTAAATTCGCTCAAGAGGATTGATAATTTGACTAAGTGTGTTAAGTCAAATAAGGTGATGTTGATTTTCCAAAATTCTAGCATAAGTGATGTTTCCAAGGTTCCAAAAAGTTGTTAATGAGATGATGTTTGATTGATGTTTGATATGGGTGAAGTGTTTGACTTGATCCTAGATTAACCTAAGAAGGACTTGTTTACAAGACCAAGGTTTTGAAGAACATGCTTTTCCCTAAGAGTAACTCAAGCCAGAATAGCAATGTTTGCATGAAAAATATAAGACTCAAAAGAGAAAAAGGACACGTGTGGTTTAGTTGTTTGTTTATCTTGCTTAGATTCGGTTTTTTTTTTTTTTTTTTACCACAAACACTTTCTTGATTATGTTTCAAACTGAATGTCCAATGTCCTAAATTTCTTTCATCCCACAAAGTGCATTATGTGGAAATCAACAAAATCAAGGCAAAATTCTCCTAGGTTTAACCTTAGTGAAAAAAAATGATGATAAAATCCAAGCACTTAGAAACCTCCAAGGATATGATCCCTAGGGAAAACAAGAGTACTTCAATTTGTTAAGGATATTTGTTTCCTCCAAGGGGTTTGAAATTTGGAGCTCTTTGTGAAAGTTTTTTTTTCAATTGTTTTGAGGACCAAGCAATGTATTTTCCATTTCCAAGCACATGTACAACCCTAGGATGAAGAGACAATATTTTGTTGGTATCCCACTTGGACAAATCTAGCTACACATATTCTGTGTGGATGACTAGATGCTTGACCATATAGGCTCCCCCTTACTGTGCACACACTTCTTGGGTTAGCCAAGCATCAGTACCCATGAATCTCCTATGGATTTTCATCTCTACAACAAAACTGCATGTATAATGTGGAGCGGTTTCAAAGGACATGACCTTTTGCACCAACACAATAGATAAGGATTTGGCCTTCTAAACAAGGGTTTTAATTTTTACTTTCCATTCATGGAGGCTGACCCATGTGGTGAGAGACCATTGTTTCCCTTCTTGTCGGAGCCAACCACGTGATACTAGATTTTGTTCCATTACCCACTTTTATATCCCGGCTGGAAATACACTTGGCTTTAGTGTGTTACCGGTTGGGTCGTTCCCTTGGGTGAGTACTTTTTCCCACAAGGAAGGCCCTCTAAGATAAAAAAAGCAAGTAAAAATATTTGCAGTTTGATCAACCTTTGTTTAGAAACAAAGGGAAAACACACGCAATAGGTTTACTCACACTCACAAGATGTTTTGTTCAAATTTAAACCCAAAATGAAAGTGTGAAGGCAATCTTTTTTACAACTTAATATCAGAAAAAGACTTTTGATTCTCAAGATCGCCGTGAAGCATGAGAGAAGTGCACACACCCTTTAAATGATATTAATCTATGAAAAACATTACAAAACATGAAAAACACTTGTTCATTTTAGACCATAAAAGCAGTGATGAGTTCGTTTTAAAGCACCAAAATGAGATGTGAAGTTTGCCTTGTCCAATTGTTAAAACCCAAATTGAAATTTAGTGAGATTCTAAGTTCAATTTTAACCAAAAAGATCAAGTCAAATGGTTAATTTTAAACCCAAAAAGAAAAAGTGAGTTGGTTCAAAACATAAAACTAAAATAGTAATTGGAGCCCTAAGCATTAAACAATGCTTTATGAATTTAAAATTTTCATCCTCAAGTTTTTCAACTTTGCTTGGTTTTCATTTGTTTAATTTTGATGCTTGATTTTGATTCCATCCTTGATGTCCACCTTGATGTCAAAACCTCACCAATTGTAATCCTTCTTTCTTACTCCTACACCATACCAAGTTCACAGTCAACAAGTGTAAAGTCAATTTTTTTTAAAAATAAATCATAAATAAGCAGCGCCCCATAATAAAGATGCCAAAAATAGACAAACCACAAGTGAATGACGCCTCACAATGAATCAAAATGAAGGAACTTAGAAATTTTTAAGATAGTGCGACTGGCAGGTGCAACATAATTGTGCACAGTGCACTAGGATATGGAGATCAAATAAAATAAGCACAAAAATAGAATAAGGGATTCTATTAGACACTGTCTTTGTAGCTGCACTAATTGTGTTTCAAACAACATTATTATGCACCCACTTTGGTTCCTGCCATTTGACATAGAATAGGCATGCGCTTTGTCCTTCTCTTGGTATTAACTCTCATAGGAGATAGGTGCATGAACAAAATCAAAGACCAAATCTCATAAAAGTCTCTCTTCATTGCATGAGTGGGGAAGATGTCAGAAGATGTCAGGAAGAAATAAATTGTATCTTAGCAAAGGCAAACATCGGCAGTGGATGTTCTTCAAAATGGTTTGATCTCTTTAGATTTCTTGTTCTAAAAGGACAAGATGATAAAGGAACCACAAAGGCATTCAGAGAGAAATAAACTATATCTCAAAAAAGGCAAACATCGACAATGGATGGTCTTCAAGTTCAAAGAAATTGACTTTAAACATACTAATTTCCACAAACGTATTTCAGAGAGAAATAAACTGTATCTCAACAAAGGGAAATATAGGCAATGAATAGTCTTCAAATTTAAATAAATCTACTTCGAACATACTGATCTCCAGAACAGTGGAGAATAAAGCTATAGTAAGATAAATTTGTTCCAAAAGGAAATGCTGATAGAGGAACCACAAATGCATTCAAAATGAAATAAACTATATCTCTGGTTGTACCAAAATAAACCATCACAGTGTTTGATCATGTCATAGGTTAATTTTTTTTCTAAGCCAACAGTATAACGTATCCATAATGCAAAAAGGTATAAGCATTGACAAAGTAGCGAACAATTTATAGACTATTGAAAGCCAAGTCAATCCTATTTAATTTGCTTGTAGAATAAAGGATAAATGTGCAACAATAATGAAGCTAACCTTCAACAATAGGATTATGCACAAGCAATATGATTATGTGAGATAAAAGCGTCATCCTAGGATTAGGAACATTTTTCTTCCTCTAGATTGGCTCACAGAGGATGTTGAACTCTTTAAATTAAGTGAATAAATGCCTCTTTACTATCTTGAAATAGACCATCTGTATGGTTTTTTATCTATTGGGAGATCCATAAGAATCATGCCCCTAGCTCAGAAGTCTACGGACTCTAAAACTTCACCATCTTGAGGTGACATTTCCCTTTGAAATCATCCTCACCAACCGTGGCTAGCAAAGTAATAGACTATGAAGTGACTGTTGTATAGGTAAGACTGATTTCTAATTCGCATTGGTGGGGAGAAATGATATTGGATGACAAGACTTCCCTTAATAATAGCTATAGACTGAAAAATTTGACTATCAAGAAGGTGCTTATGTGATCTTAAGTCAGGACATCAAGCCAGATTGAGGATTAATATTTGAACAGCTCCAGAGTGTGCACATCTAAATGCTAAGCATATGTATCTTTATCAATAAATAATTCTACACCCTCATTCACCTATTGATTGTTCAATGACTTAAATGGATGTGTATACCTCATGCAAATGAATCGGGCCTTGTATGAACTGACTTAATTAATGGGTATAAATCAAGCTATAGAATGATGCTAGTTTGAAATATAAGTTGCACATCAAATGGTTAATAAATGAAAAGTGTGGCAGAGATATGGTGTGATAATTGTCTTTGAGAATGAGGATAGTGACTTGTTTCATAAGTCACATGTTATGCTCTTGTAAGATTCTACATTAAGACAGAAAGAAACAAATCATTGAAAACTGTGACCTTTCTTACGAAAAAAAGAAACAAGTCAGTCGAACAAACTCAAGATCATAAAGGGGAATACGTGGAGCTATATAGGCACAGAAAAAAAAGAAAAAAAATGGCAGTCCTTAGTCTTTAAATCTAGGATGCCAGTGAACAAGTTAACTTGTTCTTCTTTTTTTTTTTCAAAACTCAAGATATTTTACATATCCCAAGGGATGCAATACTTGCAGAGGTTCAGCCCTCCTTCTAGTGCCATTTTGTAGACGTTAAAATCTGCAAATGGTTAAAAAATGCTAAAATACATACACACTGTTAGCATGACCAACATTCTAAAACCAAGCATATCTCCAATATCCTCATGAAATAATACCTCATGCTCCAAAATTCAAACACATGACAAACTCAATCAAAGCATGAAAATTATATGAAGTATACCTATTCCATGATGGATTGGTGCTATCCTTTGTGTAGAAGATAGCCCTTTCCCAATCCTTGCCAAGCAAATGAGATGATAGACAATGAGATGCAAAGTGAACTCAAGTTGCCTATAATGAGGATGCTCCAAATTGTAGATGATCAATTGTATTGAAATGGCATTGAATTTATAGGAGAGATTGAGAGAGGAGAGCCCAAGATTGAGAAATGTGGGACTAATCCCCAACAAATAAGAGAGATTCACTTGTCACAATGTGATTGGCCCATGATTGTGCAAGTTTTGGCCAATGTGCCCATTTCAAATTTGAATTTTGTTGAAATGACATGTTTAGGGGGGATGAAAGGTGAATTAAATTCCAAGTTTGACATGTGTAAGAGACATGTAAGAGCATGTGTAAGAGCATTTAATGCTTTGTTGGAAGGTAAAAATCTTTTGGAGGGAAGATTCAAATTGATAGAATATTCCATCTTGATGCCCTTTTGAAAGTAATTAGAAGAATTAATAAATCAAAGAAATGATTTATTGGTGCAAGTTGGTGGGTTAATTGAGAGTTTAGATTTGACTCAAGTTGAGTCAAAAGCTGGAGAATGGGTGATTATGTTTAGAGGTTAATTAATCCAGATTAATTAACTTGGAGGATTTGAGGAATTTGATATTTGATTTAAATCATTTTGATTTATTGAATCAAATGAGAAGAACTTAAGGACTTAATTAATTAATTTGATTTATTTAATTAAATATGATGAAGCTAAGGGAATTAATCAATAAATTTTTTTAATTGATTAATAGAAGAATTGGATGCATGATGTCTATTTTATGTGTCTACAATGATTTTCTTCTTGTTCCTAATATTTCATAAAATCTACTCCCAATTTATCAGATTTGTTAGCATGGTGATGGAAGTCTTATTGAGTTCTCTCCCAGTGATATGAATATTAGAGAGTTACATAATCCTGAGAAGGTTATTTCTACTAGAACAGTTGATCATGTAGCTCATTTGTATAACTTTCATGTATTTGAGACTTCATCCAGATTATCCTTTATTGCTCATGCAGATTCTGTGAGTAAACTTGGGCATGAATGGTTTGGGAAACTAAATTATAGATATCTCCAACAGATGAGCACACAAAACTTGGTGATTGGTCTGCCTCAGATCTCTTGTTCTGGTGGGGTTTTCCTAGGTTGTGTACTTGGGAAGCATCATCAAGATCCATTTCCAAAAGGTATGGCTACATATGCTTTGACATCCCTTGAGTTGGTGCATAGCAATCTTATGTCATTTCCCACTCCATTTTTAGGGGCCAAATATTTGCTCACCTTCATTGATGACTTCTTTCATCGCACTTGGGTGTACTTTTTGAAGTACAAGGATGAGGTTCTTCATTTCTTCATGACCTTCCTTGCATTTGTGGAGAAGCAGTTAGGACATTCCCTTTAGAAGATTCACATGGATAATGGGGGAGAGTACATCACTCAAGAATTTCAAGATATTTGTAGTTCTCAAGGTATTCTTCATTAGCACACAATGCCATACACTCCTCAATAGAATGGTGTGGTTGAGAAAAAGAACAAAACATTATGGGAGATGACCAGTTCTATGATTCGGTCTAGGTCCATGGCTCCATCTTTTTGAGCAAAAAATTTCAAATTTTCCAACTACATTTAGAACCATATGCCTCACAAAGTAGTGTGGAACATGACGCTTGAGGAGTCTTGGTCTCATGTCAAGCCTAAGGTCTCCTACTTTGAAAATGTATCCCTTTTACATTTTCACACTTGTTTGGTCCCTTGTGAAGTAAATAGACTTAATTGTGCCTTATTTAGGGTGTTGTAAAATGTTTTTTTACATTTTTACACTAAACTAGATCTTTATTAATTAATTGTGCTTCTTTATACCTTAACTGGCCTTATTTTGCATCCAAAATCCTTAATTAATGCATCTTTTCAAGGATAATCCTGACATATATCAAGTGACCAATCAAAAATTAATGATTTTGGATTATATGGACTAGATTTAGTGATTTGGGACTCATACACCACCTTGGGCATATGAGTCCCACCTAGGTTGTAGGGCATTGCTCTGGAATTCACATTAAACTAAGCATTTCTTGAAAAATGTGTACCAAGCTTAGCCTAATGGGAATCATATGCCCCAACTAGCATATGAGTCATGCTTAGCTTAGAACCAAATTAAATTCAAATAATTTGTGGGATTTTATTCTCCTAGATCTGGTTTCAGCTTGTAGTGTTGTAATTTAATGAAATTTGGCATAAACAAGTATAAATACAAGGTTATTTCACTCATTTTTTCCTAAGCTTTCAAGTATTCTGGAATTATAAAAAATTTATGATCAAGAACATTTACAATAGTTTAAAAGAGCATTCAAGACTGATTATCAAGTATCTTGGAGCATTATTCAAAGATCATGTATCATGTCAAAGTCATCATGCATCATGTTTGTTTTTGAGCTAACATTTATGATGTAGGATTTTATGATTCAAGCAAGTATTCAAGACAAGATCCATATCCTCCAAGAAAGATTCAAGATCTGCATCCATTGTAGCTATATCATACGTATTTGCAGCATCTTATTCAAGGGTTTGGTGAGTTGCAACATTGCATATTTTTTCATTCATCATTCCTCTCTATTTGATTTCATTTCAAGCTTTGATCACCAAAATGCGGTTTGACCAAGGAAAACCCCTATCCACGAATAAAATAAAAAAATTCAATCTCTTTCATGTGTGATTGTAGATGTAGGTGGTCCAAGTTGAAGATTCATTAAAGAGAAATATTGGAGAAAATTTGTCAAGTTGTCAAAGTTTTCATCATATTTGTAAGATCACAAAAATCGCCTATAGGTTGCATTTTAGTGATTCAGAATCAAAGATTTAGCAAGAAGAAAGCTACAACAAGTCATCAGAGGATATTAGAGTTTTGGAGTAACCCTTATATTGGGACTAAATCAACACTTGTGGCATATTAATCCCAATATACCTAAATTCAAACATTTTCTAAATATCATGATTCAACAGTTCTAGATTCTAGTTTTTGTCAGAAACCCAGATCTGGGACTAAATCGACTAGACTAGCATATGAGTCCTAGTGAGCATTAAAGTCAACATTTTTAAAATTTTAGACCATGTTCCAAGAATATTCAGACATCTAGGAACACCTCTTCGATTTCTTAGTTTACAGTTATGATTTGCATTCATCTTTAGATCATTTATTTGAGCTTTTCATATCATTAGGTTTTGTCATTAAATTTTTCATGGTACTAGTCTTTCCAAGCCCTATATTGGTGGTGAACCCCTCCTAATTCTTTAATTATACCCTAGGACAACCTTCAATAGATATTTTTCCCTTATTTCATCCTTAGATTGATATCTCTAAGGTTTTCTTGAGTGAAACTAAGTGAAGTAGGTCCTAGGTTCTATCTCCCAAAAGGTAGAACCACCCTATTTTTCTATGTTTCATTTTGGTGAAACCCCTTTAGAACATTTCATTTTCTGATTTGGAGTGCATCATAGTCCTAGATCTAGCTTTTATTAACTTTGCATTAGGTCTTTCATCTAGGGTTTCTAAATTTTGCATTAGTGAAAGTGCATATAGGTTGCATTTTTACCTCTTGCATCATTGAAATTCACTTGAAATATATGCTTACACTTAGTCTAGACATCATCCAAAACAAAAAAGATAAAATAAACATAAAATTTTCTTGAAACAGTGTAAAAACCATAATCTATGACTCATACACCTATCTAGGCAATTTAGTCCCAGTATAGGTGGCTTTGCTTGATTTTTGGGTATTTTGTGGTGACAGTTATTCATTGTTTAAAACCTTGAAAATTATTTATTGGGACTCATACACCCCTTTGGGAAATTTAGTCCCATTTCAGATTTTAAACTACATTTTTAAGTATATAATTATTTGTTTATGTGTTTCACTTGGCTATTATTACATTTCTATTTCAGTTTGTAGATTTTTTGTTTCATTCATTTTATTGCATCTAGCTTCATTTAGTTCATTATGTGCATTGCATAATCTCACAATTGCATTTACACCTTTTATTCTAATATCTTTCATTTTATTTCACCATGGATATGTGATTTAGTAGGCTGTGGATGTCCTTGAAATAATTAGTGGATGTGTCAAGTTGTGCTTTTGGAAATTACCCTAATGAAATTGAACTTGTTCATGCTCACTCAACTCCTAATGCATGTCATCCTCACGATGTTGACATCATTGGAGAATATGATGATAGCATGAAAACTGTCCTAAATGATTTCCTTAACAACCTTGAGACTAAAGCATCCTTTTATCCTTTAGTAAAACAACCAACACCTCCCATCATCCCACAACTTGAGATGTTTGGTTATTTATGTTAGAGTAATTGGGTATTTACTTTATTAATTAAACAATATTTGTTTAATTACGTAAAGTTCCCTTTTACCTCTTTTCACTCAAACTAACATTAGGTGCATAATAATTAATTACTTTATTAATTATTATTGTGCAAGCCTAGGGTTTTCATCTATATATGGTTGAAAACTATCTGTTGTATCATTATTCATTTTACATTTTCAGGTGAATATTTTGCTCCACATTCTTGAGCATTTCCTTTGTTGCTTCTCTTTGCTTCTCCTTGTAACAGGTTATTTGCTTGCAAAGATCTTTTGGGCTTCTGTGGTGTTGTATCTTCTCAACTCCAACATGGTATCAGAGTGAATAAGAGAATGAATTGATATGAAATACAATAGGATCAATCCTTATAAAAAGGAGATCATGCAAACCCTAATAAAACCCTAATAGGAAAAACCCTAATAGAAGCCCTAATAGGATAACATTTAATAATTAATATAATTATTAAATGTCACTTTATGCAAACTAACGTGAAATCTTAAGAAGGCAATAAAGGTAACTTAATCAACATAATTAAGTTAAAACCTTTACTCTAACAACCCCCCTTAAGATGAGCAACAGTGCAGCTACAAATGAATGCAAAAAAACAAAGGTAACTACAATGCAAGAAGGAAAACATGGGTCCCAGCAACTAGGCCAGATCAGGTACCCAAATACAACCAAATCTCTGTAAAGAGGAGAAATAGAGAAAACCTCACGGGAAAAAGATCTACTCCAAAAAGAGATGTAGAAGGCCAAAAAAGAAGAACATCACTAAAGCAGAAGAAACTGTAAAAAACTGTTGAAAGATGACCGCTATTGTGTTGAAGAACCTCCGCTAAAGATAGGATGATCAGGATCAAAAAGACAACAATTTGTATGAGTGCCCCATATGACACTACTCGAATCAGATGGAAAACAAAGGCAAAACACCTATAACAAAGATACAAAATCTGCATGAGTGCCCCAAATGACACTACTCAAATCAGATGGCAAACAAAGGAAAACACTTGGAATGAAGATACAAATGGAACAAGTACCAATAGTCTGTCAAGAAGACAATAATCTGCATGAGTTCCTCAAATGACACTACTCGAATCAGATGGCAAACAAAGGAAAACACCTGGAACGAAGATACAAATGGTACAAGAACCAATAGTCTGAAACACTGATCAATTGAGAATGGAAGATTCCTTCCAAGGTGAAACCAAGGAAGCATTAACATGAATAGTATAATACCCCCCCATAATGCTGAACTAGGAGCTTGATAGATCAACTGAAATTGTGTGCAACACCCTGTAGTGCATGAAGAAGATACAACATCTGAAAGTGCACAAGAAAGTACCTGCAACTGAAAAAGTGGTGTGCAAAAAAAAACACACATGTAAGAGGCTGGAATAATATGGATTCACTGTCGTCATGGAGGGACACTCACCAGACAAAGATGTGATGGCAAAATAAAGGCAAACTACACAACCCCTCATGGCACTTTATAATATCAATGCGAGTACAAAATATGGCACAACCTTATTTACAAAATCCTCAAAAGATGCATGTACAATAGTGTGGCACTTTATCTCAGTACGTTTACATAAAAGATAGCTTGCAAATGATGCTCAAAAAATCCTCAAAGGACAAAATGCTGGAAATTCATGAAGAACAACCAAAAACAAAGCATCCCATGCAAACAAAATATTTTCAAGAGAAAATATGTCCACGTAATCCACCAAAGTGTGAAAACACAAATAACTGAATAAAGTATACCTGGAGTGAAATCTAGAAAAATGGCATGGATGAAACTAAAGACTCTGAAATATGGTTCCAACGCCGTTGAGATTGCAAAAAATGAAGAAACTGATCAAACGTTATGAGCTTGATACTGAAAATAGCCCCTTTGTCTTTAAATGGCTGTATAATGCACCAATGAAAAAAATAGGTGATGAGACTTACACCACTGGAAAGATGAGAAAACTAGCTTTCCGATGATATCTCATTTGCTAAAAAACGATATCGTATGCCCAAGTTATGTTGGAGTTGAGAAGATACAACACCACAGAAACTCAAAAGATCTTTGCAAGCAAATAACCTATTACAAGGAGAAGCAAAGAGAAGCAACAAAGGAAATGCTCAAGAATGTGGAGCAAAATATTCACCTGAAAATGTAAAATGAATAATGATACAAAAGATAGTTTTAAAACATATATAGATGAAAACCCTAAAAAGGAAAACCCTAGGCTTGCACAATAATAATTAATAAAGTAATTAATTACTATGCACCTAATGATAGCTTAAGTAAAAAGAGGTAAAAGGGAACTTTAAGTAATTAAACAAATATTGTTTAATTAATAAAGTAAATATCTAATTACTCTAACACCCCCCCTTAAGATAGACTTAGGGAGAAGCTAAAACCTAGAAGAAGCTATTAAAAGCAAAAGCAATTGGTCCCAACAACAAGGCCAGGCCAGGTACCCATGTACAAAATCAATGCAAACTAAATGAAATGGGGTAAAGGAGAAAACCGAGTGGGAAAAAAAATCCTCCCCAAAATAGAATGCAAGGAAGGAATTTAATGCACTAATCAAAGAAGGATAGGAGGTGGATAACATCATACCCCCCATAGACAACTTCTATCATATAAGTACATGTACAATGGTCTCCATAGGAGAGATAGAAAGAGAGAAGAAGGCCCCCCCCACAATGAAGAAACTCTTGTCACAATGGTAGATGCCTGATGTAGAATCCAAAAAGAGATCCTGAAGCGGCAAATGATATTCCTCCCCTTGGAAAGAAAAGGATCCAAAGGACAATGTCAAAGAAACCCTGTGAAGAATGATTAACCAATCTGTCTCAAGATGTGTGTCATGATAGGATGCTGAAGAGTCTCACTATCTGAATGGAAACAAATAATTCCAAATCCAAACTAATGTGGAGAATACTGAAATGCAACCTCTGAATGCACTGATAATGGTGGGCGAACATTGATAACCTAATTATCAAGGTAGAGGAGATGAATGTCCTCAAAATAATCTTGCAAATCTGCAATATAGGATTCAACAAACAAGAAAGATATGTCTGCAACATAAGAGTCCAAAGTAGCTATGTCTAGAAGATGTATGATTCCCTGCTGCACTGAATCAAGAACAACAAGAGATGCTGGTGAAGTCTCAGTCTGAAGAGTAAGAACTGTGAGACAAACCTCTGATCCATCGAAACATGTAAGGGTGTCTAAATACTCAAGCTCCTCTAAAGTATCATGATCAAAGGGTGTATTCTCTCTCCAAACAATGGGTAAGAGACAATCTGAAGTAGGATCCTCTGGGAATGGAGAGAGAATTGGGTCTTCATAGATCTCCCAAAGACATGTCCAAAGTGGGTGAGGACAATCAATGTCCGATATAGCCAACACAGTGTCATGATCAACACTAGATAATATAAGTCCTACTATGTGATTTCTAATGATATCCCATGCTAATTTTCCCTCTAAAGTGGCTGGTTCAAGTATGAGATCATACAAATAAGGAAAAATATTAGGCCACCTACAATGTGTAAGTAAACCCTTTGCCCATGACTCATAATTACCCCGTTTCAGAATTACAACTGAAGGGTGAGTAGAAAAACCCATGATAATTCTTCAAATGAAAAAAAACTAAGAAATCCGACCTTACATCATTTAGATCAAATTAATATAACCCATTCCATGCAAACAAAACCCATGAAGGAGCCAAAATGACCAAGTAATTGAGCAAAGTGTAAGAACACACAAAGCTGAATAAAAAATACCTGGTAAATATTCTGATAAAATAGACTGTAGATCTAGAAAGAGCACTATAACACCTTTCCAACACCTATTCGTTTGTGCAAAACGGACATGTTTGTAGACAAAAATAAAAACCCAAAAATATTTTGATGCTAGAAACAAAACCCAAAAATCGTTTCTTGATCCAACAAGCAAAATACGAGAAAATGATTTTTTTTAATTTTCAGCTAGGAGAAAAATGACACATGCCATTTTTTCAACAGTGATTTTCTTCAGATCTATGCAATATATGCAAAATCTAAAAGATACCCAGTTCAGATTTCGATGCTGGCTACAAAACCCAGAAATCGTTTTTCCTGCAAATGAGTGAAAACTAAATTTTTGAAGCAAAAATATGACAACTCTAATAAAAAACGGCTTGCAACAAACCCTTGTAGCTTCAAAAATCTTCAAAACAAGAACAAGCAACTGCAGATCTGAAGCTCTGATACCATGTTGGAGTTGAGAAGATACAACACCACTGAAGCCCAAAAGATCTTTGCAAGCAAATAACCTGTTACAAGGAGAAGCAAAGAGAAGCAACAAAGGAAATGCTTAAGAATGTGGAGCAAAATATTCACCTGAAAATGTAAAATGAATAATGATACAAAAGATAGTTTTCAATCATATATAGATGAAAACCCTAAAAAGGAAAACCCTAGGCTTGCACAATAATAATTAATAAAGTAATTAATTATTATGCACCTAATGTTAGCTTAAGTGAAAAGAGGTAAAAGGAACTTTAAGTAATTAAACAAATATTGTTTAATTAATAAAGTAAATATCCAATTACTCTAAAGGTCCACCCCACCCAGCTCGGCCTCCTCTCGCCGACTCCGTTCGAGCTCGCTGACATCGTGCGGGCTCGCAAACCCGAGTCAGCCCCTCTAGCCCCCGCGGGCTTCAAACCCTCGCCACCAGGTCATATGAGGAACCAAGGGCTGTGTGCCCAGCTCCCAGCTGCTAGACCCTTGGTCGTCCACATGACCAGGGGTTGAAGAGTTTAGCCCTTGAGGGTTGTGAACAATTTTTTTTTGCACATTGGAGCAGCTTGTGCTGAACTGGGCATAGAATGGGCATTTTTTCTCAGATTTTCGACAATGAGATATCGTCGAAAAGCTGGTTCCGACACCGTTCCAATGGTACTGGTAATTTTTCCTGATTTTGCAATTTTGTAGTTTTTTTGCCAGTCAAAGATAGAACTTGGTTTTTTCACTCCAAGGGGCGTATCTTTTGCGTTCAAACTCCGTTTTGTGCAAATGAATAGCCATTGGAAAAGTATTATAGTGCTCTTTCCAGATTTACAGTCCATTTTACTAGAATATTTACCAGGTATTTTTTATTCAGCTTTGTGTGGTTTTACACTTTGCTCAATTACTTGGTCATCTTGGCTCCTACATGGGGTTTGTTTGCGTTGTATGGGTTATGTTGATATGCTTTATCATTATTGAGATCATTAGTCTCTGAGTTTTTCATTTCAAGATTTATCATGGGTTTCTCTACTCACACTTCAGTTGTTCTTCTAGAACAGGGTAATTATGAGTCATGGGCAAAGGGTATACTTACACATTGTAGGTGGCTTAATATTTTTCCTTATTTGTATGATCTCATACCTGAACCAGCAACTTTAGAGGGCAGATTAGCATGGGATATTATTAGAAATCACATAGTAGGACTTATTTTGTCTAGTGTTGATCATGACACTATGTTGGTTATATCGGACATTGATTGTCCTCACCCACTTTGGACACGTCTTTGGGAGATCTATGGAGACCCTATTCTATCTCCATTCCTAGAGGATCCTACTTCAGATTGTCTCATACCCATTGCTTGGCGAGAGAATACACCATTTGATCATGATACTTTAGAGGAGCTTGAGTATTTAGATACCCTTACTTATTCCGATGGATCAGAGGTGTGTCTCATAGTTCCTACTCTTCAGACTGAGATTTCATCAGCATCTCTTGTTGTTCTTGATTTAGTGCAGCAGAGAATCATACATCTTCCAGACATAGCTACTTTGGACTCTTATGTTGCAGACATATTTTTCTTGTTTGTTGAGTCCTATATTGCAGATTTGGAGGATTATTTTGAGGACATTCATCTCCTCTACCTTGATATTCAGGTTATCACTATTCGCCCACCATTATTCATGCATTCAAAGGTTGCATTTTAGTATTCTCCACTTCAGTTTGAATTTGGCATTATTTTTTTCAGTTCAGATAGTGAGACTCTTCAGCATCTTATCATGGCACACATCTTGAGACAGATTGGTTCATCATTCTTCACAGGGTTTCTTCGATACAAGTCCATGGATCCATTTCTTCCCAAGGGGAGAAATATCATTTGCCGCTTCAGGATCTCCTTTTGGATTTTACATTAGGCATCTACCATTGTGATAGGAGTTTCTTCATTGTGGGGGGGTCTTCTTCTCTCTTTCTATCTCTCCTATGGAGACCATTGTACATGTACTTATATGATAGAAGTTATCTATGGAGGGTATAATGTTATCCACCTCCTATCCTTCTTTCATTAGTGCATTGCATTCCTTCCTTGCATTCTTTTTTGGGGAGGTGTTTTGTTTCCTCTAGGTTTTCTCTTTTACCCCATTTCATTTAGTTTGCATTAATTTTGTACATGGGTACCTGATTTGGCCTTGTTGCTGGGACCCATTGCTTTTGCTTTCAATAGCTTCTTCTAGGTTTTAGCTTCTCCCTATGTCTATATTAAGGGGGGGTGTTAGAGTAATTGGGTATTTACTTTATTGTTTAATTACATAAAGTTCCCTTTTACGTCTTTTCACTTAAGCTAACATTAGGTGCATAATAATTAATTACTTTATTAATTATTATTGTGCAAGCTTAGGGTTTTCCTTTTTAGGGTTTTCATCTATATATGGTTGAAAACTATCTTTTGTATCATTATTCATTTTATATTTTCAGGTGAATATTTTGCTCCACATTCTTGAGCATTTCCTTTGTTGCTTCTCTTTGCTTCTCCTTGTAATAGGTTATTCGCTTGCAAAGATCTTTTGGGCTTTTGTGGTGTTGTATCTTCTCAACTCCAACAATTTACATCCTAAAATTGAGATGCAAACTAAGCCTAAGTTCCTTACAATAGGTGAACCTAGTTGGCTATGTGCAGGATCATCATGGAAAAACGGGTCCTTAAGTGGCAATAAAATTTAGAAAAATCAAAGTTTGACAACTTGATGTAAAAAATTTATTAAGTTATCTATATTATTTCAAAAATATGTAAGAATAGAATATATAAAAAATTGAATGTAGTTTTTGAACTACTAGGTTTATTTAAAAAATAAGAAAATCTATTTGACAAAAATTTGAAATTTCAATGCAGTAATACTTAAATTTCAGGGAAAAAATAAGAAGTAGGTGCTTGTCTAACCACCCTAACCACAATAAAATGATAATTATTTTTTATAATATTTTAGATATAAGTAGAGGACTCATGTCTCTATGTGATACATACTTTTTTGTAATTTTTTTCCAAGTAAATAATTAATTATTAATTTTTTATTAGAAATTTTAAAAAATATAAAAAACTCGTATGTATGACCACCTTAACATGGTCAAAACTTTATGAAATTCAATTTTTTTTTTTAATACTATATTATGTGAAGCATAGAATGTGAGGCATGTTTCAAATTCAAAAATGGTGATATCGTTTGAAAGCTATATATTTTTTTCAATCAACTTATCAATTAGGACTTTAGTCGTAATTCAAATAGAAAATGAATAATAATTATGTATTAAATTCAAAGTAAATCATAATTTATATTCATGGAAAGTTGAGAATCTCCTATAAAAACCATTGTTGTTTCATCAATTTTGGGTTAAAAAAAGGTCGTCAGCCACATGGGTCATCATATAACTTACATATTGCCACTTTTTGGTCCATCATGATCCTAGACATATCGAGTTCCTCTATTCAAGTAAACACTCAATCATTATATGTTAAAAAAGTTACAAACACTCTAATAAACTTAGAAGAGATATGGAAAAGGATTCATGATCTTAAGAAAACAAGGATGTGATACAAAAAGTGAACATGAAATTCATCACTTCTTAGAGCAAATGCCAACTAAAGATACCAAAGGGTTAGGATATCAAGATCCCCCTCCTAATATAAGGGTCCTCCTTCCTAAAGAAAAACCCATGCCTTGTAATGATGATAAGGATGATAGGATTGTCTTAGGTCCCCCTCCTCAACACATAACATGAGATGTTGGTGAATATAGCAAGCAATGAAGGCCTTAGAAAAAAAGAAACTAAAATTCCCTTCTCCACCATCTGCCATTGAAATAACTTTACAAATACTTCTAAACCAAGGACTTATAACATTACCACCCATGAGAAAAAAATCAAAGCTATACCCTAAAGATCTAAATTTTCCACATTGTTGATACCATAGATTTCTTGCACATAGTACTAATGACTATCGTGATTTAAAAAATATATTTAAAAAGTTTGACATCATAGACATAATCCCTTAAAGTATGTCTTTTCAATCCTTTCCATGTAATAGTGGTAGGATCCTAGTATGCTCACTATTACATTCTTTACAAAATGTAAGGAGCTCTTTCTCACCACTTCCCTTAGCTTATTCTTCTCTTGTGCATAGTGGGAGCGAGAATTGGATAGCCTTGTCCTAGTAGAGAATTTTTCATTGTCCCTTGGGCTAGTTGTTCACCTTCTATATATGATGAAAATTATTGGGATGCGGATGGCCTGCTCATACATTGACTTGCATGTTCCTTACTAGTCTCTAGCACTATTTTATTTTTCATGTTTTGTGAGTGATTGCATGTACATAATGTGATCCCCTATGTTATTTTTTTTGTTTTCTCCACTCTTTGTGACATTCCTCTATTTGTATCTACATTCTTCTCTATGCTTTATTTATCTTGTGTTTTCCTTTTGGGGATGACACAAGGTGTTGAGAAATTCATGTATCTTCCATGTTGACCCAAAATATTTTCCTTTATCTTTTTCATTTGTCTTGTGTTTTCCTTTTGGGGATGACACAAGGCGTTGAGACATTCATGTCTCTTCCATGTTGAACCAAAAGATTTTCCTTCATCCTTTTCATTTTTCTTATGTTTTCCTTTTGGGGATGACGCAAGGTGTCGAGACATTCCTATCTCTTCCATGTTGACCCAAAAGGGTTTTTTTTTTTTTTCACTCTCTTTGTGTCATTAATTTTGTTCCATGAGTATTTGGGGAATGATGACAATTCTGATCTCTCTTAACAACATTCTACCAAGAACATACTTATCCCAAATCCATGGATCCCTCATGTGTTTTGAGTTTCATTTTGGGGGAAACCCCTTCCTTTTTCATGACGTCGCTTTCTTTGGAAACACATGACTTGGCATAGGGCTTTCCAAATAAGCTATCCTACCCTATTTATTATTATCATTTATCATCCATTACTTTAAAGTAGTTTCTCACAACATGGTGTTTAGAAATTTCTTTAACGTGGGGGAATACATTCACATTAATCTTTAGCATTTCATGTTTCATTGTGTAGTCTTCTTACTTCATGTGATGCATCTTTCGCTTTGTTGTGACATTGGGCATGATGTCCTTCAAAGAGTGTGATCTCTCTTAGCATATTATACTCCTCTTGGTGGTTTCATGCAACACACTACATCCCCTAAGTCATGAATCTTCTATTCTTTGATTGTTCCTCTCTTTGAGACATTAGGAACAATGTTCCCTAAGTTAAGAACTTACATGAACTAAGAAAAACTCCTTTGAACCTAACTTTTACAATTTTGGTTTATATGACCACCTTGCATAACAAACTTTGCTTTCCTGTGGATCCATCTTGGTTTTTCATGAGTTCCAAGAATACAAATCTTTTCTTGCCTCATGAAGCTTTAAGTTCATTGGTTTGTGATACCTTATCAAAATTTTCAAGAGCTATAGCTTTGGTATGGTTGTACATATGGGAGTCAAACTTAGGTGTGACTTTCTTGTAGCCCACTTACTTGTTTGTGTGAGTGCATATCGGTCGCCTGCATATGTGTCTCATTGCGGGATATCAAAGTGGATGGCTTGAGGTTCCACAATCCCTTATGAGTGTGTGTTTGGTTTTCATAGTCAACATCATGTTCCACTTGTAAATGTTTCTAGGTAAACAACTTAGATTTGATCCATAGTGTGTGGAACAAACAGTTGAAGCTTCATCCACCCCTTTTTTTTTCCTCTTTGTATTTGGTATTAAAATCTTGCAAAGGGATTGTTCTATGGATTGAATGATAGCAAATGAGGGGTTCACCACCAAGTATAGAGTTGGAAAAGACAATATAATGCAAGTTGTAAGATAAAACCCTGATTGAATGAAAACTAATCGTAAATGACCTAGAAGGATGAAAAAAATGTAATAGAAAGCTATGAAACTAAAAGTGTGCACCTAGGAGACTGAAGAAGGAAGAATGGAGGTCTGGATAACTAAAAAATCTATTGTTTATGCTAACTAGGACTCATTCACCAAGCTAGGTGAATCATTCCTACTCTAGGGAAAATGTGCAAATACAGGTTTCAATAGAAAGGGTATCCAGATCTGTGAAAATCTCTGGCAGGCCTATATAGTGAGACTCATTCGACAATAGTGGTGAATTAGTCCACTTCTACTTTTTTGGAAGTTCTAAACTAGATTTTGGGCCTCTCGGTCTGCTCTGCTCTTTTTGACTTGTTTCAAGATCTGAAACTACAAAATGCCACCTGTGCATCTTCTCCAAGCTTCTCCAAGGCTTGATGACAACTTTGACAACTTTAGAGATTTGACAAATTTTCTCCAACTTTGCTTCTTGACAAATCTACAACTTAGCTCTACAAATCACACACAAGAAGAGGGAAAAATGATGTGGGGTTAAGGAATAGGGGTTTTCCTTGGTCAAACCCATTGTTGGTAATTAAACCTTAAAATGAATGAAAATATGAATGGAGAATGGTGAATGAACAAAATACAATGTTGTAACTCACCAAACCATAGCAATAAGGAGTTGTAATTATGCTTGAAATGGTTGTAATGGATGTGGTTCTTGGTTATTTCTTGAATGATGTTGATCTTGAATGGAATGCTTTCTTGAATCTTGGACTCTACATAACAATTTTTGGCACAATAACAAATGTGAAGAGTGCAATCTTTGACATTATGATTGGAACTTAAGGAATGTTTTAAAATGCTTGATAATCTACCCTCAAAATGCCTTGAATGCTCTTGTGAATTCTCAATGATCTTTTGTGAATTCTTGAATGCTTGTAATATTTTCTAGGTGATCTCTTGAATGCTAAGTATGAAAATGAGAGAAAGAACCTTGTATTTATACTCAATTATGCAATAATTCCTAAGATTACAACACTACAAGGTGAGATCCGATCTTGGAGAATAAAATCTCATTGAAAATTTGATTTAAATTTGAACTTTGGTCATATGGAACTCAATTGCCCAAGGTGGTGAATGAGTCCACATAGGCACAATGTATGGGACAAAAAAATGAAAAGTACTTAGAAATGTGTGAAACCTACATCGGGGTGAAATGGGCCTAGGTGGGACTCATTTACCCAAGGTAGTGAATGAGTCTGAAACACTAAATCTGGGCCACACAAGTCACGAAAACCTAAATTATGATTGGTTACTTAATGGTGTCAAGATTATCCTCAAAAAGATGCAATAAATGAGGCTTATGGGTACAAAATAGGGCCAATTATAGCATAAGAAAGCCCAATTATTAATCAAAAGCCTAGAGGAATGTGAAAGTGTGTTAGAAAACTTTACAACACTCCAAATAAGGTAAGATTAATGTAAATTATGATTAAAATTATGTTTATTATGCTTAGTTAATTGATAAAACCCTAGAAAAATGCGAAAGTGTGTTAAAACACTTCACAACACTTTTACACGGCACCATTGAAATGCATTAGTTCACAAGGGCCCAAGACCTAATGTGAATGTGTTATCCTCATTAAAACAGCAAATCAAGGCAACATTAAGCCAAAATCCACAAGGCGGACCCAAACGAGTGTGAAAATGTCAAAGGACCCATTTTTTCACACTACATTTAGTGCCCACTTTAGTGAGAGGATGAACCTACTTCAAACTCACACTAAAGTAGACAAACATGCACCAAGAGGCATTCCAATATACTAATGCTAACAATATGAGATGACAATGATCAAGAGGGGTGATCAAGCCCCCATGATCAAGATCACATGAAAAAACAACATAAGCACAAGGGAACACACATGAAAATAATATAACAAACAATGACAAGGTGCAAGCATACACTGCCAAAGAAGAAAAAGAGAAAGGTGAAATAAAATGAATTAGATCAAGCTTCAACCATTTTTCCATCACAATGTGGATCAGATCTAGGTTGTTTGTCCGAAAAATGAATACTCACTCTGAGGCGACGAAACTCCCGGCTATCCACCGAGTGAGAAGTCCTAAAAGGTGAGACACATACACAAGTGGTTATGGGGAAAGTCATGCCTCAGATTGGGATTCATTCTCAAACCATACCTAAGTTATACCTCCTGATAACTTTAATAAGGCGCCACAAGAAAAAATGTTTTTTAAGCTTCATGAGACAAGAAAAACATTGTATACATGGAGCTCATGAACAAATAGGATGGCACTACAGGCATGAACATTGTATTATGTAAGGTGTCCATATAACAACAAATGAAAAAATAAAAAATAAGAAATGTTCAAAGGATTCCTTCTTAATTCACGCGAGGACTTAACTTAGGAAACATTGTGCCTAATGTCTCCAAGAGAGGAACAATCAAAAAATAGAAAATTCAAAACTTAGGGGATGCAGTGCATTGCATCAAGCCACTAAGAGAGAATGAAATATGCTAGGATAGATCATGCTCCTAAATGACATTATACCCAATTTCATCCACAAAGCGAAAAACACATCATATGAAATAAAAAAGATTGCACTAACAATCGGGAAAAAGGGAAATGCAAAAGAATAATGCCGATGTATGCACCCACTTTAAATAAATTTCTAAACACCATGTTGTGAGCAATTACTTTAAAGTAGAAAATGAAAAATGCCAACAAAAGGAAGACATGAGATACAACTTGGAAAGCCCTATGCCAAGTCATATGTTTCCAAGTAAAGTTGCATTATGCAAGAGGGAAAGAAAAGATAGAGTTTTCCCCTCAAAATGAAAACACCAAACACATAAGGGATCTATGGATTTGGGGTTAGTATGTTCTTCACTGCAATTTTTTTTAGAGAGAGCTTGGAACTGTCATCATCCAACAAATACACATAGAACTAGAAGAATGACACAAAGAGAGAAAAAATAAAATGTAGGATGTTAAAAAATATGCAATCAAGCTTAAACTACTCCACACATTAGTATAGTTGGTAAAGAAAATATGATCTAACATCCCTATGAAATAACACAACAAGCTTCATAATGAAATCAAGAGATCAAACAAACCAAATGAAGGCATGAAAAGAAACATAGTACATACCTATTCCATAGTGGATTGGTGCACCTTTAACATGTAAAGGAGCCCTTTCCCAATCCTAGATAAGCTCAAATGATGATAGACAAAGAGATAAGATTAACTCAAGTTGCCTATAGTAAGAATGCTCAGATGGTAGATGTTTGAAATGAAGGATAGCTTGTCCATTTATAGAAGAGTTCGATGAGAGAAGAAGAAAATTTGAGAAATGTGGGACTAATCCTCAACCAATAGGAAAAATCCACTTGTCACCATGTGAATGGGCCAAGGTTGTGCAAGTTTTGGTCAATGTGCCAATAAATGACATTAGGTGGCCTTTTCAAATTTGAAATTTGACTTGTTGGAGGGAGAAGAAAGGGGTCTTAAATGCCAAGTGAGGGACATGTAAGAGGAGAATTAAAGCTATGTTGGAAGGGACAAGTCATTTGAGAGGGAAATTCAAATTGGAGGAATATTCCCTAAAGATGCCATGTGAGGGAAATTAGAAGATTTACTAAATCAATTAAATGATTTATTTGTGCAAGTGGGAAAAGCTAGAGGATGTGACTTGCATTAAGATTAACATTAATCATGATTTGGTTAACTTAAGAGAGGATTAGGTGATTTGACCTATTTGATTTAGATTTATTGATTAAAATAAATCAAAAGGAGATGGAAAATTATTTTAGATTTAGTTAAATAAATATTTGGATTTATGTAGCTAAGGGGCATGATGTTAGTGTTAAATCAAATAAAGATGAATTTATTTAATTTAAATGGAGGACTTTAGAGATTGATAAAATAAACTTGATTTATTTTAAAGGCGTATATGATTAATGGATGATGTTAGTTTTGCATGTCTACATTTTTCCCCTCTTTGAAGTAATGTACTTGTTGCATTCATTCAAAGAATGATGTCGTCGACATCAAAATTTAAAAACATTCTGATTTTTTTTGGATGCCCCAATAGAAAAAAGTACGTTAGTACATTTCCCCCCCGAGAGATCGATCGAAAAGATTTGATTTGAGGTCGATCTCATGAGAAAGAGGTTGAAATTGGATGTATGGATGGTTAGACTATATGATAATGATGATTTAAATGAGATGTTTTTAAGATGCCTAGAATAACAAATCTATATTATTTTAAACATCTTAAATGATTATGCAATGCATGTGAGATGGATGAGATGCATGATGTTGTCCTATGATGATATGACATGATTATGCAAGATGAGAGTGCAGAAGAAGGATGGATTCATTGATGCAATGATAATATGTTAGCATGCAAGAGGATAAAAGAATGAAAGGGATCAACCCTTGAATCCAAGAAGATGCAGAAGTTCAACAATTTCATTAGTCATCAAGACTTTATAAGACATGGTGATGAATGATGATGATGATGTATTTCTTATCCAGGGATGGGAGAGATAAAGAGAATAACTTTCCTTATGTTTGATAACACACATAGGTATGATGCATCAAGGTATAAAGAACCAGGATGGTGTTGTGCCTAGTGTGATGGACTTTGACTCGACAATCAGATAGGAGTGCTCTTGTTCACACTTAACATACAAAAACCTTGCTAGGATGGACCTAAAAAAGCAATTATTCACCAAGTTATATTACAAGAATGTCCAACAAGAACAATAGACAAAAATATAATGATCATTTCCCCATTCCTTTCTCTCTAAACTTGTTTTGTTTTAGCATCATCGAGAGGTCCTTGGAATGAATGCAAAATAAGACAAGTTAAAAAGACCAAGATAAAGTAAATAAACAAGCTAATGTTCTTCATACTACTAGCCAAGGCTAAACTAAGGTGATACCTGATGCTGATGTCCATCGTCGGAAGGTCACATTCCTAGGACATGTTGTGATCAAGTGTTGATGTGATTTGACTGGATGATAAGCTATTGATACTTTAAGTTGATCAACTTTCTAACTCACTGATCTAGACTTGAGACTTTGACAATTAGGTGTTCATTTTTGAACTTGCTAGACTTGCTTCTAATTGCTTCACTAGAGGATGAAGGTGATGATTGATTTATTATGAGTGATGACTATTTCGTATGAAATAAAGATGAGATGGATGCACCATTTTGGGTTTTTTCAAATATTTAGATGTTTTTGGAAGTTTTGAAATGTTTTGAGGCTATTTTGATTTTTGGGTTTTCTAATATTTTTGGGTTTTTTATGAGATTTTATGAATGTTTTTGGATTTTATGTCTCGGGGGCCAATCAAGGATTAGCCTTGCCTACGTTTATGCTCAGAGATGACATAGTTCAGATGATAATTGACTTGAATGCTAATGAGACAGATGGGCAAACAGATTGCCATTGTGATAGATGCCTATAAGACTGACCTAAAATATGAAATAGATGGGAAAACAGATTGCCATTGTGAGAGATGCCTAAAGGACTGACCTAAAATGTCTCAGGGTATTATTAAAGATCAACCTTGCTTATGTTCAAGCTTTGAGATGACGTAGTTCAGTTGACATGTTTTTCTGATATTTTTTGAATTTTTGAGATGTTTTGGATTTTGAATGATTTGGATCATTTGGATATGGATATGTGATGATATTAGTGCTCTATTTTTGGATTTTTTTGATAACCAAGATAAGATTGATTGATCAGATCAATGGATTGATGATGATAACATTGTCAAGGATGCACAGCAGTGCAAGGATAGTGTTAAGAAACATAAGGATTTCAAGATTGATGATGATAACATTGTTGAGGATACACAAAAATGCAAGGATAGTGTTAAGCAACACAAATATTGGGAAGGATATCTCGAGATGATGATTGGATTTGATTGATCAAGATTTTGAAGCTTGGCTTGGAATGAAATTTGATTCGATGATTTGATGTGACGTTGAAGTACATATTAGATGCAACTGATATTGAGTGTTTCAATTGATGTTCGATAAAAGATAAAGCTTGATAAGGAACATCTTCTTGTCAAAATATGCCATGGGCTAGTGATTTAGATTAGTTCTCACAAATGCTTGACCAATTTGATTTCATGTTTGCCAATGTTTGGATCACCACATAAGTTGAAGGATATATATCAAGATTTATACCTGAAGCAAGATGTAAATATCTGCCCCCCATGTCTAGCAATGTATGAAAGGTCATGGGTGGATTCTTGGATAGATGTATGGATGGATTGGTATGGATCATCTTGTGATAAGATAATTTGTTTGCACAAAGGATTCTCATTTGGATAGTGCTTCCTAGCTCAGATAATGTTGGCTTGGATAGGATCAATGAAAATGACCCATGTCAAGATGTTTACCATAAGCGAGCATAAAGTGTGCACCAAAATTTTATCAACATAATGCAGATAGATGGTAATAGGTTAGATAAACGGTTCATGGATAAATGGATGATATGGATGGAATGTTGGCTTTATTATGGATGGGATGAGATGCTTTCACCTGAACTAGCGCACACAGATGCTTGATTCTACACATGATTCCTATTTTCCAAGTTTTCATCATGGTACTTGTCCAAAGCGCCACCAAAGTGGTTTTCACTAGAGGATGATTTTTTTCTTTACTGTTTTCAACCCTTTTTTTGGTTTTTTCATTTTTTGATTTTTTTGTATTTTTTTGAAAGATTTTAGGCTCATGTTGAACCACTTGGTGTTGTCTATGTAGATTCTTTTTTCATAACATGCCATCGGTATCCTTCCTGAAGAAATTTCTTTGCCAAGATACGTGCACTTGAATGCAACTTTTGAGATTCCCGGCCTGCTTTGTTGATACCAGAGTTAACTTCATCTTTGTGTGCACATTGTGATAGAATGCCTTCTGAATCCTTATGATGAAGGGTCATTTACAACACATGTAAAATGTGAGAATTGGATATCATGCGAGGAGGTGTGGATGCAGTGTGTTTAGGAGTAAAAGATCGATTGGTTGACAATTTGGAACCTTTGACTCTCCAAACTTGGGAAGATGAGCAATGATGAGTGGATACAAAAGTGTGCATGGAATTAGGACCAACAACTCGATATACTATGCATGTTTCTTGAGAAGCCTTCTTTTTCCTTTGTGGACATATTTCATGGATACTTTTCCTTTTTTATTTTTCCCCATAATTTCTTTGACTAATGGAGTTTGATAGGGATGGTATTTATTTGTATTCATTGGTATCCATATGTATTTGATTTTTCCTTCATTCTTTAGTAGCTCTTTTTCTTTGATGACATTTTTCAAGCATTGATTCAATTCCTTCTCTTGATGTTGGTCCCAATTCACAGATGGGGTGATGGGTGGATGAAGATTCGTGACATGGCATGTTGTAGCATTGGCATTGGTTTCATCATAAGGATTCTTCGTGCTCCCTATGTTGAAGTTTGGTTGTGGCAAAGTTGTCCCAATTTTATAGAGGTATCGCTGATTTGTTTATATCCCTTGATTATTGAATAATCAAGGCCTTGATGCTTAGGATTTCCAATAATCTGCACTAGTTCTAGGATACCCTTTTCATGTAGGCCTAATCCTTTGCCTTGATAATTCATCTGTTGAAACATTTTATTTGCAATAGGATATGATTTACCTTGGAAACAAGGTGTTAATCCTTCTTTGCTCTATGGTGGATCTTCAAAAGTGATAGCTTCTTTATTGATGAGATAGCTTTCCCTAAGAAAGGTAAGTGATCAAAGTTTATAAGTGATAGGATCCTCCATATGTGGAATGAGTGCCTGATTGATATTATGGCTTGATCTTGTGAGATATCACATTGTAATTCTTCTTCAAGAATTGTTGATGATTCATTGTCCCCATAAAACTCTTCCTCATGATTAATTTCATAGGATGTTTTTGATTCATGACTTTTGTAGGAGCCTTCTTCATGACCAATTTTTGATATGTCTCCACTAGATGTTTCTGATTTACAGCTTATGTAGAATCCTTCGGCATGATCTATTTCTGATATGTCTCTAGATTTTTCCACATCTTGGTTTGGTGTACAAATGTTAAGAGTAGGAGACTCTTGTTCCTTGGTAATGATGTCAAGAGTATGAGACTTTTGTTTTGAATGAAGATCATCTATGTGTCCTTCCAAAGAAAGCATCTCACAGGTAGTTGGATGAGTATATGCTATATGGATGTGATCATCATTTGCGACATCTTGTATAGATAGGAGAGTTCCCATTAGATCATTATATTATCTTGGAGATACAAATTATTTATCCTCATTAATTTTAGAATTGATTTCGACATTCTTTAGATCAAGTTCCTAACATGGGTCAATTTCAAAGGGTGGATTGCTTACAAAGGGTTCTTGGGCATCATCCTTGGGCATGGGAAGTGGTTTAATATCCTCTTGATCTTTGAGTGGATTTGGATCAAATGTTGAGCTAGGGATTCCTTCAATATCTGTAACCATGAGGTCAAAGGATGTCAATATGTCTTGGGAAGGACCATTTCTAGACCTTGATGGAAGATGTTGATCATTCTTTGGAAAAAATTCTTGAGATATGTCCTCTAACTCATGAGGCAATGTACAGACATTTTCAATATGATCATTGGTGAATGGATCTTGGATAGAATCAAATAACATCAAAACTCCTTGAAATAGATATTTGTAGGAGGGGTCTTCATCATGACTAAAAAATGGCTCTTGATGTATGTTGATTTGATCGTTGGATGAGGTGGAAACATCTTCAAGGTGTTCATTGATGGGTAGTTGTGATTGATCTTTGAGATGTGATGACTGACCTTCAAGATGGGGTGATTGGGTTTGTTGTCAATATTGTTCTTGATGTGGTTGTGGACCCAACTCAATGATTTGATGACATGGTTCAACTAATGGAAGAGTAGATTGATTTTGGGGTGGTGTCTCTTGGTGATATGAATCAATGAGTTTCTTGAGTGTATTTCACAAGATTTTATCTTGACATTCTTGATATCATTGACCTGGTTGTTGACCAAGCATAATGGGATAGTGTACCGGTGGTTTTTTCATGGGATCACAAATGGATTGACTCTAGACAATGTTATGATTTGGTATGATGTTTAGATTTTGCATTATAGGTTGACTTTGAACATTGTAATGGTTGAGAATATATTTCCTTGATTTAGGTAACTTTGATTTTGCATAGGGTTACCTTGACTTGGATCAATACATTGAGTTGTCAATATATTGCTCGGATTTTGAACAATATTGGGGGGATTTGCGAGAATATCTATCCCAAAGTTCACCAAGTGTGGATTTGAAATTTTCATGTTTGGAAAACTTGTATTTGGAATGTATGGATTTGGTGGGATAATATTGTTTGGAATAAGACTTATTCATTGACTATTTGGTTGATAGATTTTTAGGTTTGGACTTTGATTTAAATCTATCATAGGGAAAGGTGCTCCACAACTTAGATTGGGCATACCCATATTCATTGTACTATTGAGGTTTGGAGGAGATAATGATGCCATACATAAATGTGAGTTTTGATAATCAATTGGTATTGTGAGACTTGGATAGTTTGGTTGACTTCGATTACTCATGATGTATGAATCAAGTTTCTATTCCATGTTTTTCTTGTGTTTTGACCTTGTTCACCTATGAGGGGTTTAGGATCAATGATGAGATGAAGTATGAAAGGGGTGAATGATATGGGATTTAAACTTTCAGGAACTTCGGATCCATGATAGATTTAGGACTTGATTTGATTTGATTTTGATTGAGGATAGTTTGACTAAGTGTGTTAAGTCAAACAAAGTGATTTTGGATTGGATAATTTGACTAAGTGTGTTATGCCAAACAAAGTGGTAATGAACTTGTAAATTCTAGGAAGTTGTGTTATCCTAGAGTAAAATCGTACACAAGAGGATAATTTGACTAAGTGTGTTAAGTCAAACAAGGTGATAATTCACTTTTAAACTTTAGGAAGTTGTGTTATCCTAGAGTAAAGTTGTACACAAGAGGATAGTTTGACTAAGTGTGTTAAGTCAAACAAGATGATTTTGATTTTACCTAAAATTTTAGCATAAATGATGTTTTCAAAGTTTCCAAGCTTTTTTTGGTGAGATGGGATTTAATTGATGTTTGAGATGGGTGAAGTGTTTGACTTGATCCTAGATCAACCTAAGAGGACTTGTTTACTAGAACAAGATATTGAAGAACATGCTTTTCCCTAAGAGTCTTTCAAACCAAAAGATCAATTTTTTCATGGAAAACCATAAGACAGAAGATTGCAAGAACATGTGTGGGGTCCAATTGATCTTTTATCTTGCTTGGATTCGGTTCATTTTACCATCAACACTTTCTTGATTATGTTTCAAACTGAATGTCTAATGTCCTAATTTATTTTCATCCCACAAGGTCCATTATGTGGAAATCAAGGAAATTAGGGAACAAGTTTCCTAGTGTTGACTTTGGGAGAAACAAATTGAGATGTTTGAATGTTTATAAGCCTTCTAGAGATAAGAACCCCTAGGGACAAGAAGTAACATGTGGACACCTCCAAGGTATTTTGTCTTCCAAAGGGTTTGAAATTCTGATGATTTATTGAATGTTTATTTTCCACTATTTTGGATCCAAGCAAAGTGTTTTTGATTCCAAGAACATGTACAATCCTAGGATGAAGAGACAATATTTGATGGGATCCCACTTGGATAAATCTAGTTGCGCATATTCAGTGTGGATGATTAGATGCTTGACCACACTGGCTCCCCTCCACGACACACACTTCTCGGGTCAGCCAAGCATTAGTACCCATGAATCTCCCATGGCATACCTTTCATCTCTACAAAAAAACCGCATGTATATGTGGGGCAACTTCAAAGGACATGACCTTTTGCACCAATGAATAGATAGGATTTTGGACTTTGCTAAACAAGGGGTTTTAATTCTTCCTTTTCGTTCATGGAGATTGACCCATGAGGCGAGAGACCATTGTTTCCCTTCTCGTCGGGACCAACCACATGATACTGGCCTTTGTTCTAGTAACCACTTTTATATCCCAGCTAGAAATACACTTGGCTTTAGTGTGTTACCGGTTGGGTGATTCCCTTGGGTGAGTACTTTTTCCCACAAGGAAGACCCTCTAAGATAAACAAAATAAAGCAAACATATTCTTAGTTCGATCAACCTTCACTTAGAAACAAAGGGGGAACACACGTAACATGTTCCACTCACACTCGCAAGATATTTTGTTCAATTTTAATCCCAAAATGAAATGTGGAGATAATTACTTTACCCAACTTAAGATCACCAAAAGGCCATTTGATTCTCAAGATCATCGCGAGGCGTGAGAGAAGTGCATAAGTCCTTTCAATGGTATTACTTTGAGTAAGCAATTATAAAACAAAGAAACACTTGTTCATTTTAAGTCCACAAAGAAATGATTTTGATTCGTTTTCTAGCACCAAAATCAAGTGTGGAAGATTGCTTGTTCAATTTTAGACCGAAAACCAGATTCTAGCATGTTTCTAAGGTTCAATTTTCATCCAACTTTGAAAATATCAAAGTCGTGATTGATTTCAAACCCAAATTGAAAAGTGAGTTTGTTTAAAACACGAAAAGAAAAAGCAAGAATCGGAAGCTCTAGATCATTACAACAAGCATTAAAAAATGCTTTTTTTTCAAGTCATGATTTCAATTCTCTATGATCAATTTTCCTCCACTCCATTCTGCTAGTTAGTTGATTCCCTTGTAAAAAAAGATTGTCCTTGCTTCTTGATGTAAACCTATTCCATATTGGATTGGTGCTACCATTTGTGTAGAAAGTAGCCCTATTCCAACCCTTTGACAAGCCAAATGATGAAGATTGTTGAAAATGCTATGAAGTAGACAAAATTATCTCTCAATATGAAGATTGTAACTTTGCTCAGATTGTGGATGCAAATGATCTAGGAAAGCTTTAGATTTATAGGTGAGATTGAGGAAAGAAGAAGCAAAGTTGAGGAATGTGGGACTAATCCTCAACTAATAGGAATTAACCACTTGTCACCATGTGAATAGGCCAAGGTTGTGCAAGTTTTGGTCAATGTGCCAATAAATGACATTAGGTGGCCTTTTCAAATTTGAAATTTGACTTGTTGGAGGGAGAAGAAAGGGGTCTTAAATGCCAAGTGGGGGACATGTAAGAGGATAATTAATGATATGTTGGAAGGGACAAGTAATTTGAGAGGGAAATTAAAATTGGAGGAATATTCCCTAAAGATTCCATGTGAGGGAAATTAGAAGATTTAATAAATCAATGAAATGATTTATTTGTGCAAGTGGGAAAAGCTAGAGGATGTGAATTCCATTAAGATTAACATTAATCATGATTTAGTTAACTTAAGAGAGGATTAGGTGATTTGACCTATTTGATTTAGATTTATTGATTAAAATAAATCCAAAGGAGATGGAAAATGATTTTAGATTTAGTTAAATAAATATTTTGATTTATTTAGCTAAGGGGGATGATGTTAGTGTTAAATCAAATAAAGATGAATTTATTTAATTTAAATGGATGAATTTTGAGATTAATCAAATAAAATTGATTTATTTGATAGGTGAATATGATTAATGCATGATGTTAGTTTTGCATGTCTACACAAAGAAAAACCTTTTGGCTCAACATGGAAGAGACATAAGGTGTCTCAATGCATTGCATCATCCCCAAAAGGAAAACACAAGACAAAAGAGAAAAAGATAAAAAGTGAAAGAGATACATGACATAGAGAAGAATGAAGGTACAAATAGAGGAATGTCACAAAGAGAGAGAACATCAAACAAAACGTCATGGGGGATCACATCATGCACATGCAATCACTTGAAAGAAAATGAAAAATAAATGATGCATAAGACTAGTAAGGAAAATGTGAGTCAACCTATAAGCAAGTCATCTTCTTCCCAATCATGTTCGTTATATACTAATGGCAAGAAGCTAGTCAAAGTGACAAGAGAAAGTGTTGAACTAGGAGAAGAACTAGATTTAACACTCTTTGTATAAGATTTTCCATTTAAGCTAACGAAAGAGGAAAATAATGTATTTAGTTCATTATGCACATCTTCATCAATTTTAGTAACCTCGTCATCATCATCTAAGTTAATCACAATAGGAGGTTGAAGGATAATGTCCATGGAAGAGATCAACTCTTGCTATGGAGGTTGCACTAAATTGTCGTGTTTTGGCTGGGGAGGAGGGTTATCATGCATTGCTTCAATCAAGTTCGGATCTTTATTTTATTTGTTTAATTCTTCATGTAACTTGTGAGAAAGGGCACGACATCTATGCGTATGCTCCCTAGCACCTCTATTTCTTTTATTTTTATTTTCAATTTGTAATTGTGTATGAGCAGGTTGATCAACCATGGGCTTCTTTTCTTCTTGTGAGGGAAGAATGGAAGAATCCACAGGGGGGTTGTTCAACCATCTTCTCTTTGAATTTATAAAATTGTTTTACTTGGGGGGTGTGGTGGGGTTGATTTCATTGTCCTGTGGTCGTTTATAGGATGTAGGTTAAGTTTTGTTTTAGGTTGGTCTATTTTGTTTGTGTCTTGTTTAGGTTTAAGCATGGTTTCATCAAGGATAGGAGGTTCGGAGGTGGATGGGGACATGTTTCAGAGGGAGAGCTCTACTATCTTATTTTCCTTGAAATTTTGATACGATAAGTAAAATAAGTCTTCTTGAGGTTTTATAGGTTCCATGGGCTCAGGCCAAAAGGCTCCTAAGTAAAAGTTTCCTTTGGAAGAAAAGGGGTTAAAGCCACTATGGTGAATAGTGAATATTTCATTGTGAAAGGGAAACTTTAAGCATTTATGCACATCCGAAGGGACAAATTTCATGGATCGAAGCCATGGGTGGCCTAGCCTCACACAAAATTGGTCTGAGTGCGCGATGATGGAGAATGTGAGATCTAATTTTTTTTATCTAAATTGCAATAGAATGGTGATCGATTACCATTGTGTTTCTTGATCCATTGTTTTGGTGTGTCATAGATATCTTGATATATATTTCATGTAAAAGTAAGAAATCCTCAGTGTTCACATTCTCTCCACAAGCGAGATCTTTTAATATCCCATTAGTGGACTTGTCATAGATATGACCGACTATGTAGAGAGGACCATCAGGTAAATGTTTAAGTATATCCTTAGACCTGAGAAGTCAATGTTAAGAGAATTTTTAGATCAGGCCTTACAAGGGATGATGTATATTGTCCCTACCATTTCATCTATAGGATTTCCATTGATAGCATTGTTTAGAACACAATAATTATTTTCATCATCTATATCAACATTCATCACATCATTCTTTGTAGTTTCGCTAGGTTTGACAAATGAAATATTATGTTTTGGCATTGGATTGGTGAAATTTTGCAAGTTTTGGTTCGAAGGGGCAATATAATTATTTCCTTGATCACTCACACCTACAACAAATAGATAGTTAGAATCAATGAGGTCTTGCACAAGATGTTTAAGATTCTTGCAATGTTTTTCATGTCATGTCCATTTTGTCGGTGACAGTGGCAATAAGTATTTGGTTTAAATCTTGGGGGTAAAGGTTTATTAGGGTCGGGTGTTTGGATGGGTGGTAAGGTAATCATTTGTTGTTCTAGGAATTGGGATATAGTATTATGAAGGGTATCAGGCAGGGGAGTGAATTTTATTTTCAGATCTCCATAGTTAAAGGGAATTGTGGCTTTGACAAAAACTATTTGGTTATTGACGTTCTGATTTATTTGTTGAAGGGGATTAAATTGAAGGAACCCTTTATTTTGTTTTCTAAAAGGTTGGGATTTTTTTTGGTTTGGGAGTTTAGATCTCTCGATTTGACTAGAAGTGGGCTTTGTATCTCGACTACTAACCAAATTTTGATAATCGTGGAGGGTAATGCACTAGTGCATGAAGGGTGGGAATTTCATCATGGTAAGTTTTTCTTGAATCTTAGTTTGCAAATTTTCTATGAACATCTTTTGAAGGTGTGGATAGGGGACCTTGACATCAATTTGGGAATAAAGCGATTGATAGCATGAGATAAAATCAATTATATTTTCATCCTCTTTTTCTTTGCATCTCATCAAGTCAGACAAGGTCACCTTGAGAGTCATATGCACTTGGAAATGATTTAAAAATGCCTCAACAAGTTCATTGAATGAACGAATCGAGTTGTTTTGTAAAGAAGAGTACCATTCCAAGGTGTTATCTTTTAAAGACCTAGGAAAAATCTTTTTCCAAAAGTTTATCATTAAGGAAAAAGTCACTACATAAGGCATTATAGGCATTAACATGGTTAGAAGGATCTCCCTTCCCTCCTTATTTCTCAAATCTAGGCACCTCTACACCTTTTGGCATCAGTGTTCATAATATATCCGAGGACAATGGAATGCTTTTGACATAATATGTAGGTGGGCCATTTTGATTTTAGTTGATGATGGAATTTTTCTTTTGAAGGTATGACATGGTTTGGAAAAGTTGAGTTATGAGAGGGTCATTGCTTGTGTTATAAGATGGAAGTGAAATTCGTGATGGAGTGTATGTTTTTATGGGATAAGTGAATGGAATTCTTGTAGGTGGTAAGGTAGGAGATATTCCTTGCAATGTCACATAGGAACTAGGGATGCTAGCAGGAATACCCAGGGAAGGAATCACATTACTAACTTGTTGCATTATTGTTGTGACTTGCGGAGGGGTATAGGTAGGTATTGAGGCTATTGGTATTGGAGGAGGAATTTGGGTTCCTCCTTGGGTTGGAAAATTGCTTGTTGGTAAAAGACAACTAGTGATTAAAGGGATATGTTTTCAAAATATTTCAACTATGTTTTTCACAAGGTCAAGGCTATCTTCACTTTCAAGCATACACTGAATATTTTCTATGGTAGGAATTGCAGTAGTTGAAATTTTTTCAAGGCTTATTTGATGTTGTAAGTTTACTAAATCCTCATGAATTTGAATTATTTTTTCTTGTGGGATACTATCATTCTTTGTTTTGACTTCCATGCTACTTGAAGGCAAGGAGTTGCTAAGGGTATTATCCATGCCTAATGTACTAGTGTCAATACTAGGACTGGAAGCTCTAGATAACCCAAGATCCACAACGATTATGCCATCACAGGATGACATGAGTCTCAAACTTCTTCTCACTATGGTATTAGAAATAGGGTACCGAACACTCATGCAAAGTCTACTAAATGCGGGGTGTGTGCAGATGCAATGTAGGCTAAGAACAATGAAATACTTATAACTCAAATTCTAGAAAGTAAAATAAAAATTTAAAAAAAACAAACAAAAACTCAGAAAATGAACTATAAATGCCAGAAAATGTAGTGAAAAATATGTAGAGGGACTAATTCACCCAAGGTGGCGAATGAGTCCAACTACTATTTTTTTTTGAAGATTTTCAAAAATTTTGGATTGAATTTTATGCTTTTTTATGTTTTCTAAACTATGTATGAGATGAAAATGTAGAACTTGAATAATTTTCAATGAGATTGAATGTGATAATGCAAGGTAAATGAGCTTTCCACTAATGAAAAAATTGGAACCCTAGAATGCAAATAAACTAATGAAAAACCTAATGCAATGTTAATGCAAGTTAAATCTAGGGTGTAAATGCACTCCAAATCATAATTATGATGTTTTAAATGTAGGTTCATCAAAATGAAAAGATGAAAATTGTATTCTCTTTCGCTTCTAGGGTTTTGAACCTAAAAGAAGAGAGACAATTTCCTTACTCTTCGCTTAAGACGAAAGCTTGAGATTTCAATGAAAAGGGATTATTCTATGGATTGAATGATAGCTAATGAGGGGTTCACCACCAAGTATAGACTTGGAAAAGATAATTTAATGCAAGTTGTAAGATAAAACCCTAATTGAATACAAACTAACACTAAATGACCTAGAAGGATGAAAAAATGTAACAAAAACCTATGAAACTGAAAGTGTGCAACTAGGAGACTAAAGAAGGAAGAATGGAGGTCTAGATCACTAAAAAATCTACTGTTGATGTTGACTAGTACTCATTCACCAGTTGGGTGAATCAATCCTACTTTAGGGAAAAGTGTAGATATAGATTTTAGCCAAAAGGGTATCCAGATCTATGAAAATCTTTGTCAGGCTTGTATAGTGGGACTCATTCACCAATAGTGGCAAATAAATCCACTTCTACTTTTCTAGAAGTTCTGAACTAGATTATGTGCCTCTCGGTTTTCTCTCTCTCTTTGACTGGTTTTTGGATCTGAAACTGCAAAATTCCACCTGTAAAGCTTCTCCAATCTTCTCCAATGCTTGATGACAATTTTAACAACTTTAGAGATTTGACAAATTTTCTGCAACTTTGCTTCTTGATAAATCTACAACCTAGCTCTGCAAATCACACACAAGAAGAGGGGAAAATGTTGTAGCGTTAAGGAATAATGGTTTTCCTTGGTCAAACTCATTGTTGGTAATTAAACCTTGAAATGAAAAAAATATGAATGGAGAATGATGAATGAAAAAAATACAATGTTACAACTCACCAAACCATAGCAATAAGGAGCCACAATTATGCTTGAAATGGCTGCAATGGATGTGGTTCTTGATTCTTACTTGAATGATGTTGATGTTGAATGCAATTCTTACTTGAACCGTGGACTCTATATCACAATTGTTAGCACAATAAACAATATCAAGAATGCAATCTTTGACATGATGACTGGAACTTGAAGAACACTCTAAAATAATTGATAATTTTCCCTTGAAATTACTTTAATGCTCTTGTGAATGATCAATGATCTCTTGTGAACTCTTAAATGCTTATAATATTTGTTAGGTGATCTATTGAATGCTAGGTATGTAAATGAGAGAAAAAACTTTGTATTTATACTCAATTATGCAAGAATTCTCGAAATTACAACACTACAAGCCGACATTAGATCTAGGAGAATAAAATCGTACTAGAAATTTGATTTAAATTGGAATTTTGGTCACACGAGACTCATTCGCCCAAGGTGGTGAATGAGTTCACCCAGGCACAACTTATGGGACCAAAAATGAAAAGTGCTTATAAATGTGTGAAATCTACATTGGGGCCAAAAAGACCTAGGTAGGACTCATTCACCCATGGTAGCGAATGAGTACCAAACACTAAATATGGGCCACACAAGCCAAGAACACCTGAGTTATGATTGGTTACTGATTGGTGTCAGGATTATCCTCGAAAACATGCAATAAATGAGGCTTACGGATACAAAATAGGGTCAATTAAAGCATAAGAAAGCCCAATTATTAATGACAAGCCTAAAGGAATGTGAAAGTGTGTTAAAACACTTTACAACACTCCAAATAAGGCAAGATTAATGTAAATTATGATTAAAATTATATTTATTATGCTAAGTTAATTTATAAAACTCTAGAAAAGTGTGAAAATGTGTTACAACACTTCAGAACACTTTTACAAGGCACCATTGAAATACCTTAGTTCACAAGGGCCCAAAAACTAATGTGAGTGTCTTATCCTCATTACATCAATAAATGAAGGCAACACTAATCCACAATCCATAAGGAGGACCCGAACGAGTGTAAAAATGTCAAATGACCCATTTTTTGACACTACACTCTCTATATCATTTTACATGTGTTTTCTTTTGTGTCTATGTTGGTTTTTTATAGGATCTTGATCCTAGGGGCTTGCACAACCCTCTTGATTTTTGTTGTCCTATTCTAATAGATTTGGTACATTGCGACCTCTCTTGATGTGTATTTTGTCTACTTTAGTATGAGTTTGAAGCAAGTTCCTCCTCTCACTAAAGTGGGGGCTAGATGTAGTGTAGGAAAATGTATCCCTTTTACATTTTCACACTTTTTTGGGCCCTTGTGAACTAAATGGACTTAATTGTGCCTTATTTAGGGTGTTGTAAAACAAATTCTTACATTTTCACACTAATCTAGGGTTTTATTAATTAATTGGGCTTCTTTATGCCTTAATTGGCCTTATTTTGCATCGACAATACTTAATTAATGCATCTTTTCGAGGATAATCTTGACATGTATATTAAGTGACTAATTAGAAATTAATGATTTTGGATTGTATGGCCTATATTTAGTGATCTTAGACTCATACACCACTTTAGGCATATGTGTCCCATGTAGTTTTGGGGCCTTGATTTTGATTTCACATTAAACTAAGCATTTCTTGAAAAATTTGTCCCAAGCTTAGCCTAATGGGACTCATACATCCCAACTAGCGTATGAGTTATGCTTAGCTTATAACCAAATTAAATACAAATTCTTGGTGATATTTTATTCTCCCATATCTAATGTTAGCTTGTAGTGTTGTAATTTTAGAAGTTTTGGCATAAACAAGTATAAATACAAGGTTGTTTCACTCATTTTCCCCCTAATCTTTCAAGTATTCATGCATTATAGTAATTTTTTTATCAAGAACATTTTAAAAATTTTACAAGAGAATTCAAGAGTGATTATCTAGTATCTTGGAGCATTATTCAAGTATCACGCATCATGCCAAACTCATCATGCATTATGTTTGTTTTTTAGCTAACATTTGTGATGTAGGGCTTTACGTTTCAAGCAAGTATTCAAGCCAAGATCCATATCCTACAAGAAATAGTCAAGATATACATCCATTGTAGCCATATCATACATGTTTACAACATCTCATTGAAGGATTTGTTGAGTCACAACATTGCATATTTGTCCATTCATCATTCCTCCTTTCTATTTCATTTCATTTCAAGGTTTGATAACCGGAACAAGGTTTGACAAAGGAAAACTCCTATCTGCTAACAAAACAACATTTTTTCATCTCTTTCATGTTTGATTGTAGATCTAGGTGGCCTAGGTTGAAGATCCATCAAAGAGAAAGATGGGAGAAAAATTATCAAGTTGTCAAAGTTGGCATGCTACTTGTAAGATCACATAAAGTCACGTACAGGTTACATTTTAGTGATTCAGACTCAGAGATTTGGTATGAAGAAAGCTACAAGAAGTCATTAGAGGATATCAAAGATTTAGAGTAACTCTGATACTAGGACTAAATTTCCACTTGTTGCATATGAGTCCTAGTGTACCTAAATTCAAACATGTTTAGCAGATCTTGATTCAACAATTCCAGATTCCAGTTTTACTTAGAAACCCTGATCTAGGACTAAATCACCCAGCTAAGTGTATGAGTCCCAATGAGCATTAAATTCAACATTTTTCAGCATTTCAAACCTTGTTCTGAGAACATTTAAATTTCTAGGTGCACCTCTCTAATTTCTTAGTTTATTGTTTTGATTTACATTCATCTTTAGGTCATTTATTTGAGCTTTGCATATTATTAGGTTTTGTCATTATATTTTCCATTTTAGTAGCCTTTTCAAGCCCTATCTTGCTGGTGAACCCCTCTTTAGTCTTTAATCATACCCTAGGATCTTTAGCAGATCTCTTTCCCTTATTCCATTCTTGGATTGAGATCTGTAGGCTTTGCTTGAGTGAAACTAAGTGAAATAGGTCCTAGGTTCTATCTACCAAATAGTAGAACCAGCCTATTTTTCTATGTTTCAATAATATTTGGGAGTCATGCATGGACATTCATTCCAACAGGTAGGCATAGGCACAAAGAAATGGAGAAGAAGATTCAATGATTCATCTTCATTGGCTACTATGAGGATTTGAAGGGTTATCATTTGTTTGATCCTATCACTCAAGCGGTACATTTTCATCATGATGCTCATTTTGATGATTCTTTCATTCTGAAGAATTCTCCATCACATGCTTCTACCTCCCTTCTTTCCAGTTCTTCTTCAAAGGATGTTTTGCTTCGTTTTGATTATGATGATATTCCTAATGCTCTTGATGGTGGTATTGATATTTTTGTTGACATAAACTTGTCTTCTCTTAAGCCTACACTCACACAACCTTTTTGGGATCACACTCTTCTTAAGGAGATTGGTTCTCATGCAAGTGATCCCACCACTTCTTGTCGCACTCATTCTCATACTTCAGGTATCAATCTTTTGAGTCATGCAATTTCCAATGCTCCTCAGAAGTTTTCAGATGCTTCAAGTGCTCCAGAGTGAGATAATGCTATGGTTGAGGAATATTCTTCCTTGATGAATAATAATACCTAGGATCTTTTTCGTCTTCTTAAGGGAAGAAAATTGGTTCAATTCAAGTGGGTGTATCATCCAAATTTTGCAACTGATGGTTCTATTGAAAAACACAAGGCTCATCTTATGGCTAAGGGGTTTTCCCATGTTGAGGGCATCAACTATTCTAAGACCTTTTCTCTTGCTGCCAATATGGCTTCCATTTTTCTTGTACTTTCTATTGTTGCATCTTAGGGTTGGTTATTGTATTAGATGGATGTGAAGAGTTATTTCCTGCATGGTGATCTTAAGGACGAGATCTATATGGAGAAGCCACCAGGCTTTGTGCAGGACCCTTCACTTATTTGCACGCTTCGACGTTAATGGTATGGTCTCCAAAAAATCCCCTCAGGCTTGGTATGAGAAGATGGATAGTTTTCTACTTGCTTCTAGATTCACTAGATGTCACTCTGACCCTACAATTTACATTCAAAGACATCGAGGGGAAATTCTCATTCTTGTTCTCTATGTGGATGACTTGATTCTTACTAGGTGTCCTCTTTCCATGATTGAGGATACTTAGAGATCTTTGACAAAGTTGTTTGATATGACTCACCTTGGTCCTTTACATTTCTTTCTTGGTCTTCATATTCATCAATCTTTTGTTGGTATTTCTATTTTCCAGTAGAAGTATGCTCTTGATTTGCATCAGATATTTGGGATGGCTCATTGTAACCTAACCCCTACTCCTTTTTAGTCAGGTGTTGAGTTTTCTTCCAGTTGTAGTACTCCATCAGTGGATGCTACATTGTAGCAATAATTGGTTGACAACCTTTTGTACTTGACACATAGTCATCTGATATTTCATGTGCAGTTGGTTTTGTCTCCTGTTTCTCTCAAGATTGTCATGAGAGTCATTGGAAGGTAGCCAAATGTATCCTGTCATACATTTAGGGCACTAGACAGTTTGGCATTAATTACACATCGGGTGCTACTCAGATTGTGGGCTTCATTGACTCAGATTGAGTTGGTGATGTTGATATTAGAGGTCTACTTATAGCTTTGTATTTTATCTTGGTTCTAGTCTGAATGCATGGTCTTGCAAGAAGCAAACTTCTATTGCATTATCACTGACTGAGGTTGAGTATCAATGTGTTTTTTTGGCTAGTCAACAGGTTTTGTGGCTTTGACAGTTGATGGCTGAGTTTCACTTTCCTACTGATCATCCCACTACTCTTTGGTATGATAATCAGAGTGTTATATATACTTCTCACAACCCAATGGAACATCAGCATGCTAAGCATATTAAGATCCACATGCACTTCATTCAACAACTCATTCGGGAGGGTGTTCTGAGTTTGGGGTATTTGCCTATGGAGCAGTAGGTTGCAGACATCTTCACTAAACCTTTGGCATCTTCTCACTATCTTTTTCTAAGACTAATGTTTGAGTTGAAGGAAGTTGTCCTTGGGGGGTCTTGATGAGTCCTCCTTCCTTCTTTTTCTTTTTTTTGTTTTCTCTCTTTTGGAGAGGAGTTTTTTCCCATAGGGTTTTTCTCCTTTTCTTTGATTGTGAGAGATTTTTTTTTTCATTGTATTTGTGCATGGGTACCTAACATGGCCTTGTTGTTGGGAACCATCTTTCATCTCATTTTGCATTTTTAGTTTCCCTACATTGCACTTAAGGGGGGGTGTTAGAGTGAATGGCTTTTTACCGTTCACATTCTCTTAAGTTAACCTAGGCACACCAATATTAATTATTTGTGGTTATGTATTTAATAATTTGTAACTGTATTATGCCAGTTATTGTTCCCACATCGACCTTCTTATGCCTTTATAAGGCATGGTTTGTACGTTAATTTTTATCTCAAATTCATTATTTTCACTTCTTGTGAAATAGCCTCTTTGTGTTGCTTATCTTTTTTGTAAAGGTGTTTTTCTGGTCTACAGATGTTCCTAGAAGCCCGCTCTAATACAATTAACATAGATACAATTCAAGATGTAGGTCTACTTTCACATATTATGTAATCTCTATAATTATAGAAGCGAATCAAAAGATTTCATAGTCAATTTTTGTGTTCAACAAAAACGGTCCAACAACTTTTTTATTTCAAAGATCCTTACAAGTGATTCTATTATTCACACAAAATAGTTTTCATCTTTATTTTTTTATTTTTTTGACATTAAGTATTTATGTAAGTGGATATTTTCCCTTTAGACTATTTTTAAATTATAATTATTATAATGTTTTTAATTTACTTTTTTTTAATAGTAAATTTGGTATTATCTAGGAATTGTACAAAAAAGAGGCTTTATCTTCTAGATGCTGATGGAAAAGAATAACCCAGTCCAAAACAACTAATTCTCTAAAAGATTGATGAGGTATCAACATCATAGAATAGCTAACAAGTAATTTAATTTATTATTTGAAAGAAATAAAAAATATGAAAATAAGCCAATTGCTCAATATTATATTAAATTGTTGAAACCTAAAAGAAATTTAAATTCATTCAAACACCTAATCATGTAATTATATGTACTTCAAATTCTAACCTATATTTTATTTGCACATGCATCAGCAAATTATACTACATTATCAATACTAGTTCATGATCAATACTACTAATTCTAATGACTCACACATGTTATACTACATTATCAATACTACTTCATGGTCAATACTACTAATTCTAGCGACTCAAACTTGTTGTAAAGTAATTGATATTTTGATCTTTTAAACTAATGACATATAATATGAATGCATAAATTAAAATTTTTATTATGCATATAATATGCATTTCTATCGAAAACATATAGTGCCGTTCCAAATCAACCGTACCATCAATCTTTTTAAAATATTTATTATTACATGTTAAATAGTCCTCACGCAAAGACTATTGGTTCACCTACCCTCCACTTTTTCTGAACTCCCGGATCGAAGGTCAAAGTTCTGCATTAACGTGGCGAAGTAGGAGAAAACATCACGTGAAATGAACACTTCTTTCTTGCAATATATGTTTGGTTAGAAAAATGTAAATTGATTCGAAACAAACTTGAAGATGCCATGAAAGTCACGAGATGCCCGACTTTCTTGCGGTAGAAACGTGGAAATGGACGGAAAAGCTCATTTCCGTTCTCACCCGTCATCGATTTTCCCTTCAGATAAGATGATGTACACTAGGATTAAGGAAGTGTAAGTGATATTCAAATCACAGGCACCTACCCCAGATTCTCGTATTGAAATTGGGCCGTGATTGCTGCATTTCACAAAAGGCAGACACCAGTCAAAGTATGGCCCATTCTAATACCTCTTAACTATAATAACCAGCTAAATAGCCTTTGAATTGGTGGGAATCACCTTCTTCAATATTGCTCTTTGGAGTCATATTCATTTAATCTATGCCAAAAAAATCTCTCTGTCAATGTATGCGCCCTTAGTATCTTCTGAATTGATCTGCATATCCTTGCGAATTCTAACATAGCAGATGGAATCTCACTTACATTGCCTACAATAGGTGTTGCTATTGCAGGATTTAAAACTTTAACGACATCGGAAAAGGAAAAAGAAACTTTGAGATGACCACAAATTACGCCCTTTTCATCTCATACATTTCACTTCTTGTGATGAAAGATGACTAAAGTAAAAAGGCATCATAGCATACCGTAGTTCGATTGATGAAAGAAGTGGGAAGCATGAATGAAACAAGTGAAGAGAATATTTCATTAAATCCTGAAAGCCCGCGATCGTCAAATCATGCACGCCCGTGATCGGAGGGGCGGCCCAGCATCTCTCCAAAAGCTTATATAAACCCCACTTCACCCAGCCTTTCTTCACTCAACAGCTTTGCCTTCCGTTTTAAATCCAAGGACAAGATGGCTCTTACAATAAAATTTTATGTTATGTTTGTTATTGTAATTGTATTGGGTGCGAGAGATGAGTGTTCGGCCACAAGGGCATTCATGACCAATGCCCAGCTCCGCGCTTCATTGGCTGGTAACTCTTACGCCAATTTGAACGTGATGGACGTGAGGTCATTCGGGGCAAAAGGCGATGGAGTGACTGACGATACTAAGGTTATCTTCTACTTTATTACTTTTCAATACTTTAGCCAGAATTGACTATTTCTATTTATTCTAACTTGTAATAAATCTGTGGTCGAAACAGGCATTTAACGCAGCGTGGCAAACAGTCTGCTCCAAGGCGTCCTCAACATTACACATCCCAGCTGCTCACCGGTTTCTAGTTGGGCCTGTCACCTTCTCAGGACCCTGCCAATCAAAGATTATCTTTGAGGTGTAATTTAATTTTTTCATAAAGAAATATGCGAGTATACATGTTAGATTACAAAGGCATGCAAAGCTATTGTTTATATCTTACTATATATTTACTGCATCAGCTTTATGGAACTATAATTGCACACTTGAATCCACACGGCGGGGCTAGCAATTTGTGGGCATGGATCAGTTTCTCTAAACTAAACGGCATCAGTGTAGTCGGCAACGGCGTTATAGATGGACAAGGAGCACCTTGGTGGAAGTTGTCCCAATACGAGGAAATGGTACCCATACATTGGATACGCGTTTTTAAATAAGGGAGTGATTTCCAACGCAACTATTAAATTAACAATCCAAATTTATGTGTCTCAGGAGAGCGACTACTTGGGTGACAGCTTCCTGAGTGTGAAGCCCACGGTGAGTCATTACAATTAAAAATGTTTAGTAGTTAACGGGACAAGCATTCCTAAACTAAGCTTTTTGGTTTTCTAGTTTATCAATTGCAATAAATTAAAGATACCCCAGATCGTCTTTGTATATATGCAATAAGGTTTCTGGATATTGAATTTGTATGTCATATCTCCGAAGGCATTGAGGTTCTTCGAAAGCTTTTACGTGAGCGTAGAGGGCATCACAATAAAAAACAGTCCACAATTTCACCTCAAATTTGATGGCTGCAAATCTGTGGAAGTTGCTGGTGTGACAATCTCCTCTCCCGGAAACAGTCCAAACACAGACGGAATTCATGTTCAAGACACTACTGATGTCGAAATCCACGATTCTTCCATTGCTTGTGGTATACCAACTGTGGTTTCCAGTAATCTCCTCTTTAGTTAGATATTATTTACGATGTTAGGAGTTTTTATTATATGAAATTATTATTGTGTGAACGAACAGGAGACGACTGCGTGTCGATACAAACAGGTTCATCCGGCATCCGTGTTCACAACATCAATTGCGGCCCTGGTCATGGTATCAGGTAATTCTCATTACTTTGATAATATTAGTTTTTTAGCTGGAATATAACATGTTGAGTATGGGTATGCTTATACCTGAAGTAACAAATTCAGGAAATGCATTAACCAAATCACTAAGGATTCACCTGACTCAATCACAATTCCAGAAAGTAAACTGGATGATGTAGCATCATCATCCTAAGCCCAACTGCTTCACTCTAGTAAACTTTTTATACTTCTTTATTTTTCAACTTGTAACACTGTAACTTGTTTAACTGATATCAGTATTGGAGGACTTGGAAAAGATGAATCGAAGGCTTGCGTTTCCAACGTGAGTGTCTATAACTGCAACATCCAAGATGCTTCCAATGGCGTCCGCATCAAGACATGGCAGGTCAATTAATTTTATCCGACCTGTAAAGCTAAATTTAGAGTTTCTGACATGGTTACAGCCTCGTCTTACTGGTTTTCATGTCAGCAGGGGGGTGTTGGATCAGTAAAAGGCGTGTCGTTCTCCAACATACAAGTTTCTAACGTGAGGATTCCCATTGATATCAATCAATACTACTGTGATAAAACTACTTGCCGAAATCAATCATCGGCTGTCTTTATAACGGGCGTCACATATCAGAAGATCTTTGGGACATACGTGGACGAGCCACTCTATGTAGCTTGTAGTAAAGATGTGCCATGCACTAATTTGAAGATGATCGACATTAATCTAAAACCTGCTGTTGCATACCACAAGGATCCCTACTGTCTGAATAGCTATGGACAATCCACGGTTGGTTGCCTTAGTCCTGGAAGGCCCGAAAATGATCCCTCCCGCACTCAATCACACGCAGATGCATGCTAAAGCACGTAAACATCAGTGTTCACTGTAAACACGTATTATATACTATTGTACTTGAATACTTCCAGTGTTACGTACTCTTGTACTTTCTATATTACTATAGTATTAAATTAAATGAAGTTCCTTTATCGAATGGATGCTGACGTGTTTATTAAATATTTGACTTGAAAGACGTGAATTTAAATTGTATATTTTAGTTGAAATTTGAGCGCACAGTCAACTCCGTCACATAACATAATGGATTGCTTACATTATTGCAATTTATATAGCTGATTTATGTAGGAGAAATTTTATATACATTTAACATGTGTTCTCGAAATGTAATATTCATTGTACTTTTATAGTCTAGAATGAGAAATGAGATGGTAATTCCCCGATGACCATACGTTGGCACTTCAAATTGTTTCTTCTCATTATAGAGAATGAATTTGAAATTTAATCTCTTAAAAACTAGGTAGAATTAAATTAAAATCTAAATATTTATAATCAAATTTGTAATATCGATAAATTAAGATAAAGATAAGATAAGTCGATAAATTAAAGAATAGATTAGGTCATATAATTTAGTTACAATTTATGTAAAATGATATTTTAATTATTTGTTATAATTGTCATATTGGTTCAATAATTGATGGATCTAAAAGTCTCTTTTATATCAAATTGATAAAAGATTACATAATCAATTGAAGATGCAAAATTTATTTGTTTTGTCAAAAAAATAATTTCCTTATATGTTTCTTACATCATATGCACCGTTGAGTCTAAAAAAGTATGACTCTTGAAAAATATATTAGAGATAAGGCTTCACGAAATTTGGCACAAAATTAGATTTCTATGTAATGAAAGTTAGTTGAAATTAATCTATACTAATTTACTAAGACAAAAAAGAAGATATTTTGATAAAATAAAGTCATTTAATCATTCTGACCAATGCTTATGTCATTTGGAAATATTATCAAGAACTTAAAAGGAGGAAGACATATATGATAATTTGAAATAAAGAACTATATATGCATATAGATCTAATAATCTTAAATATGATTTCACCAAACATAAATTAAAAACATAAGAAGCATTACATAATTGAGCATACTTAAACATGCATAATTAATCAAAGAAATTCCATATGCTATTTTGAAAAGTACATCCAAAATAATTTCAGAAGGTATCATTATTGCTATGAGAAAAAAAATCATCAACAGTGGTAGCCCTTGAGACATATATATTATCCCTTGAAAATATTTATGAATCAAGGAAACCATTGGAAAAAGTTTCTTCAAATTTGCATTCATAATGTTCAAATTTAATATTTTTTATGCATTCACTATTTCATCTTTTGCATATTTTATCCTCACATGAGAGGGTTGGCATCCTATTTGGAGGTGACAAAAATAATTTCTTTACTATATTTTCTCCATAAATGAGAAGGTAGGAATTCCATTTGAGGTGCATTTTTCTATCATGTGTCATCATCTTGTTGTTTGTGTAAGATGATGATAATGAGAGTTACATATGAAAATTTATTATGATGCATAAGAGCATGTAAGAGGCTAGTTATATTATAACCTTCAATAACATTATTGTAGTAATAGAAAAATTATCCCTTTTCCTTACTTAATTTGGGAATAATAATCATTAAATTGACCTAATGTTGCCTAGGTTTAGTGTTGTTATGTGTTGTAACACATTCACATTGATCTTGGGCCCCTTTCTAATAAAATTTACTTAACTTGTACCTTATTTAACTTGTTATAAAGTGTTGTAACACACTTTCACACTTATCTAGGGTCCTCTTAATTAATTATGGTTAATTATAGTTAATTAGCCCCTTAAATTCAAATTTAAGCCCTATTTGTGACACCTTCCGAGGATCCATCCCAACACCCAACATTCAAATTATTAAATATTTAATTTAGAAAATTTGAGGTCTTAGAAAATGGTACTAGGACCCATTCACCTTAGGTGGTGAATGGGTCCTCCCTCTATAGGACCCCCTTTCTTTGCATATATGACATACGTTTTTGATGTTATTTCACTCTCTGAAAGCAAGGTCTTTAAATCTTGTGCTAGGACCCATTCACGCTAGGTGGCGAATGGATCCTCCGTTAATAAGGACCCCCTTTTTTAATTTGATTATGGTGAGATATTAATAATGTTCATTTTGAGATTTGGTGTCATCTTGAATTGTTTGAATTACAGGGTCAATCTCTAGATTTAGTATAAATATAGGGTTAATTCACATTGTTTCTCTTAGCAAGTTCAAGTTATCACAAGGGTACATTCATAAGAGCATTATAGAGCACTACAAGAGCATTTTCAAACCCATTTCAAGGTAGATTATCAAGTTTTTAATACATTTCATCATGTCCAAGGCATAGTGCATTCATGCATGTTATTAAGCTAAGATAGTGGATGTAGCATTGAAGATCTACTTGCAAGCATTGTTACACATCTTATTTGAGATCAAGATCTACATTCTTAATGTCCACTACATGTTAGATTGCAAATTTGTATTCCAAGACATCATCCAATGTATCATCATTTCAAATTTCAACTTACATGTCCTTATTTCATTATCTCATCATTTCATTTAATTACATACAAGGGGTTTGAGTTAAGAAAACCCATACTCACTAACAATCAACCAATTTTTCTCCTCTTGAGTGTTTGTTTGTAGATTTATAGGTTGAAGATCAAGTGGGGAAGAATTTTAGAGAAAAGTTACAAAAGTTCTTAAGTTGCAAAGATTGACCTTCATAGTGCAAGAAGATGGAATAAAGCTACAAAATTCATTATAGGTTTTCAAGAGCTGATAAACAAGGAAAGTAACCTAGACATAAATTTTAGAGAACCTAACAAGAACCCATTCACCACTAAAGGTGAATGAGTCCTTTGTTCCCTAAAATAGGCTTCTTGTAGCAAATTACACACCATTGTAAGCTCTAAAAACTCCCCTCTACATTGTTATAACATCTAGGGTTAGATTTTTATTGTTATTTACATATTTTGCCTCCATAATTGAATGTTACATAGTGAAAAATAGTTGGTTCATCATCTTGATCCATTAATCTTGGTGATGAACCCTATTTTTCCATGTTTCAATTATCATGCATGCTATCACATATGATGTTTTATGAAAAATATGAGTGTATGAAAATATGTTAATATTAGATAGAGGATGTTTTATTATATGTGGCTATTGGAAATTTTTCCAAATTGTATACCATATTTGGTCTCATAGAATTAGTAAACCACTTCTAGATTGTGGCTTACAATTTCCTATATATTAATGCTTGGAAAATTTGTAGATTATATGGTTAATATATAGGTATTGTATTATGTTTTCAAAAAACATTAAAAGGGGGTAAAAATTTATTGAGTCAAAGAAGCATTACAAACCACCAGGAATTCAGCCTACAAAACCACCAACCAACCCACAAAAAAGGTCCCCAAAGGAACCCAACCAAGGACCCAATTACATATGAAAGTCTTCCATGATTATCTTTTCGAAAAACAAAGAAAATTTTGTGAATAGAAGTCCCTAGTCATCAATAACACCTCTCTGAATGCTTAGAAGCCAACTTTTCCAGAAGATCAACCACCATATTTAATTCTCTAGGAATGTGACAAAAGGAAATAAATTCCAAAGAGCTGCATAGACTCATAATATGTTTGATCACAACAACCAACTGCCAATTAACCCCATCAAGTCTCTGCTCATTTAGCATATCAACGACAATCTATGAGTTATTGGGGTGGGACTCCTGTGAAGGATTTCTCTACAAATATATTATAATATTTATTATTTTATTACAAACTACATTTTGTTTCTTTTGAGGGACTTCTCTCTCAAAACGACTTCTCCCACATTCACTCATATTATTATATATCATTCATTTTATGTTTATATTTTTCCAAATTTATATAATCGTTAGAAGGTTAAGAAATTTATACAACACTTTCCTCAAGGTTTACATTAGAAATATTTTTGACTTCTTTTTCTTCCTTTAATTTTGTTTTAGACCTCAATTTCCTTGGATTCCATTTGTTTCTTATAAGATTTACTATACTAGCATTTATTATAGTGAGAGCTTACACAATAAAGTTTTTTGTGGTGACTCTTATTATAATATTTTCCATTTTTTTCATTCATATTATATTTCAAAAATTAATCATAATATTACTCAGTATATTTTAAATATTATGCTCTATATTCATATATCTTGAGTTATATTGTCTTATTGTCTTGGGTTGTAGTGATTATTTTATTCTTGTCATTTGTTTGTATGGTGTTAGTAAAATGTTGTTGATATATATTATATGTTCATGTTCTTAATGACCATTCTCACATATTTAAAAATTTATTTGGAAAATTATTTTAAGTGGGGAAATGGGTTGTAACTAAGGTGCATGAAAGTGATGTAGTATAGGTTTAATACATCTCTTCCTTGAGATGGTTATTCATTAACATGAAAATATAACTTTGAACGGTGATTGTTGTTATCATATGGAATGTAATGACCCCTAGTCATGATAAAAAAATTATATTTAAATTTATCATATAAATCAAAGTGTAAAATAATTTACATTCTTTTTCTTAATTGATAATCAAGGGGAGATTGATCAATTTTAAATTTAGAAAGGATGACTAATTGTGGATGGGGGGTCTAGTAAGTCCACTTGACTCCTTGTTCATTTAAAATTAGAAGGTTTTGATAGTAGTGTGAGAAAAAAATGAAAACAAAATTGTAAAAATACATGGGATTAACTAGTTGATAGCATTAAGGATTCAAGGCATTTATTTAGCTAAGAATCAATTTAGATTCTTTAATCATATTCTTTATTAGAATTTAAACTATTCCTAAATTATTATTGATTGCAGAACTATGTGGATGATGGCCCTTAATTCTTATATGACTAAGTACATATCTAAACTCTTCTATATCACAAACTATAGATGGTGCATGTTTCTCCCTTAATGTATAGGGTGTTGTATATTATTTATGTGACTTACAATATTTTATAACTTTTTTCCATAATCTACAATTATTTCTATACTGTTTAAATGACCTACAAAATTGTATCTCTTGTTCCCATGACCTATAGGTGTTCACATATTGCTTCTTTAACTTACAGGCTTCATCATTTATTCCACATCGTATAGATATTATTTATTTTATTCAAGGTTAATAATTTAAAATAATTCTACATTACCAAGGGTTTACATATGAATAGAAAATATCTTAACCATATGTGTATCTCATATGGAATACTTATATTTGTTTGTTCTTAATCTTATTTAGGTTCACCTTGCTAATAATTTTTGTACCTATTAAATATTTTTTGATTATTGTCTAGGCTTTATTGGTCCATGGGATAGGTCCACAAGATAACATGTTGCTTTCAAATATTTTACCATTACATTGCATGTAGTCTTAGGTGGTTATAATTTTTATCATTAAAATGATATAAATTTAAGTGAAAAGATACAATATAAATAGATCTTATAATTTTATAGGAATAGAATAATCTAGAAGTGTCAAATTCTTTTAAAAGATGTTAGATAATCTAAGCATTTTAATTTCACTATTGTATTTCCTTCATCTATGGTAAGTATTCAATTTATCTTATTTCATTGGTTAATTAATTTAATTCATAATTTTTATTATTGTTAGATTCATACAATTAAATTTTATAGGATTAATTAAATTATTTTATTATTCTAGTTGTACAATTATCACTAAGTTTTGAAACATAGAAATATAGGGTGATCACCAAAACGAGATTGAGGAACAATGCAGGTAGGATGGACCTATTTCTGTAATTTCATTCAGGAAATGAGATCCAAACAATGAAATGGTTTTCAACCAAAAGTTGAGTCAAATAAACGTGTGAATCTACAAATTTCCCTTTTATGCAAGCATAGGGGTCTTGATTAAGCAACACTTTGGAGAGAAAGATTAAAATTATAAAAACAACTCCAAAGTACAATCTATAAAGTGCATCTAGAAGATTAAGCTCAATTTTGATGGAACTAGAAGTCAAATTGAAAATATGAAAATGGGAAAGTGATGTATACCAGTCACCAAAAGTATTTTTTTAAAGCTTATTGAGGACTCATTTGCCCTATGGAAAATGGGTCCTAGCTAGGGCTCTTGAAAAATTGTTTGCGGTTTTTCTTTTGTTGTGTCTGCACTCCCTCATTATGGAATCTGAAAATAAAAAAGCTAGAAATAAATTCTATAGGTTAGATTTTGTGAAATTGCAAGAATGGTGACAAAAATTGCAGCTTTGAAAACTCTATAGTTTTTCTCTCACTAGATCTCCCACTTAAAATCTACAAACACAAATCAAGAGAGAAAAATATTTTTTTGTTAGTTTAATGGGGATTTGTCTTGGTCAAACCCCATTTTGGTAATTAAACCTTGTAATGAAATGAAATAGCATGAAGGAATGATGAATTAAAAATGAAATATCACAACTCACCAAACCCTTGTTTAAGCCTAGGAATATATAGATCCAAAACTAGCATGGAATGGATTCAATGGATGTGGATCTTGATCATGGAACTTAACTTGAAACAATGATCTTGAACACTTTACATCAACATATTATCTCAAATAACATGCATGACTTTGACATGATAAGGGACCTTGATTGCTGCAAGAATTATTCTATAAATATGCTCTTGAATGCCATGAAATTATTTTGATAATGGTCTAGATTGATCTCATGAAATCACCTATAATTATAGGATGAAACATAGTGAAATGACCTCTTAATTATACATATGTTAACATTAATTCTATAAATTAAAATAACACAAGACGACATCTAGATACACATTTGAAATTATTGAAATACTACCTAAAACATAATTGAAATTTAGGTCCTAAACCTAAGTGAGGACCCATTCACACTTGGGTAAATGGGTTCTACGTCACTTTCCTAGGTCACACATTCTCCAATGTTAAGTGTTATGTTATGACATTGATGAATTTTGGGGCTTACCCTTCGGAAATTATGATTAATTAGGCTTGGATTTGAATTAAAGGGGCCATTTAAGATAAATTAACCTCAATTAATTAATAAAGCCCTAGATGAGTGTGAAAGTGTGAAGGTACATCTTACAACACCAAAAATAAGGTGCAATTAAGTCCATTTTAATTTAATAAGGCCCTAAACCTAATGTGAATATGTAAAATACATATTACAACACTAAATTAAGGCATAACTTAGTCCTTTTATTAATATTATTTCCCTAAGTAAATGTGGAAAAGGAATACTTTTTCCTACACTATATTTAGACCCCACTTAAGTGAGAGTATGAACACATGTCAAAATCACACTAAAGTAGGCATTCAAGACACTTATGTATGCAATAATGACAAAGATACTCAATCATACACTATCAAATCCTAGGAGAAGAAAAGGGGAGGTGGATCAAGCTTTGACTATTCAAACATGATATGGAACATGATTGTTTGTCTAGGGAAGGCATGGATCAAGCTTCAAATTTATCAACATTATGTGGAACATGGCTATTTTTACTTCTCGTTCACAAGCATAACTCGATGTCCACTGTGAAAATGACACATATGCTCACATGGGCTAACGGAGCCTCATGACATCCACTAGCGAGCCCCCAAGAAAATGGCTTAGTGAAAAATTCATGCCTCTTTCTTGACTCTCACAGTACTTACCATACCGAAGCTATCCTTCTGAAAAAATTTATAGGGCACCACACATGTTTCAGTTTTGATCTTCACAAGGCTAACATGTTATATTATGCTAAATGCTTATGAACATCATATATGGTTTTGTTCAAAGGGATCTTTCTTAGTTCGTATAAGGTATCCTCTTAGTTATCATCATGCTTAATATCTCCAAGAGATGACAAGTCTAAGATAAAAAAATTGCAACTTATGGAATGCAATGCATAGCATCACCACTAAGAGGAAAGTTATATACTAAGTAATATCACGTTCTCGGAGGATTTCATTTACCTAATAGCACCACCAATAAAATAATAAATCATAAGAAGTAAGAAAATCAAACAAAGAACATGGGACCACCGATGTATTCCCCCAGTTTAAAGGAATTGCTAACACCATTTTTGTGTGCAATAACTTTAAAGTAGAAGAAGACATGAGAGCTTACTTGAAAAGTCCTATGCGAAGTCATATGTTTCCAAATGAAGCTGCATCATGTAAAGAGTAAGGGGTTGCCCCAAAAAATACATAGGGGATCTATAGATTTGGGGTCAGTATATCTTTGCTACAATTGTTTTATAAAGCACATAAACATCATAATTACCAAAATACTCACCAAATAGGAAGAATGACACATAGAGAGCAAAAACAAAGGAAATATTTTGGGTCAACATGAAAGAGACCTAAATCTCTCAACATATTGCATCATCTCCAAAAGGATTTAGCACAAGATAAGAGAAAGGATAAAAAATTTATGACATAGAGAAGAATGTAGATACATATAGAAGAATGCACATGAAGAGAGATACATTAAAAATACACTATGGGGGATCACATTAGGCACATGCAATCACACAAATAAATATGAAAAAGAAAAAAAATAAAAAAATATTAAGGCACATGTGATTCAACCTATAGGAGTTCATCTGCATCCCAGTCTTGTTCAATGTAAAAAAAAAGAGGACAACTAGCCAAAGGGACAACGAAAAGTGCTAAAACTAGGACAAGGCTATCTTACCCCTTGCACCCACTAAGTGTAGGATAAGGATGAGCTAAGATGAGTGATGAGAATGAGATTCTTACAATAAATAGAATGATTTGAAATGAATTTTAAACATTTAATAGTGAGCATACTAATATCCTACAAGTATTACATGGAAAGGAGCAAAGTGCATGCTTTAAGTTAGGATGGATTCCTAGGGGATATAAATTTCTTCAATATTCACTTTAAAGGATGACAATTATCAGTGTAATGTCCATCAAACTATGATAGGCACAATATGGTCTATGTTGAGAAATTTTCCTTGCAGTTAGATTTTTACGTTTTGGTGGTAATTCGATTAATTTCCAATGTAGAAGGGTGTAGAAGATATTCTCAGTCTTGAATATTTGTAATAGTTCAGAGGAAGTTGTAGGAATATCATGCAACTTTTGGATCTGAATTATTTGATGTACATGTATTTTCACTTTCTTCTTCTTTGGTTTGATTAGTGTTTTGTCATCACTTTCCTCTTTTAACTACAAGCCCTTTCATTTTCATAAAAGGATGTGTTAGGAGTAGTAAAGTTCTCAGAATTTGTGTTCTCTTCTCTTATGAATGGAAGATGTGAGGGACGCTAGTTGAGGTGGAGGAAAATTCATATTAATGATATGGTTCAAGGAAAATATAAACTCTATTCTTAGTTCATGCTTAAGAATAGTTCATATGTTTCCTCTGAGAGGAATCGCATTAGCAGCAATAGGGTCGGTTCTCACAAAGTCTTGTAAATTATTTAGTTCATCATTTAGCCTTCTTATTTTTTCATGCAAGCTATGATAAATCATTGTTTCAACATCATGTACATTTTTTGTAGGTAAGGAAGTCATTGGAAATGAGTTGTGAAGGCTATTATCCATGGAGGGTTGATTATTAACACTATTAGTAAAAGAGTTGGAGAACCCAAGATCCATAGTGAATGGTGTATCATGGGATGATGTGAGTCTCGAGCTATGTCTCACAATAGTATTGCTAATAAAAAACCAAGTTCTAAAGCTCATACAAGATTCACAAACTCAGTACAGATCCAAAATGGAAATAAGGTGGAATGCAATGAAGGAACCTAGAATGTAAAGTGAAATATAAATATGTAAATGCAATTTTTAGATTCTAAAGAAGGTAATTTTTTATTAAACAATGCCTACACCTAAAAAATGATGTCTTGTAAATGAAATTTTGAAATCACACAATGCACTAAATTTATCAAATTAAGATAATTATGATTGATTTTGAACATTAAACAAAAAATTAATATGATGCAATGCTATGTAAATGATATGAAAAATGATTGATTTTTTGTATTTTTTAAATTTAAAGAATGCAAAGATGCAATCCTAAAACCCTTAAATAAAATGCAAAGTTAAATGCAAACTAGACAACCCTAACTGAGACTCAATTCAATGCAAGATCTAAATCTAGAGTGAAAATGGACTCCAAAATTAGAAAATTGCAATGATTAAGAGGTTAGGTTCACCATAATGAAACATAAAAAAATAGGGTTTATCAAAATGATATTGATGAAAAATGAGGGTATGATGGACCTATTTCTCTAATATCATTTAGAAAATGAGATCTAAACAATGAAATGAGTATCAACAAAAAGGTGAGTCAAATCAAGGTGTGATTCTCCAAATTTACCTTTTATTCAAGGATGAGGGTCCTGATTAAACAAAACTTTTGGAGAGAGATTAAAAATAGCAAAAAAACTCCAAATTATAATCTAAAAAGTGCATCTAGAAGATTAAGCTCAATCCTGATGGAACTAGAAGTCAAATTGTAAATCTAAAAATGGTAAAGTGATGTGTACCAGTCTCCAAAAGTTATTTTTTAAATCGTATTGAGGACTCATTCACCCTATGGTGAATGGGTCCTGGCTAGGGCTACTAAAAAATGGTTTCTAGATCTTTTTCTATTATGTTTGCACTCCCTGATTCTTGAATTTCGTAGTTGGAAAGCCAAAAATAAGGTTTGCAGGTTAGTTTCCATGAAATTTCATGAATGGTGACAAAAAATGTAGCTTTGACAACTTTACATTTTTTCTCTACAATAGATCTTACACCTAAACTCTACAAACACACATGAAGAGAAAAAAAAGTTATTTTTCTAGGTGAATGGGGGTTTTCCTTGGTCAAACCCCATTTTGGTAATTAAACCTTGTAATGAAATGAAATAACATGAAGGAATGATGAATGAACAAATACAATGTGACAACTCACCAAACCCTTGTTTGAACCATGGAATATGGATCTACAACTAGCATGAAATGACTTCAATGTATGTGGATCTTGATCATGAAATTTGACTTGAAACAATGTCTTTCAATATTTGAATGGATCTTGAACACTACATCAACTTATTAGCTCAAATAACATGCATGAATTTGACATGATAATGGATCTTGATTTCTAGAATCATTCTTCTATGAATATTCTCTTGAATGCCTTTATTTTGTCTTGATAATGCTCTAGATTTATCTCATGAAGTCAGCCAAAATTCTACAATGAAACATAGTGAAATGACCTCTTATTTATACATATGTTAACAGTAATTCCCAAAATTCAAATAAAACAAGCCAACATGTCAATACACATTTGAAATCATTGAAAGACTACCTAAAAAATATTTGAAATTTAGGTCCTGGACCTAAGTGAGGATCGGGTGAATGGGTCCTAGGTCACTTACCATGGACACACATTCTCCAATGTTAGGTGTTATGTTATTGCACTGATGAATGTTGGGGTTTACCCTTCAAAAATTGAAATTAATTAGGCTTGCATTTGAATTAAAGGGGCCAATTAAGGAAAATTAACCTCAATTACATAATAAAGCCCTAGATAAGTGTGAAAGTCTAAAGGTACAAATTTCATGGAAGAGCACAAAATATACTAAGAGGGGTGAATCAGTATATTAACGAAGTTTTACCCTCTCAACTTTTATCAAATTTAAACTCTAACGCAATATCAACTATGAAAGAATATAACAATATGAATAAGTTCACACCAAGATTTTATGTGGAAACCCTTACGAGAGAAAACCATGGTAAAAATAATGTACTTTATGAATTATATAAGGTTTTCAATTAATGTAGGCACCAAGCTATTGGAGGCACCAACCCCAACTTGCCAAGAACCAACTTAGCACAAATAATAAGTTCAAGAATAATTCTCCACCTTTAATGTTGCTTCTTCAATGGATGATGGACAATTCTACTCAAATATCTCCTTGAAATTTGTACCCAATCTACACTAAGTCTCCTCTTGGATCTGATATAATTATCTAAAAAAAATTCTCCTAAGTCTTCTTAGATATGACCATAGAGTCTTCACAAATATGCTCATATAATCTTCACAATTACTTCATGAAATCTACAAATATACTCCTTAATAGTTGTTTTTCTAAATCTCTTGATCTACTATGAATGATTCTTCACAAATCTTCCTTCAACTTTGCTAAGATCTGATCATAAACCTATATTAATTCCTTCATCAAGTCAATCATGAAATAGCATATTACTCCCTTTTTGAATATGCATTTATTACTTCTTTAAAAGTACATAGAGCTTCTTTTATCCTCCTTTTTATATATTCCTCAAATCTGAAATATTTTTCTCTCAAATATTCCTTCTTATTCTCTTCCAAACACACTCTAACATCCTCTTCATAATTTTATTCTCTCTATGTATGAAACCTTTGGTGTATATGAATTATATTTTTCTTGTCCTACACCTTCTCACAAGATTTCACACACACTCTATTGTTTTGATTTTACAAAGCTATCCACACACATTCAAATTTGATCCAACATTCTTCAAGAGATATATTCCTTCACAAATCTATTCCAAATTGTATAATTTTATTCCTTTACAAATCTGCTACAAATGATGTAGAGTCTCTTTTTACAAAACTGATCACAATCATGGCACTATATTCTCATAAATTTCCTGTAAAAATTTCTCTTCAATATGTATTTTATTCCTCTCTATAACTCTTCCATGAACTTTAACAAATCTCCCTATTACTCTTCACTCATGGGCGACATATATATTTTAAAATAAGTATGAAATATTCTTCATCTAATTCTTCCCTTTATTCTTTTTATATATGCTCTAAAATTCAGAAATAATCCATTGAATTGCTTATTTTCTAAAACATATCTTCATTTAAAATATGTTCTTCATGGGAGGAATCCGTTATGAATTCATGTGTCTTTTTCCCAACATAAATGACTTTTGAATGTGCCACACTCTGTCATGTAACAAATCACTTCCTTTAATTGTACCTAAAACAAATTGAATAGGAATTTATTTATTTATTTTTGTCTTAAATACTAATCACAACTCTTTCCAAATGCTAATTGCACCCATTTGCTATCTTCATCAGACCTCTTCATTAATTTTGTATCTTATGTGTGGAGCACCATATGATATATAGTTACAATCCTTTCATAAAAAGATCGTATCCATTCAATAAGATAATTCCTTCCCTCTACATTTCTAAATCGCATCTCTTGGTCTCATTTACATCACAACATATGATTAAAAATTTCTTTCAAATCAGATCTTTTCCGTATCTCATATTTCTTTATGATAAAAAATTTTCCAGCTATTTTTTTTTTCTTATAACATGTTGATCACACTATTTAACTTAAATTATACTTAATTTTGTTTTTCTGAGATGCTTGCACCATTTCAATGATGAGGTGCTTCTCTTCATGGATCGTTCCACTTAAATCTTCAGAACATTCTTGGTTTTGATAAATTTGATTTCATAATGATAAGTCGCACCACTTTGTCACATTTTTAATATGAATTATTTGATGTTCCTTTAATAAAATCACATCATTAACATTTTTTTGTTTATTATTCTCAAGGTGTCACTTTATTAAAATAGCGATCTGATTTGTGATTGTTCTTTCAAGCATCGCAATCTGTTTATGCTTTTCAAAAATCTATTTGCGATGTCCAATGATAATCATGGTCTGAAACTTATCTATAGTTTCACTATGTTTTTATAAATTGATATCAAGAATCAAATAAGTTTGCAATAGACTTCAATATAAGCATATGAACCTTTTGAATCTTACCATGATGTAAACACAAGGTCATCAATATCAATTTTATAAGTTATCTTCAGTCATGCTTAATGTCCTCATCATATCTTGACATTGATGAAATTATGAACCTTCTATCTTCTCAAACTTGACATCAATGACAATATTTCCAACAATCTTTCCCTTTGTCATTAACGGTAAAAAACATTATTGTATTGCTCCCTCTTGTTCTATTCCTCTTTTTTTCAAATGCTCTACCTATCTCCAAATTCTCCCCCTTTGACATCAATGGAAAAGGGATGTTCATCAACCATCTTCCCTTCAAAGAATATGAATGTATTCTCACATCAAATGCGCAATAATGGAATTTTACCCCTTTCAAAGATTCTCTAATTCTCCCCTTCCTCTAATGCTTCTCTTTCTTGGGTGACTTGATTCTTTGTATTATGATTTGTTGGGAACAATCTTTCTCTATTGTTTTTTCCAAAAACTATCTTCTCTTGTCATGTTTCTCAAGATAGGAACTCATTGATATCTATTGACCATAAAATCTTGCACCTCTCAAACTATCTTATGGGAAATTTAGCGAGTGGGGGAACAATATGCACCTCACTGAATACCTCTAAGATTTTTATTGAAATTCGACTCTTCTCTCAGTTTGGGAAAAGGGAAAAAGAAATGAAAATGGCAATGTGCCAAAACTTTTACAAAATTTTAAAAACCAGAAACCTTCCTTCTATGAGTGATATGAGAGACATAGAACACCACTTCCCTTCATTATTAGAAGGAGAATGAACAAAAAAGGCTCGATACAAGCACATATACAATCATTTAATCAACCCATAGGAAGTGCATATTAAGATTTGAATGAAACATAGAAGTTTCAGAATTAATAGAAAATATTAAAAATCAATATAAACCCTAGGTAAGTGCACAAAGATGGTTCCCAAAAATGGGACTTAAATGGACAAATTTTTCCTGAAATCAGGAAATAATGACCTTGGACGTAAAATTGAGGATACTTACACTGAACATTTTGAGATGGAACAAAAATAAGGATTCAAGTTCTTCGAGTCTACTTTCTAAGCTACTAATTTATTTTGAAAATGGTTGAGATTAAGGGGTTCAAATGAGGGACGTACACAAATTGGTGTTGTTTTTGTTAGAAAAACATAATATAGCAACTCTTTTATGACCTTCGTACAGTGAACTTTTTTTTAGTATTTTTAAAATCGCAACGGTCAGAAGTTAGCTAATAGTATTTAGTTGATGAATGATATTTTTTATAATTTTTTAATGAATATTTGATTTCTTACTAATTTTCGAAGTGGACATTTCCTGAAAAATAGAATTTTGGAAACTAACTGATTTTTTATTTTTTATAAATTTGTAGAATGAAATCTAGATTCTAAAAATGTAATTTATTTGAAAAATCGATGAACGGTTAATTTATAACGAAAAAAATACCAAACACTACTTTTTGGAAAAAAAAAGATATAGAGATAAAATAAATTATGGATGAAAGGCTTAACATTTTCAGAAAGTGAAAAAAATTACATCGTTGGATATTTGAGAGAGAGCACAACATTACCCATGTGTTTGATTTTTTCGATATTGAACCACGTCCAATCCTGATGGTGAGCATGAACTCGATTATGAGAAATATGGTATATTTTCTAAAAACCCATCTCTGGTCATTGGTAATACCCTCCAAGACTTTGGGCTGGTATTCCAAGACAAATACCAAGCCTAAGGCTCGAGAATTCCTAGAGCAAGATATAATGTGAGCATGTTATAATGGGCTTGCATTATATCTCACTTTTCACATGGTTTTTGCTTCTGCGGCAAACATGTCAACTAAGACATAATGCTAGCGCTTTATAATGCACTCACATTATGTCTTCCTTTATGTTAAATGTTAATATATTGAATGTATGTTGATATATTTGTATGTTTTTATGTACATGTATGATTGTATGTCATGTATGTATGTATCAATGCATATATATTGTATGTATGCCTCTATGTATGTTAGATTGTATCTACACATGTATGTATGTATACTTGTATGGATGTAATATTATATGTACATATGTATTATGCTTGTATGTATCCATTTATGTATTTCTTTAGATAGAGGGAGAATTTAAAGAGAGAGATTCTAGAGAGATGGAGAGGGGGTGGAAGTGAGAATTTAAGAGAGAGGGAGTGGGAGATAAGGGGTTGGAGTGAGAGGGACTTAGCTAGGTAGGGTGGGATGGATAGAGGGAGGGAGGGAGAGAGAGAGAGGGGGACTGGGAGAGATAGAATTGAGGGAGATGGAGAGAGAGAGACGGAGAGAAAGAGAGTTGTGTAGGTAGGGTGCCAAAGGGAGAGACTTGAGAGTGTGAGGGGAGTGAGAGGGAGAGACTTGAAAGAAAGGTAGTGAGAGGGAGTGTGAGAGAGATGGAGTGTGAGAGAGAGGGAGTGTGAGTGAGATACCTGAGAGAGGGAGAGGGTGTGGGATGGAGTGACTTGATAGAGGTAGAGAAATAGGGGGGTGGAGTGAGAGGGAATTATCTAGGTAGGGTTGGAGGGATAGAGAGAGAGAGGGGAGAGAGACGAAGAGAGAGTTACCTAGGTAGGTTTCTAGAGGGAGAGACTTGAGAGAGACGGGATGGGAGGGAGAGACATGAGAGAGAGGTAGTGGGAGGAGAGAGTGGGATAGAGTGGGAGGGATATAAAGATAGATGGATAGAGGGAGCGAGAGAGGGTGGTAGGGATTAATTAAACAAGAGGTACGTAGAAAGACGGAGATGGTAGATAGAGACAATTAGAGAGGGTAGGAGGGAGGGAAGGATGAAGAGGTGAGATGTATAGATAGGGAGAAAGTGATAGAGGTTGAGGGTATAGGGTTGAGGGATTAGGGTGGAGGACTTATAGGGTTGATGGTTTCTAGGGTATTAAGGTTTAAGGTTTGAGGGTTGAGGGAATAGGGTCGATGGTAGAGGGTATTTGGTTGAGGATATAGGGTAGAACATTTAAGGTTTTAGGGTTGACGGGTTTGGGGTTAAGGGTTTACTTGGTTGAGGGTAGAGGGTTTAGGGTCTAAGGATTGAGGGTTGAGGGATTAAGGGTTCAAGGATGAGAATCGAGGGTTGAGGGTTTAATGTATAGGGTAAAGGGTAGAGGGTACAAGATTTAAGGGTTGAGGGTTGAAGATTGAGGGTTTAAGGTATATGGTCGAGGGATTAGGGTTGAGGGTCTAATAAATAGCGTAGAGGTTATAGGGGTTGAGAGATTAAGGGTTGAGGGTTTATAGATTAGGGTTGAGATTTTTCTGGGTTGAGGAATTAGGGTTGAGGGATTAGGGTTTAGGGTAGAGAGTATTGGGATGAGGGTTCAGGGATTAAGAGGGTGTAGGGGTTCAGGGATTAGGGTTTAAGGGTTGAGGGTTGAGGGTTGATGGATTAAGAGGGTATAGGGGTAGATGGATAAGCGTTGAAGGGTTGAGGGTTGAGTGTTGAGGGTTGAGTGACTAATAGGGTATAGGGGTAGAGGGATTAGGGTTGAAGGGTTGAGGGTTGAGAGTTGAGGGTGGAGGGATTAAGAGGGTATAGGGATTCAGGGATTAGGGTTGAGCATTAAGGGTTGATGGATTAGGTTTTAAGGGTTGAAGGCTAAGGGTTGAAGAATTAAGAGGGTAAAGGGGTTGAGGGATTAGGGTTCAAGGGTTGAGGGTTCACGGTTCAAGGATTTAGAGGGTATACAGGTTGAAGGGTTGAGGATTGAGCATTGAGGTTTGAGGGTTGAGGGTTCAGGGATTAGGGTTGAAGGGTTGAAGGGTTGAGGGATTAAGAGTGTATAGGGGTTGAGGGATTAGGGTTTAAGGGTTGATGGATTAAGAGGGTAAAGGGGTTGAGGGATTAGGGTTTAAGGGTTGAGGGTTGAGGGTTCGTGGATATAGAGGGTATAGGGGTTGAGGGATTAGGGTTGAAGGGTTGATGGTTGAGCATTGAGGGTTGAGGGATCAATAGGTTATAGGCATAGAGGGATTAGGGTTGAAGGGTTGAGGGTTGAGCATTGAGAGTTGAGGGATTAATAGGGTATAGGGGTATAGGGATTAGGGTTGAAGGGTTGAGGGTTGAGCATTGAGGGTTGAGCATTGAGAGATTAAGAGGGTATAGGGTTTGAGAGACTAGGGTTGAAGGTTTGAGGATTGAAGGATTAAAAGGGTATAAGGGTAGAGGAATTAGTGTTGAGGAGTTGAGGGTTGAGCATTGAGGGTTCAAAGATTAAGAGGGTATGAGGGTTAAGGGATTAAGATGGTATAGGGGTTGAGGGATTAGGTTTTAAGGTTTGAGGGTTGAGGGATTAATAGGGTATAGGGGTAGATGGATTAGGGTTGAAGGGTTGAGGGTTGAGCATTGAGGGTTGAGGGATTAGGGTTGAGGGGTTGAGGGTTCAACATTGAGGTTTGAGGGTTTAAGAGGGTATAGGGGTTCAGGGATTAGGGTTGAAGGGTCGAGGGTTGAGGGTTGAGGGATTAAGAGGGTATAGGGGTTGAGGGATTAGGGTTTAAGGGTTGAGGGTTAAGAGATTAAGAGGGTATAGGGGTTAAGGGATTAGGGTATAAGTCTTGAGGGTTAAGGGTTAAGGGATTAAGAGGGTGTAGGGGTTGAGTGATTAGGGTTAAAGGGTTGAGGGTTGAGCATTGAGGGTTGAGGGATTAATAGGGTATAGGGGTAGAGGGATACGGGTTGAAGGGTTGAGGGATAAGCATTGATGGTTGAGGGATTAAGAGGGTATAGGGGTTTAGGGATTAGGGTTAAAGGGTTGAAGGTTGAGGGTTGAGGGATGAAGAGGGTATAGGGGTTGAGGGATTAGGGTGTAAGGGTTTAGGGTTGAGGGTTGAGGGATTAAGAGGGTAAAGGGGTTGAGGGATTAGGGTTTAAGGGTTAACAGTTCAGGGTTTAGGGATTTAGAGGGTGTAGGGGTTGAGGGATGAGGGTTGAAGGGTTAAGGGTTGAGTACTGAGGGTTGAGGGATTAATAGGGTATAGGGGTAGAGGGATTATGGTTGAAGGGTTGAGGGTTGAGGATTAAGCAGGTATAGGGGTTCAGGGATTAGGGTTGAAGGGTTGAGGATTGAGGGTTGAGGGATTAAGAGGGTGTAGGGGTTTAGGGATTAGGTTTTAAGGGTTGAGGGATTAAGAGGGTAAAGGGGTTGAGGGTTCTAGGTTCATGGATTTATAGGGTATAGGGGTTGAGGGATTAGGGTTGAAGGGTTGAGGGTTGAGCATGGAGGGTTGAGGTATTAATAGGGTATAGGTTTAGAGGGATTAGCATTGAATGGTTTAGGGTTGAGTGTTGAGGGTTGAGGGATTAAGAGGGTATAGGGATTCAAGAATTGGGTTTGAAGGGTTGAGGGTTGAGGGTTGAGGGACTAAGAGGGTATAGGGGTTTAGGGATTAGGGTTTAAGGGTTGAGAGTTGAGGGTTGAGGGTTGAGGGTCAAGGGATTAAGAGGGTAAAGGGGTTTCAAGATTAGGGTTTAAGGGTTGAGAGTTTAGGGATTTATAGGGTATAAGGGTAGAGGGATTAGGGTTAAAGGGTTGAGGATTGACAGATTATAGGGTATAGGGGTAAAAGGATTAGGATTAAAGGGTTGAGGGTTGAGGGTTAAGGGTTGAGGGATCAAAAGGTTATAGGGGTAGAGGGATTAGGGTTGAGGGGTTGAGGGTTGAGCATTGAGGGTTGAAGGATTATTAGGGTATAGGGGTAGAGGGATTAGGGTTGAAGGGTTGAGGGTTGAACATTGAGGGTTTAGGGATTAAGAGGGTATAGGGGTTCAGGGATTAGGGTTTAGGGGTTGAGGGTTGAGGGTTGAGGGTTAATATATTAAGAGGGTATAGGGGTTCAAGGATTACAGTTGAAGGGTTGAGGGTTTAGGGATTAAGAGAAATGGGTTGAGGGATTAGGGTTTAAGGGTTCAGGGTTCAGGGTTCATGGATTTAGAAGGTATAGTGGTTGAGGGATTAGGGTTGAAGGGTTGAGGATTGAGCATTGAGGGTTAAGGGATTAATAAGGTATAGGGGTAGAGGGATTATGGTTGAATGGTTGAGGGTTGAGAGTTGAGGGTTGAGGGATTAAGAGGGTATACAGGTTCAGGGATTAGGGTTGAACGGTTGAGGTTTGAGAGATTAAGAGGCTATAGGGGTTGAGGTTTGAGGTTTGAGGGATTAAGAGGGTAAAAGGGTTGAGGGATTAGGGTTTAAGGGTTGAGGGTTTAGAGATTACGAGGGTAAAAGGTTTGATGGATTAGGGTTCAAGGGTTGAGGGATTAAGAGGGTATATGGGTTGAGGGATTTTGGTTGTAGGTTTGAGGTTTGAGCATTGAGGGTTGAGGGTTTAATAGGGTATAGGAGTAGAGGGAATAGGGTTGAAGGGTTGAGGGTTGACGGTTGAGTGTTGAGGGTTAAGGGATTAAGAGGCTATAGGATATCAGGGATTAGGGTTGAAGGGTTGAGGGCTGAGGGATGAAGATAGTATAGGGTTTCAGTGATTAGGGTTTAAGGGTTGAGGGTTGACAGGTGATGGCCGAGGGATTAAGAGGGTATAGGGGTTGAGGTATTAGGGTTTAATGTCTAAGGGTTGAGGGTTGAGGGATTAAGATGGTAAAGGGGTTGTGGGATTAGGGTTTAAGGGTTGAGGGTTGAGGGTTCAAGGATTAATAGGGTATAGGGGTTGAGGGATTAGGGTTGAAGGGTTGAGGGTTGAGCATTGAGGGATGAGGGATTAATAAGGTATAGGGGTAGAGGGATGAGGGATTAATAAGGTATAGGGGTAGAGAGATTAGGGTTGAAGGGTTGAGGGTTAAACATTGAGGGTTGAGGGATTAATAGGGTATAGGGGTACAAGGATTAGGGTTGAAGGGTTGAGGGTTGAGGGATTAATAAGGTATAGGGGTAGATGGATTAGGGGGTAAGCATTGAGGGTTGAGAATTGAGGGTTGAGCGATTAATAGGGTATAGGGGTTCAAGGATTAGTGTTGAAGGGTTGAGGGTTGAGGGATTAAGAGGGTATAGGGGTTGAGGTATTAAGGTTTAAGGGTTCAAGGTTGAGGGATTAAGAGGGTATAGGGGTTGACGGATTAGGGATTAAGGGTTGAGTGTTGAGGGTTGAGGGATAAGGGATTAAGAAGGTATAGGGGTTGAGGAATTAGGTTTAAAGGGTTGAGGGTTGAGAGATTAAGAGGGTAGAGGGCCTGAGGGATTAGAGTTTAAGGGTCCAGGGTTCAGGGTTCAGGGATTAAGAGGGTATAGGTGTTGAGGGATTAGGGTTTTTGGATTGGGAGTTGAGCATTGAAGGTTGAGGGATTAATAAGGTACAGGGGTAGAGGGATTATGGTTGAAGGGTTGAGTGTTGAGGGTTGGGGGATTAATAGGGTAATCGAAAGAAGGATTAGAGTTGAAGGGTTGAGGTTTGAGGGATTAATATGGTATAGGTGTATAGGGATTAGGGTTGAAGGGTTGAGCATTGATGGTTGAGGGATTAATAGGGTATAGGGGTTAGAAGATTAGGGTTGAGAGTTGAGGGTTGAGGGTTGAGGGTTGAGAGTTGAGGGTTGAGGGTATAGGTTTTGAGGGATTAGGGATTAAGGGTTGAGGGTTGAGGGTTGACGAATTAAGAGGGTATAGGGGTTGAGGGATTAGTTTTGAAGGGTTAAGGGTTTAGCATTGAGGGATTAATAGGGTATAGGGGTAGAGGGATTAGGGTTGAAGGGTTGAGGTTTGAGCATTGAGGGTTGAGGGATCAATAGAGTATAGGGGTAGAGGAATTAGGGTTGAAGGGTTGAGGGTTGGAACTCTCCCACTCTATATTTCTCCCACTCTGCCCCTATCTCCCTCCCTCTCTATCTCCCACTCTCCCCATCTCCCAATCTCTCCCACTCTCTCATTATCCCACTCTCCCCTTGTCCCACTCTCTCCCACTCTCTCTTTCTCCCACTCTCTCCTTCTCCCACTCTCCCACTCTCCCACTCTCTCCCTCCCTCTCTTTCTCCCACTCTCCCACTCTATCTTTCTCCCACTCTCCCCTATCTTCCTCCCTCTCTTTTTACCACTCTACCCTTCTCCCACTCTATCCCACTCTCTTTCTCCCACACTCCCCTTCTGTTACTCTCTCCCACTCTCTCTTTCTCCCACTCTCCCCTTCTCCCACTCTCCCCTCTCTCCTCCCACTCTCTTCTCTCTCCCACTCTCTCCCATTCTCTCTCCCACTCCCACTCTCTCTTCCCTCTCTTTCTCCCACTCTCCCCCTCTCTCCCTCCCTCTCTATCTCCCACTCTCTCCCACACTCTCTTTCTCCCACTCTCCCCTTCTCCCACTCTCCCACTCTCTCCCTCCCTCTCTTTCTCCCACTATCTCTTTCTCCCCCTCTCCTTCTCCCTTCCTCTCTCCCTATTTATCTCACACTCTCTCTTTCTCCCCAACTCCATCTCCCTCCCTCTCTCCCTCTTTCTCTTCCACTAGCTCTCCCTCTCTCTCTCCCTCTCCCTCTCCCTCTCTCTCTCCCTATTTCTCCTACACACTTTCTTTCTCCCCCTCTCCCTCTCCCTCCATCTCTCCCTCACAAACACACACTCACCTCTATCTTTTCTACTATAAGGGTGCACAAGACAAATATAGAAATAGGATAGAGGATATAGACAAAGAGGGAGAAACTAAATATATTAAGAAAACCATATTTCAGATAATTCACTCGTGTTATAACCCAAGCGTTTGTTTTAATCCACTAAAAACGGTACAAAATTATATATACCCATGATTTCAAGGCCCACAGTCTACATATTCCCCTAGTTTTGTGCATGCTCCAACAAAAAAATGCTTTTTGATGATGTTGTGAAGTGTGCAAGAAGGTTTTTCACATTCCATCACCTTTTTCATGATCTTTCTACCACCTTTTCATGAAATAACATATTTTCCAGGTTGAAAGACATATAATATCAATTTAAGTTTGAATTCCATTGAAAACTGATATACAATTTTATTTTGGAGGGGAACAAGCTTTTGAACATGTCAAATTGTTGTGGATTTTGGGGAAAGAAGATGATAATGGTACATAATTAGGTTGAACTCCTCTATTTGAAAGTCTAGTTTTTTAGGTATGTGAAGTCTTTACACATTTTATTTCATTCTATTATGGCTTGCTTTCATTTTTATTTTTCATTATGACCTTACATTATCATTGTAACTATATTTTTCCATTCACAACACATTTGATTCATATACTCAAATTAGCATTAAGAGGTCCCAATTCCTTAAGGACCTTCAAAACACCATGAAAATATTGAAAATAACTGATTACAATCAACTAGATTCCTCAAAACATCAACCAATGATTATGTCATTCACAACTTGTCTTAAATATTCCATAATGGCACCATTGTTTACAAACACAAACTATAATTATTAAGGCACAACCAAACCATTATTTGTTTAAGAAATCTTTGTTCGAGTTAGTACAACAAAAATGAAACCTTTCAAAAGTCTTCCCTTACACACAAACTTAGTTTCTTTGTTCAACATCCACATTACTAGTAGCCAAGCATCTGCAAACTGTCACATGTATCTCCCAAACCATGCACACACTTTAGACTATGATACTCATTTTTGATGTAGAGTTAGAGGAACCAAAACCATTCAAGATGTAAACTTGGCTTCAAGAGTCATATAACAAGATTAAAAAGGCCTAATTGACCAATCCCAACACTCCTCCTAGTTGGACACCAAACAAACACATTATTTCCCCTTTTCAGCCTTGGAATCTAGTAGTAGTGCAAAACCAATATTGGGACCTTAACTCCAAAACACCAAGAAAATAAAAAAATGGTTCTAGCACTCATTTTAGAGTTGCAAGACATACCTTAACCCATCACATGACTCCTTTGGGACAGCTTTAAGAAAATTGACCTTTTCACTATTTTAGGCCTCCAAGTATACCAATTTTACAAAGAAACTACCCTTAGATCTTCACACAATACTTCCAAACCCCAAAAAAGTCTTTAATTAGGTCTCAAAACAAGATATTTTCTAGGTCTTCGGACCTTACCTATTCAACTAAGCTTCCAATACAAAAACCCCCATTTTTCAATGCTAAGAGGAAGGGTTTATAGAAAATCCTATACCCAGGCCTTCCCAAAACATTCCAAAGAATCAAAAATCTTCAAAATACCTTGCACAATGTCAAAATTTCATTACATAGACCACTCCTTAAACACTTTTTAAAAATCACTCCTTGGTTCCTCAAATTATCATGGAAAAGTTCTTGTTTTAGCCTAAGAACCCCATCCTATTGTCATTAGTTTCATTTGAAGGAATTTTAAACAATAAAATAACCTACTCTAACAATGTACATGCCATCCCACTAAGAAACAAGTCATAATAGTAGGTGGGATGATCATTTCATAATTAAATTCTACTCAAACCCTTGACTGGCTTGAAATGAGTAGTTTCAGAGAATTGTCAATTTCTCCCTTCAAACGTATTGTTAAGCCCTCATTACTGATGAATTAGAGAGTTAAGACATGTCCCTACACTATTATATTAGTTTTGTATCAAGGGGAGGCAAAAAAACCAGTGAATTTCTAGAAAACAACATTTTTTTATCATAAAAATGGATTTCAAAATGAACAATACTCCTCCCTTCGAGCTGATGGAGGTTGTTTAAACCTTTTGCAATGACAAAAAAGTACCCCCAATGCCTATAAATAACAGAAAACCACCTTTGAAGGCATATAAAAACCTTTTGTATGCTTCCATAGTTTGTACACATTTTCCTGTGCTAGGTTAACTTTTGTACACAATGATTGTAAGTATTATTTAAATGAATCCTTCAATTAAATATATTTTGAATTAAATAGAATGGATAAATATTTTAGGAACTAATATTCATCTCATTACCATGGTACATATAAAATTATTCGTCATGCCCAAGAAAAGGACAAGGAGGAAACTAACAGATGAAGAGAACGAAACCTTCAAAGAAAATGAGAGAGTTTGCGTGGTGAAATATCATGAAAAGAAGAAATTGGAAATGATTGATGAAAACAATCCAATTGTAGAGGAACCTCATCTGTCAAAAAGAGAACAAGAATTGGTAGCACAATAGACACGAATGCAAAAGCATCATCGTAAGATAGATTTCCATACCGTAGTTGGAGACACACCCTCAATGACAAATGAATATGAAGGGACACCATTAAGCACAAGTGAATATGGAGGGACACCATCTAGCACAAGTGAATATGGAAGGAAACCATCTACTGCAAGTGAATATGGAGGGACGCCATGTACCACAAGTGAATATTGTTGGACACCATCCAACACATCTCAAGTTGAGAGTACATCATCACTCGGAATTGATGAAGAAGGTATAACATCATCCCCATTTGAATCTCAAGGTATGTCTTCTTCTCCACCCTCAATCGAAGGTACGCAGTCTAGCCCACCTCAATTAAATACTAATAAAATTCCTAATATTGAGATGTATGTACCTAGGAGAACACCACCTAGAAATTTGCATAGAAAGCCAAATTATTTAATTAATATTGATGATGATATTTTACAGCACATGGAAGGTAAGATTTCAACACGTACTTGTAGAAGATATGCTGATAAGATTTGGGAGCAATTATTTGAAATGCTAAATGAGAATGCAAGATGTCAACTATTTTTTGAAATGATGTAGGGTGTAAAGTATAGGAACGTCATGAAGACTCTTGGGTTGAGAACATCAAATGCATCGAGTGAAGACACTATTGTGAAGAATCTGATAGATTCTTATGAGATTGTGGGTAATATCTCATGCTCAAAGTATATTAATGTCACCTGACATGTCATTACATCGACTTTGGTAAGCTATTAAAAAAAGAGAGCTCGTCTGATTAAAAAGACTAGTGAACAAACATGAACTACTAGAAATTTTTTATCAAGAGCCATTCAAAGGCGGCAAAGAATTGAGGGCAATGATTCAAATGAATTATGGGCATTCTCGGGGAGACTCTCACGAAAAGATAAAGAATTTATCGAAGCTTTGAGAATACTAATTGAAGAGTATTAGAAGACTAACACAAGGCCATCTTTGAATCAAATGGATGTGGTAAGAAGGGGAATCAATAGTTGGAATTGTGAGCCACATCCAAAGCATTTTTTGGATATGACTCAAACCTAATTTTTTTAAAAATTTGAAAATAATTATCCTCAAATTATTATTTCTCAATTTTTTTTTAAAATGCTTAAACCTTTTTATGTCAAGATAAATCACGCATGCACTACTTGTTGTCATAGACTACATATTGAATTTTCTAACCAGTATGATGTTTATCGGTCTATATGTTTAGATTTGCATACTAACGATGTTTTGCAAGATTGTGGCATACAAGCCCCACCAAAATATTCAAGAGAGTTATTATGAAAAAAATTATGTGAAATAGACAATGGCCAAATATTATGTAGGACAACATGCTTGGATGGTTCATGCGAGCATTAGGGTGGCTTCTAGCGTATGCCAGTATGTCAACATATGGAAAGAATAGATGATGTTGGACAAAAACTAGTAGAGTTCAATAAGTATAAAATAGTGGAATATGCTACAAAATATGGGTCTCAAGAAAAAAGGTGTGAGTTGGTTATTGAGAAGATTCCAATGTACCAATTTATGACCACATTTCATGACAATATACTATCTGAGTATGCAATGATTACCCATAGAGCCCGATGGTTAGACACACAATTCAAGCTATTTAAGGACTCCTTTCTAGTTGGAAGCATAGTATCTGTGGTTGAATTTGTGGAGAACTACACTCTACAACCACAACATGAGGTGCAGTCATAGTATTTCAACTCCAAAAAAGTTTTGATATTTATGCACATATCATTCATTCATGCATCTGATAGTATAGATGAGAAAAGGAAGGTATTGAGGGAGTACCAATTTTACATTAGTGATGATCACACACATTCTCCAGAGTTCATGCAAGGTTGCTTCTAGATGTTCTATAGTGGATTGTCTCAGAGGGGCATAAATACAATCGAAATATAATATGGTATGATAATTGTGCAAGATAGTTCAAGAACTCATGCATGTTCTACTGGTTGTGCAATATGCATATCATTACAGGTGCTAAACATATGTGGAAATTTTGTGAGGTTAGACATGGAAAGGGGGAGCATGATGGTGCAGGAGCATCTGTGAAAAGAACATTACCAAGAGAAGAGTTAAAGTATAAAGACAGTGCAAAGTTGATAGATGAAACATCAATCGTCGAGTGGTTTAATGCTTTGATGGGTCCAGATAATGAAGGTACGTCCTTAGTTCATAGATTTTTTTGGTTGATAGATGATACTAACATTGCACCATATGAAGAACATTGTACACTAACAGGATCAAGTGAGGTACACTCTTTCCTTATCTCAAATGTAGGTTCATGGAGTATCGATACATGAAAGATGGCATGCTTTCGTTCTTCATGTACAATGCAAGCCTAGAATGATTGTGAGTTAGGGGAGTGGGTTGAAAAATGGTTCATAAGTTATCTTAGCCCACTTCACACATATCGCCCTCCGATGGCATTAGAACTGACACAAATGGAAGCATCGGTTGACTTTGATCACATATCAAATCTAGTTCAACCAGGTGATATATCTACTTGCTTAGTTGTTGAAATTCCATATCGTTATCTTACATTGTACTGTATTCGTAATGTTGACAAATTTGAAGAGATTTTTTGCACATATCAATGCAGGGCATGTTTATGCAGTTATTGTAGATGAAGACAATGAAGAGGGAACAAAATATTACTTGTCATTGTGTTGAGGCCAAAAATAAATTGGAGGCCCCAGTTCTAGATGGAGAAAACATTGAATACCCTATAGGATCAGTTGTGGTTAGTGGAACATGGCTAGAGGGTACCCACATTCAAGTATTAAACATTGGCTATTTCAGGACTTTGACATGCATCATAAGATTCCTCATTACTCGAACCTTGTCGTGACATCCAATGTTCATTTGACAAAATATGGGGGTAGAAATTTGAACAAGACCTTGTGGAAGGTCTGTGAGTCTGACCATGAGGCTATACTTGACACAATAAATAGTAGAGCAGACCTGGATGGTTCATTGGATTAATTTGTAATTATATACACATTGGTTCTTATTAATTTATACTTGTATGCACATTAATTTGTTTGATGCCAATTCTATCATCTTCTTTTACAGTGATTGGTGTCCCCTTGAAAAAAATGCAGATATATGAGCCATCCAAGAGAATGTCAACCAGAAAAGCAATGCAACATCCTTATTTTGATGATCTTGACAGATGTCAATCAAGATTTTAAGACATTATAAAAGTGTGTGCAAATCTTGGTGAGGGAATTTCAAGTTATTCATTGGAAGTTAACCTTATCATGAGCAGCTATGATGTAGACATTATAAGAGAATCTAAAATTTCAACTTACTCTATTCATGAGAGGTGTTGTGGGAAATATGTATGTTGGCATTCCCAGTGAAGATGTATGACCAGGAGTGACTAAGTTGTGAAACCTACATGCCTATATGTAAGTGCCTTCCATCTATTTTTATTTCATTTCCATTTTGGATGCTCTTTATTTTTCTCTTTTACTTTGCTTATTCGTAAGTAAACTACTAAAAAATGATTGACCTCTCGTTACAGAAAATGCAAAGAGAATCTCAGCCAAAAAAGCAATGCGACATCCTTATTTTGATGATCTTGACAAATCTCAATTTTGATTTCAAGCCATTATAAAAGAGCATGCGAACCTTAGCAAGGGAATGTCAAGTTACTGAATTGAAGTTAACCTCATAATGAGCACCTATGATGTAGACATTTAAAGAGAATCTCAAATATATGAGTGACATTGTAAAAGATCTATGAGAACGAAGTGTCTGAGACATTGTAATAAGATTTACTTACATAATGACAAAATATCAGATCCACAATTATAATAAGATTTACTTAAATAATGAAAAACTCTGAGGCATTGTAATAAGATTTTCTTACATTATTTTATGCAATATTTTATCAAACCCTAGAGTGAAACCTCATTTTTCATGCCCTTTTTTATCAAAATCTAGAGGGGCAGCAACATAAACCCCATAAAAATTATTCTCTTTCACTTATAAATTTATTGTCTAATCCTAAAGGATCGCATTGGGCCCCTCTAGAAAAACCTCTCTCTGATTTTCTTATCTCGAAATGGTTTTTCCCGTGGCGGCAAATTTTCACTTGATGGAAAAAGTGTCAAAATCAAGTTGTACAAAGTTGCAAAGTGGTGCAACTTTCATTTTGAAACTTGTGTGACCATATGGACTATTCCAACATGTCTGAATAGGTATTTTTATTCTAGGCATGGTCCTCTTTTGCACCAAAACACGTGGAATCGCTCTGAGCTACGTTCCACCAGATCGATCCCTTAAGGGTCCAAAGTGCAAAATGGCTGCAAACTTGAGCATGCTATTACTCAGATACCATGATTCTTAGAAAATTCTCATCTAATCCTATAGGATTGCATTGGGATCCTCTACAAAAACCTCTCCAATTTTTTTCTATCTTAGAGCAGTTTTCCCGTGGTGGCGGATTTTCACTTGATGGAAAAAGCATCAAATGCAAGCAGTGCAAAGTTGTGATGTGTTGCAACTTTCATTCTAAAATATGTGTCACCAAAAAAAATATTCCAAAACATCCGAATATGTATGCTTATGCTAGGCATGGTCCTCTTTTGCACCAAAACACGTGGAATCACTCTAAGCTATGTTCCACTCGATCGATCCCTTAAGGGTCCAAAGTGCAAAATGTCTGCAAACTTCAACATGATATTAATTGTATACCATGACACTTATAAAATTCTCATCCAATCCTACAAGATTGCATTGGTCCCCTCTAGAAAAACCTCTCTCAATTTTGGCTATCTCGAAGTGGTTTCCACATGGCGGTGGATTTTCACTTGATGGAAAAGTGTCACATTTAAGCTATGCAAAGTTGCAAAGTGGTACAACTTTCACTCTACAACTCATGTGACCAAAATAATTTATCCAACGCGTTCGACTAGGTATGCTTATGCTAGGCATGGTCCTCTTTCACACTGAAACAAACAGAATTGCTTTGAGCTACGTTCCACTAGATCGATCCCTTAAGGGTCCAAAGTGCAAAATGGCTACAAACTTTAGAATTATATTACTCGGATAACGTGACACTTAGAAAATTCTCATCTAATACTATAGGATTGCATTGGGCCCCTCTACAAAAACCTCTCCTGGATTTTTCTATCTCAGAGTGGTTTTCTAGTGCTGGCCGATTTTCACTTGATCGAAAAAACATCAAATGCAAGTAGTGCACAGTTGCAAAGTGGTGCAACTTTTTCTCTACAGTTCGTGTGAAAACACTAACTACTCGAACGCATGCGAATAGATATTTTTATGCTATGTATGGTCCTCTTTTGCACCAAAACATGCGAAATCACTTCAAGCTACGTTCCACCAGATCGATCCCTTAAGGGTCAAAAGTGCAAAATGGATGCAAACTTTAGCATGTTATTATTCAGATACCATGATGCTTACAAACTTTTTGTTTGATCCTATAGGATTGTGTTAGGCCTCTCTACAAAAACCTCTCCCATTTTTTTCTATCTCAGAGTATTTTTCCCGTGGCGGCGGATTCTCACTTGATGGAAACAACATCAAATGCAAGTAGTACAAAGTTGCAAAGTTGTGCAACTTTCATTATCCAAATTGTGTGACAAAGAGGACTATTCCAACACATCCGAATAAGTATTTTTATAGTAGGAATGATCCTTTTTTGCACTGAAACACATGGAATCACTTCGAGCTACGTTCCACCGGATCGATCCCTTAGGGGTCCAAAGTGCAAAATGGCTGCAAAATTTACCATGCTATTACTCAAATACTATGATGCTTAGAAAATTCTCATCTGATCCTATAGGATTGCATTGGGGCCCTCTACAAAAATCTCTCCCAATTTGTGCTATCTTAGAGTTGTTTTCCCATGGTAGCAAATTTTCACTTGATAGAAAAAGCATCAAATGCAAGCTGTGCAAAGTTGCAAAGTGGTGCAACTTTCGTTCTACATCTTGTGTGACCAAAATTTCTATTCTAACTCATCTGAATAGGTATGTTTACCCTAGGAATTGTTCTATTTTGCACCAAAACACGTGGAATCACTCTGAGTTATGCTCCACTAGATCGATCCCTTAAGGGCCCAAAGTGCAAAATGCATGCAAACTTTAGCATGCTATTTCTTTGATAGCATGACACTTAGAAACTTCTCATCCAATCCTATAGGATAATGTTGGGCCCCTCTAGAAAAACCTCTCTCTATTTTTTCTATCTCGGAGTGGTTTTTTCATGGCAACAGGTCTTCACTTCGTGGCAAAGTGTCAAATTCAAGCTTTACAAAGTGGTGTAACTTTTGCTCTGCAACTCATGTGACAAAAATATCTACTCCAATGCATCTGAATAGGTATTTTTATTCTAGGAATGGTCCTCTTTCACACCGAAACACACAGAATCGCTCTGAGCTACGTTCCACCAGATCAATCCCTTAAGGGTCCAAAGTGCAAAATGGCTACAAACTTCATAATGCTATTACTCGGATACCGTGACACTTGGAAATTTCTCGTCTAATCCTACAGGATTGCATTGGGCCCCTCTAAAAAATATCTCTCAATTTTCGCTATCTCAGAGTGGTTTTCCCGTGGTGGCAAATTTTAACTTGATGGAAAAAGCATCAAATGCAAGTAGTGCAAAGTTGCAAAGTGGTGCAACTTTCGCTCTGCAACTCGTGTGACCAAAATATCTAATCCAATGCATCTGAATAGGTATATTTATGCTAGGCATGGTCCTCTTTTGCACCGAAGTAGGTGGAATCGCTTCAAGCTACGTTCCACTGGATCGATCCCTTAAGGGTCCAAAGTGCAAAATGGCTACAAACTTCAGCATGCTATTACTCAGACACCATGATTTTTAGAAACTTCTCATCTGATCCTATAGGGTTGTGTTGGGCCCCTCTAAAAAAACCTCTTCTGGTTTTTTCTATCTCAGAGTGGTTTTCCCGTGGTGGCAAATTTTCACTTGATGGAAAAAGCATCAAATGCAAGCAATGCAAAGTTGCAAAGTGGTGCAACTTTCATTCTACAACTTGTGTGACCAAGTGGACTATTCCAACACATCTAAATAGGTATTTTTACGCTATACATGGTCCTCTTTTGCATCAAAACACGTGGAATCACTCTAAGCTATGTTCCATCGGATGGATCCCTTAGGTTGGAGGAGTCTAAAGTTGCAAATTTGTAAGTTTCTTAAAACAACAAATTTGAAATGCAACAGTTACTTGTTTTGAAAATTGGTTTTTAGTTAGTTGAGGGAATGGATTAGTTAGATAAGGGTGTAAAACACTATGTAAAGCCTTGAGAGGCTCAAATGGAGGTTGTTGATGAACTTTTGGAGAAGATCTAATAAGAATTATTGACACTATTCTCTATTTTTTATATTTTTTATACAAAATTATTGATCCTGTACTTGGTATGAATGGCCCACTTATCACTCATTTCATCTAGGTGATTCTCATAGAGGTGAGGCATTAGGCCTTCTTGGGAGGTCATCCATCCCAGTAATACTCCAACTCAAGCGCTTAACCATGAAGTTTTTTCCCCAAGGTTAAGCCCACTTAGCTTCCAACCCCATTTACAAAACCTTCAACAAGTGTTGTGCCTTATGAAACATTCACTATAGAGCCCCTTTAGCTCATCAATCGATAAATAGGAGGTATTTTCTACAATGTGTCAAATTGTGATATTGCTATCAAGATTCAATTGTGTAGTTTTCAATTATAAAAGAGAATAAGAAGGGAAGATCAAGGTAATGAATTTGCAGACTTATTTTTATTATTGAATTATCTAGTGTGGGATTGGTCTATATGAGCGAAAAATTATAATATGGGAGTATATGAATTCAAGCATATAATCCGGAAATGACTCAAAGTAAGATGCATGAGTACAAAGTATCGATCAGGAAAGGAATCCCAATTCTCAAGGCCTATATATCAATGATAGGAGGACTCATATTCAAAGCTAGCACATGATTTTAATTGATTAATTAGAAATAACTATTATATTTATTTCTCAAATTTCCATTATCAAATTAATATTTGAATTAGACTTCATATTCATAATTTATTTCATTTATAATTTGGGGACTTCATTATCTATCTTAATAATATTACTATTATCCCATACACAAACATACATCAATCACATAAGTATAAGTGCAAATTTTATCTAAAGCAAATAAAACATTTAGATATATAAATATTGTAATATTGCTATCAGGATTCAATTCTGTAGTTTTACAAGTCAAACTCATTGACCCATGATTCATGAATAGTGGTTCACAAGAACCCATCTCTCATGATAATGAATAGTTCATAAGGAGGAAGATAAATCTTCATACATTTCTTCCATCACAAATGAGATAAGTGCTTGGTTTCATGAATGTCATGGGGCAACCATTAATGGGGAGTGGATACATGAAGAACCGACGGAGAATGATAATGGATTCAGACCTACTATAAAGTATATGCACAAATACAAGGTATATGCATGAAAACACGTAAGCAATAAAGTATACATTCGAATGCAAGTAAGTCACAAAGTATACACAAAAGTTGTAAAGTATACACTTGAATACATGTAACTCATATCCATTGAACCATAAATTTAGAATTCAAATATGTACAGATATCGATAAAAGATATTTGTATTAACCAAATAGCCATGTAGGCATACATCAATATATTTCGATATAAGTATGAAATATATGTACAAAATATCCATATAGGCTTACAAGAATACCATATAAGCATACAATGTCAAATATGTACAAAAATGCCATGTAGGCATACAACAAAGGGCTTTGGAATCAAAAATCATTGCTCTCCACGCTTTGGAAATAAAATATTTCCCTTTGCTTTTCGATCAGATGGCGATAGGTCTATCACTCATTTTTGCTGCGCTCAAGCAGTGCTCCTACTCCTCCTCCTAGGGTTTAGTTCATTTTCAAGTTTTAACTATTACAATAAGAAGTAAAAACATGAATATATAGAAATTACATTATGAAAAATGATATATTTGAGAAAATAATCACTTACCACCATCTCATGATCTCTCTCCACAAGGAAAATATTCCCACGCCCATGCTCAGGCATGCTCAAGCCCTGCATAAACCATACAAATAGAAATTAAACTACGTGAATCAATAATGGTTTGATTTTTCACTAACTAACATCTATAAAAACAAATGTAAATTGAAATTTGCTAATTTTCTTCATACCTCTCCTGTCAAAGCCATCGAGGATTGTATAGCAGATGTCACACCAATATGCATTGCCCTCATCACATTCGTAGGTGTATCATCATGCAACATCTGAAAATAAAACAAAAATTTATTCAACGTAATCAACAATGTGCATATAAACTACACGAATCTATTATGTACTTGATTCATTAGTTAAACAATTTATTCTATTTCCTCCATGTAGGTTTGAGTAAATCCACTGCCACTGTGAAGTGTTCCATCAAAACCTCCAATATTAGGCTATTCAACATCCAAAATTGCATATTAAATTACCATTCATAAAAAAATGCTATTAACATACAATAAATTTATAATTGTTTAGTAGTTAAATACCCTAGCAATAGGTGTACTATAGAAATAAATTGGTGGGGGGTCGGTGTATCCAGTCTCAACACTGTGACCCTACAAGTTTATTAAAATCATAAAACATTTTTAGTTAATCTTGCATTTCAAAATCAAAATTTAATCAATTAAATTAAATGAAAATGCACTAAATTTTACCTAACTATCAATTCCATATGCTTGATGCAAAATGTCACTGCCATCTCCATCTCCATAGTTGCAGATGGATCATGCGTACCAGTCTCCTGAGTGTCGGTCGGTTCATATGAATAAGTAGCCCTGCAAGATTGACACACATGTGTTTGAAGGCCACCTCTTGAAGACTCCCCTAGATGGCACTGTAGAATAGGGCTAGTATGATGGATGACACTCTAGAAACTGTTGATCGCCTACAATGTCTCTACGTTAGCAATTTACTTTGTGATGGAAAGCATAACAATGTGCTCACGAGGTGGCCTAGCGAGAGCTCGTGTACCTTTTCGCGTATGATCCATCTATGCACCAGGTCTATCCTGAGCTGACCCCTCACCTCTCCCGTAGAAATCCCTCATATAAAAATAATTTGGAATCTTGTTCAATATGAACTCAGTGTATAGTTTCCTAAGGAAATATTGTTGGACCTCGCAATTGTTGCACTATGGGTAATCGAAGAACATGTACCACCTATCATAAAATTGGTCCCTAATCTATCGGTGGTGGTACCAATGGATAGGAAACCTCTTTTCATCGAGGGTAAGATTTTAATTTGTGTGAGGGTCGGTGAATAATGAGCACAAATCACCTTTTATAATTTTTAAATCATTTACATTCTTGTATGATAGTTTATTTGCATAATAATCCCTAGTCGCGTGCTTCCTATCTTGCCATCCAGTTAATTGTTTGCTAATTGAATCTACATTTTTTAACATATATTTCAATGAATTTTCTAGGGTCATTCTTTCTGCGGTTGAAACATTTAGATCACTCAACCTACTGATCAAATTATCAATTTGATTTTTGTTGTTCTCAATTTCACTCATTAAATTTTATTGAGTGCAAGGAGGGGGTTAAGAGATTGGTGGAGGAGTTTGATGTTGTGTTTGGTCTTCTTGTAGAGGATTTGGTTGGTCCTCCTATTGAGGATTTTGAGGGTTTCCAGTTTGATTTGCATCTCCTAAAAATTCAATCAAATATATATCAAATTCAACCTAACACTAACAAATTCAAAACAAAAACAATAGAATCCTTACCTCTCACATCTCATTTTTGTCGTGGAACCATCTTTGTGAAGAAATATCAATTGCTGCTGAAGAAATTTGTTGAATTGCTCCTCCTAGAACGCAAGCATGAATTTGTGGGGGTTTTGTCCATGGATGCAAAAACAATTAGTCAAAATTCTTATGACAGATTTGCATTTGTTTTTTTTCTTTTAACATTCAATAACACGCTCATGTTATTGGTTTGTAGTTGTCGAGCCTCAAGCTCAACATAACGAGCCATAACGCACTCGCGTTATGGATTTTCAATTTTTTTTTGGGAGGGTGTCCACAAAATTGCTACTCATTTCCATGCACCTTCCCCCTTCCTCCTAATATAGCATATCATGAAGAAATGATAACCCTTCAAAGAAAATGTTGAAATCCAAAGACAGTCCAGTTTCTAAAGATTATAATTTAATGATATACACAATCAGCATGGAAATTCGATAACCAAACTACTTAGATTAAGCAAGACATATTGTTTTATTCTAGATGAAGATATAAAGAAAGAAACATTGAAAAAGACCTCAAATTAAAATGAACTTTAAAATAGAGATTGGATTCCAATCCAATGATAGTTTGATCATAAAATAGATAGAATATGCTAGAGTGAAGCAATGTTCTATGCACTTTTTAACAAAAAATATTTCTACTAATTAAGAAAGCTTAAGGAAAAATCAGTTCAACGAGAAAACTTCAGGAACTCCTTCATTATGTTGTTGTCCTCAATATATAGCCGCCCAAAAGAGAAAAACATCGACCTTGTCCAAAATTAATGATTGCCAAATGTCCAAACCTGATGGATTTGAAATCTGATTCTAGATCATTTATTAAGTCATTGGATTCCTTCTCATCAACTTTAAGCTACCACATTTATATTGTTTAGATATTTTAGCAGGATTAGCTCTTATAATCACTCTAATCCTAGAAAGAAAGTCTATAAAAAATCTTGTTGATTACCCAAGTGGCTTTGGTAGTATCGACTCATGTCCCTTCGTTGGAAAAAGAAAGAATCATTCCAAAAAAAGTGAACATTCGTAAGCTACGACTTCATAGCATGAACAGATGACATGTCAGAAGGGCGGATAATCTAAGCTCTACGAAAATTGGATGCAAGAAAAATACGCTAGGCTAACATTTGGTCTAATTTATGACTGAGGAGGAAACGATTATTAAGACACATGCAACCACCATGTGGCACATTGTGCATCTATCATAAATGTTGGAAAAACGAGGACAAACAACTGAGAGGGGGGTGAATTAGTTGTTGCAAAATTCACACTTATTTAACCTTAATCAACCTTTAATCTTAGATTTGATAAATAACAACGAAAGCATGAATGAAAAATACATTAGAAACACATTAACACCAATATTTTATATGTAGAAACCCTATTAGGAGAAAAAACATGGTGGAGATTAATCCAAAAGATTATATGCTATTAGAAGTATAATGAAAAATAAATAAGGAATGCACTTGCATTCAAGCACACTATCTAGAGCTCACTGCTCAAAGGAAGGCTCATTGCCTTACATAAAAACAATCAGATTAAATCCATATGATGGGGTTGAACTGATAAATTAGCTTCTTCAAAAGCCTGATGAAAATTCCAATTAGGCACATAAATACTTCTTCACTCTTCGGTCAATCTTATTCACACTCAGCTCTAAAATCAAATGATTTGATCTTTATTCACACATTTCACATTCATTCTTCACATAAACTCATTTATCATATATCAAAAACAAGGAAACAATCGCTCCTATATATTCTATACATGAATTTTCATCAACAACCTTGTTGGCCACAAATAAAGAATAAATGAATTACAAACTATCGGCCCAATTCAACAGCAAATCTCAATGCATACCAACCTAAGTTGGTAATAATATAATGAAGACCTAAATCAACATCCTCAAATGTGCCAAGCATTAAAAGATTAATCCATAAGGATCCGCAACACACTACAACCACCATGTCGTCCAAGAAACTAAAAACTTGAATGCACAACGAAAAATCTTTGATCATGAAAACACCGATCAATGTGAACATACCAAAATGATAGAGAACAATCTAGAAACATCACTAAACATTAAATGAACATACACAACAACTCAATTAACCATAAATGAATTCTCTTCCTCTAGAAACACCTGCTATAGTAACAAAATAACTATAGGAACTCAAAAACTTAAAACTTGCTCTAATCTTGATGTGTACCTTGTAACTTTTGGAAAACATACTAGATAGGATCAGAAACACACCCTTTAATGCATGAATTCCGATTACCAACTTATAGAAATTTCCACCATTCTGATCTTCATAGCTATAATACTATCTGCAACATATTTATCTTAATTTTCTGAATATCCTCGACATATACCACCTTCAGAATGATCAATGCTAATAGTGTTGAAATTAATGACAACCACATATGAACAACGCAACCACAACATCCAAAAATATCCCCTTTTGGAATTGATGGCAACACATGATGCGAAAAATACCATCAACACAACTAACTCTTCACACAATATTATTTTCCTTCATTCTTTAGATTCTTCCATCTTCTCTCTTAGTACTTACTTCTCTTCTCCCCCTTTCTTATAAAAAGGTTTTTCACATTACTCTTCTCCCCTTTTAACATCAATGGAAAAGGTACACAAGCTCTGCACCACATATCTAAATCATTTGACTACTCCCCCTGAGTAGCAACCACCACAACATCAATCTGAAACAAGATATGACTATGAATGAATAGATTGATGAAAATAATTGCATCTTAGTTCAGACTAGGAGGGGAGATCACCCCTAACTTGCCTCTGAGATACTCAAAAGTATCTTTAGCCAAAAATTTAGTGAATATATCTACATTTTGTTCCTTAGTGGGTACATACTCTAGTGAGACTTCTTTATCACTTACTTTGTCTCTCAAAAAATGATACTTGATATAGATATATGTTTTGTCTTTGAATGTAGCAAAAAAATCTTAGAAATTTTTATGGCACTTGAGTTATCACAAAATATAGCAATCGACTCATCATACTCAATAATGATATCTCTCAGCATCTACTTCATCCATAATACTTGAGTACAATTTTTTGCAGTAGTAATATATTCTACCTCAGCAGTAGAGAGGGAAATGTCATTTTTCTTTTTACTTAGCCAAGACACAAACTTATTCCCTAAGAATAATGCACCACCACTTGTACTTTTCCTATAATATACATCTCCTTCCGAATTTGCATTTGTAAAAGAATTTAGAGTAAGATAATCATCCTTAGGATACCAAAGACCAAAATCAACTATCCCTTTCAGGTATCTGAAAATTATCTTTATTGTAGTCACATGTGATTCTTTTGGATCAGCTTGATATCTAGCAACCATACATACAACATTCATAATGTTTGGTCTGGTATGTGTCAAATAGAACAATCCACCAATCATTGACCTATACCTTGTTTTATTAGCCTTAAGAGAATCATCATTTTGTGTTAACGTGCATCTTGTTATCATGGGTGTTCCAACTGGTTTTGAGTCTTCCATGCCAAAAAAATTCAGTAACTCTGTTACATATTTGGAATGAGATATGAATATTACATGCTCTAACTAAGTAATTTGCAATCCTAAATATAATTTCAGCTCTCCTATCATTGACATCTAAAATTCACTTTTCATTTCATCAGCAAACTTCATGCATAAGTCATCATCACCTTAAAAAATAGTGTCATCAAAAAAGACTTCAATAATCAACTCTTTATCTTGATCCATCTTGAAATACAAATTATTGTCAGCAATACCTTTATTGAATCCAAGCTTCAACAAGTATTTATCTAGTCTTGAATATGATGCAGTACTAAACTACCAAACCACACAAACATGGGGTACATCTGACCCAAAACCAAACCATGAGAAGAATCTATCTCAACACATCCTATTCAAATCAAAATCACCATTAGGAAACTTTGAATCAAATCATTATTTTCAACATTCACAACTGATGTTCATTCTCCAAATCATTCACTAAAACCAAAGCCCATCAACACACTCACTTTCCAAGGAAACACACTATGCCATAAACCAATTCACCATATCTATTGTCAGACTCAACTCGTCTTTACTGCCATGAAAATGAATGAACACAAAAATCTGATCGGAGAGACTGAACCAAACAACTCTTCACTATTCAACAAATCACTCATCAATTTAACTTGCTTGATAAGGAAAAATAACCACAAATCACTCTTCTTTGTTTCAATATTTTCCTCAGACTTCCAATGTATTGTAATCTTCTTGTATTTGATTCAAATAAACCAATAACCTACTTACAAAATGTTCTATCATTAGGTTCTTTAATTGTTGTAGTCAAACTCCATTGTACACATATGTTTTGTATTGCCCAAGATACCAAATTCATCAAATTAGACTTCTAGAATCCTAGAAAAAATTTGAAACATCCTTAACATCTTCCTTTTTGATAGGTTCAACACATAAACAATCACTAATACCACAGTTTTCACAAAATCTCATATTCAAGCAAGCACAGGTTAGAAAACTTAGTAGAATTCCAAACCCTTAAAATGGGTTCTTTCCCTTTAATCACAATGCCTCCCTTCAAAAAAATTACATTTTAAGATACCCTTTATAGTCCTTCTTAACATATTTCAAAAAGAGATCACCCGTTTCATAGAATGTAGGAGAATCAATACACCACCCGTTGTCTAAGAGCCCCATTTAGCCCATTTTAACAAAGTAAGCACTCTCAAAGTACCTCCAAAACCAAATTTAATTCAAAAGAGTATTTATTCATGTCTTAAAACTACCAAATCCATCATTACTTCTCAAATAACCAATCATTTATTCATAAGACTTAAAACCCTCATTGTTTTCCATTTGAGACTACATAAAACAAGGGTTTAGAGAAAATGCCACCTCCAAACATCATACCACCTTGCCACCACCTGAAACTTGTCACAATATGTTTGAAAAATTATTTGAGATTATTTCTAGGTGCATGCATACACCATTACTTCAAAACCCTATTGTAACATCCATTGTTCAAGAGGGGAAACTTAGATTTTTGTCTTCAAACAACAACACAACTTCAAAATCTTGATACCCTTGCACACACAAACACATCTACATTGAAAAGATACTTAAATCAATCCATTACAATGACTCACTTACCCTATATTGGTGGAATGGCCTTTTTCTCTTTAATGGACTCTCAAAATCATTGTTTCAAGAACACAGTCTGGGAACTGAAAAATTTCCTTTGTTCTTTTGTTTCTTAAAAAATGACTTCTCAACTATCTAAAATGAAGACTAAAACTTTCCTAAATATGATCACACAATAATTTGTCTTTTTAAATTCCTAGACAATCAATATATAGGTAGAAACAAAGGAAATATTGTTGTTGACAAAGAAATGATGGATTTATTTCCAATTTTGATTACAAGGATATCAAGATCCACTTTTCCTCACCTTTTACAATGTTCTTATAGATATTTCTAAACTAGTAACTCCCTCTTCAACTTTTTTGAATGACCTATCCCTTCAAATCCCACTTTTTCTTTTTTCACATTCCTTCTTTTTTTTTTTGCTTTTTTTACATATTTGTGAATATGACAATATTACTACTTTGCACTTTTCCTTTCCTTGACCACCTTAGACCTACTCATGACCTTAAATACATTAAATTTAGCCTTTACAATGGCATTGACACATTAATTTGACTTGAACATTTAATTTTTTAAAATCTAGCCTCTTGAAAGCATTTACAAGATCCAAGTGCTCTTGCACAAGAATACAAGGCTCTAGGGGCTTGTTTGAGTCCATATAGTGCTTTCTTGAATCGAAAAACCATGTTTTCCTTATCAGTTAGTTGAAAACCATCCAGTTGTTCAACACAAAATTCTTATTCTAATTCACCATTTAGAAATGTTGACTTCACATCCATTTGATAGAATTTTGAATTCTTGAAATTAGCATGAGCAAGAAATAACCTTACAGGGTATCCCACAATAGTGGTTTACAATTTTTGGCCAAACTAGACACTGAAATTATTATTTTTAACTAAATCTTTACATTTGGGCACCTATAGCAGCTAAAACATGAAGAATTTGAAGATTATGCAAACTAGATTCTCATCTCATTTTGTCTCTAGATTCTAAAAATATTTTTTAATTTTTTTTTGGAATAATATTGCACTTCGTTTTCCATCTCCCATGAAAAATTTGTTTTTTTTAGAAAAAAACTTTTTTAAAAAATGACGCTCAGTATATACAACATAAAAAAATTTGTATGAAGGATAAAATTATATTTTCTTTGAATTTAGATTTGTAACTATGATATATAACACTTTCATTTGGTCTCATAGTTTTTTATTGAATATTTTTTCCTTAATAGTGTTTCGAAGTCAAACCAATTGCAATTCAAACATAAGCGGACTGTACACAACACAATTTGTTTTGTATGTATCGAAATTCATTTTTTATTTTTTTAATGGATCAAGGACATCAATGGCCAGCACATATATATTTATAAAAAATTATTTTGATAATTTGCTATTTTTCCACATGTGCAAAACAAAGAGCTTGATTTTCAGTGAAAAACCTATGTTTAATAAAACTAAAAAAACACATACATAATAAAACCAAAAAATATTAAAATTATATTTGTGGGATAGCTCATTTAGAGGAATACCATAATCATTTCAAATAAATTTTAAATGAATTCATTCGATCCCCCAAAAGGTGAATCAAAAGTGATTTTTTATCAGCATTTTGATAGGTGTAAAGGAGACTCATTTATAGGTATGGTTTAAAACTAGCGAGGTTATATATAAGGTGTTTTGATAAAACCATATTCAATTGGAGTCCTTAAAATGGAACTTTTAAAGGCTTAAATCATTATATTTTTTAAAAATATGTGATTTCAGCAAAAATCAGTTCCTCTCAAAAACTGTAAACTAGCTTTATGGGATCATCCTTCAACTTCAATTCTAGCAATAGGGGAAAAGGTTTATTCAAAATAAATACCTTCCATCTATGTGTATCCTTTACATACCAGTCTTTCTTTATTTTTGAACACTTTGGATTTTTCCACATCTCATGTGTTGTCTTCAAACCTAGCACATTTGTCATCTCTGAATATGTCAAAGCACTCAACAATGCTTCTATAGCCTTGATATTAGTTTCAACTTCTTTGATTTAATCATGAGTAGAGGGACCATTTTGAGGAATATTATATTTGTTCTCTATAATCTTCTAGAAGGGTTCACCAATTGACTTCAAATGACACTCCATTCTGATCTCCCACATAGAGTAATTTGTACCCTCAAATCTAGGACTTTCCTTGTAATATGCCATCTCAGATCACCTCAAATTGTTAAAATTATTTAGAGGAACCAACTCTGATACCAATTGTTGCTAAAACAAGGACAAGCAAGTGAGAGAGGGGGGTGAATCAATTTTTACAGAATTTAAACTTATTTAACCTTAATCAACCTTTAATCTGATATATGATAAATAACACTGAAAACATGAATCAACAACACATAAAAACACATGAACATGAAGATTTTATATGTGGAAACTCTGTTAGGGGAAAAACAATGCTGGAGGTTAATCCATAAGATTATACCTTGTTATAAGTATAATGAAAAATGAATAACGAATCCACTTGTATTCAGGAACACTTCCTAGAGCTCATTGCTCAAAGGAAGGCTCATTGTCTTACATAAAAATAATCCGATTAAATCTATTTGATGGGGTTGAACTTAGAAATAAGCTTCTTCAAAAGCCTGATGATAGTTCTGATTAGGCACAAAAATAATTCTTCACTCTTCGCTCAATCTTCTTCAGACTCAGCTCTGAAATCTAATGATCTAATCTTTATTCATACATTTGGAATTCATACTTAACATACATTCACCGAGCATATATCAAAATGAGGAAACAATCACTCTTATATATCTGCTACATGAATTTTCATCAACAACCTTGTTGGCCACAAATAAAGAATAAATTAATTACAAATTGTTGGCCCAATTTAAGAGAAAATATCAATGCACACCAATCTAAGTCGTTCACAATATAATGAAGACCTAAATCAACATCCTCGAATGCACCAAGTATTAAAAAATTAATCCATAAGGATCCAAAACATGCTACAACCACCATGTTGGCCAAGAACATAAAAAGTCAAACACACAAGGAAAAATCTTCAATCATGAACAAATTGATCAATGTAGACATACCACAATGATAGAGCACAATCTAGAAACATCACTGAACATCACAAGAACATATGCAACAACTCAATTAACCATAAATGCATTCTCTTCTTACAAGAACATGTGTTATAGTAACAAAATAGTTGTAGGAACTCAAAAACTCATAACTCACTCCAATCTAGATGCGTACCTTTGAAAATTCTAGACAACATACTAGATAGGATTAGAAACAAACCCTTTAATGCATGAATTCTGATTACCAACTTACAGAACTTTCCACCATTCTGATCTTCACAACTTCACAAACTGCCTACATCATGTTTATCTTAATTTTCTCAATATCCTCGAAATATACAACCTTTAGAATCATCAATTCTAATAGTATTGGCATCAATGACAACCAAATATCAACAATAAAACCACAACATTCAATAGTAAATAGAAACTCCTTGTGTGCGGATCACCATGAAGACCAAAATAAAGCCGAAAAACAAAAATTGACATAGGCAAAAAATTTCTTCATAGTTCTAGTGACTCAGAGGGGGACTTCAGGTGTAAGGTCACGAAGCTAGACCTCTAGTCATTCTTGGAGCTTAAGGAAGGTAGAATTTATCATCTCCTAGGATATGTTAGTTGGTCAGACAAGGCTAGATAAGGCTTTATATGCTTGATTCGGCTCGAAGACTTCTTTGAAAGAAACAAATCCCCATCTCGTTGAAATGGCTCCTAGATGATAGTAAAGATAAAAAATCTAAAGAATTTCACTCTTGATGTAATCCATTAATGGTGTTGAACTCAGCCTTAGAAGGTATGCAAAGCTCCAAACCTTATTTTTGATATCTTCTATAATTTTCTCAACTAACAATACATCTCCATTTGTCAAAAGGAAGGGAGGAAACCCATAACTGTATAGGATCTTGAAATCCTTCTTGATTTCATCGACCCTCTTATTCAAAATATTTTGTTTTCTATTGGTCATGGATGTTACCTTATGACATTAAGTGAAGTCACTTGCTTTACTAGAAGAAACCCTCTGATTTGTGATACTTGCACCTCTTAGGGCCTCATCCGTTGCTACATAGAGCTTAGAGATCAAATTCTATGATTCAACCAATCGGGGAGTGTATTCCTAAAAAGTTTAATTGGCCAATAGGACAACCTTTTTATTTATTTCTCAGTAATCCCTTAGGAGTTGCAAGGCTGGCTTTAGAATGGTGATTAAGACAATGGTTCACTTCCAATAAGCGGATACTAACTTAATTTTTATAGGAAGAGTTTCAGACCTTTGTGCAGCAGCTAACTCTTCTTGCGCTTGAGCCTCTTTCACTTTCAATCTCTGATATAGTTGATCTCTCTTCTCAAGGGATTCTCCCAAATATGAAACCAAATTTTCAGTCTCTTGATTTTGAGCGTGCAAGGCAGCCTTGAATCCTTGTTTATCATACTTCAATTTTTCAATCTCTTGTTAGGCATTTTGTAGATCATCGAATGCTTGAGCTTGGATGCTATCTAGCTCCTTCTTTATATTTTCCCAAACATGCTAATGATTTGTAACAGATTGGCACTCAATTTCAAGTTCACCTTTCAACCTATCTAATTCAATGTAAAATTGGATCCTCTCTTCTTAGAGTGTTGCAAGAGATCCTTTTGCTTCATTTTGCTAGTCTTGGACCTATAGTATTCGGGTCATTTCTTCATTTTAGGCTCTGAGCTTCGACTGCAAATGGTTCACCACTTCTTTTACATTTTCCAACTCATTCTCGTGCTTCCTCAAATTTCGATCCAGTCTCTCATTATCTATATATACCACTTTATGAGTGGTCTTGGCTAGGTCCACCTTGTCGCACAGACGGATCTTATTCAAATATAGAGCTACTGCTTGAATATCATAATCTTCCATCTACATTTGTGCTTTGGATCGGGCTATGAGTGGCTTCATGGTGGTGATCCATAGATATTTTCTCTCTTCATTAAAATAGGTCTGAATCTTCTTGGAGGTCAGTAGCTCAACATTCTTCTCTCTTCTTTTTTGCTTTCTATTTTGTTAGGCCTGCCTAGTCACATCAAAATTTTTCTGGAGAGTTTATAGGGTATCAGTACTCTATGCTACCATAGAAGCATCGGGGAGACAACTAAAAAGAGTGATAGAAGGGGATAATTTGGATGTATGGGAATGTTAGGAGGAAAATGGGAGAGTAATCATTGAGAACGATGGGATGCCAAAGTGGGATTGGTCACTTGGAGTATTGGTCGAAGTAAAAAGAGTAACGAACATGGCAAGCAATTTCTATTTGAATGCGGATGGGCTTTGGGTAATAGGTAACATGGGTGAATTGGATTTCTCTATGGGGGCCCCAGATAGGGTGATTAAAGATTCAATGGTGGCCGAAGTGAATACTACTTTTTTGGCATATGGTGGCACATCACTTGATAAATTAAAAATGGCAAGGGGATCCTTTTGAACTAGAAACACATGGTCTGAAGGCAAAGGAAAAGGATTAACCAAAGATGCAAAAGTAGGAAGAAGAGGGGGAGAAAGACATACCTGAATTGTGACAGTACAAACACTCTAGAGAGTGGACTCTACTACTTCTTCAATTCCAAAAATAGCATCAGATGTATCTAGGTCTTGAACTTACCTTAACTTTGTCTATCTTGAACTAGAGTATCCCAACTCCTTTGCGGATTATCCTATCAAAGCCTTGCCTTCTTGTTCCATAGTTGATTCTCTTGGGGACCGTCAATTTCTCTTTCCTTTGTTTTAGACACTGGCAGAAGATACAACCTATGAGTCCTTTTTCTTAGAGCTATCTCCCTTGTCAGACTCTTGTGGTCGAGGAGTAGGGTCTAGAAGTCACTCCTTTGTTACTTCATGGTGGGACTCTGGGTTGCTATTATCAAAATCAACCTCTTGCTCATAAATGTCCTCAAATTTTTATCATATGGTTGAAAGTCCTCCAAAACATTATGAGTGTTCCCCATTTCTTGCTGAAACCTCCAGAAGTCTGCCATTTTGCATTATGACCACCCTTGTCATTTCATTTGATTTTCTAGGATTTTTCCTATTAGAATCTCCCTTTGATATCTTGCTTCTGGTGTATAAAAACTTATCCATTTTAGCCTCTTCATTGGTATAAGGGCCAAGTTGACACACAAATCCAGTCTCTCTTGAATCGAGTTTCTATTGATTCCACATACTCCCATACATCGTGCCTCAGGGGAAGTTTCCTTGATGGATTATACTCCCATTGGTCACATATGAGGAAAAAGCCTGAATCTGCCAATAGGTTGATCAATTCCTTTTGTGCTTTATGCTTCTCTAGCACTAATTTATTGTTTGCAATATAGAGGGGAAGCTGATGTAACTTTTTTTTTTCTCCATCTCCCATATTTGTTGTCGGCAAGAGTTTCCTATCAGAATGCCTCCAATGCGAAGACTCAATCTGTTACAGATATAGGGAGTCAAAACGGCTCTCTAGCAAAACCATGATACCTAATAAATGTAAAATATTCCCTATATAAGTAATCTACCAGGGTCAATGAATTTCATATCTATAGCAAAACTTCATGAGACAAGTGGTCACTAGACCGTGGTAACAACTCTTGCAACACTGGTCTCAAAAAAAGATGTAAAAACTAGTAATAGTTACTTGTCCTTCATAGTACAATGGTCCATACATAAATTGGCTAAATTAAACCCTTATCATCTAACCTAGATATAGGAAAATTTCTTTCTAGAAGCCTAATGTTTTGATGTAGGATCAAAGGAACCAATAAAGAAGAATACCTGAATTTAGATTCAACATGGTGATTTTTTAGCTACAACAACATATTTTCAGCTATCACATCGGTAAAATTGAAATAGTTATGCTCCCACTCATGCTTGAGTATTAGAGCCAAGGCCATCTGGAAAGGATGGACCTCTTCATCATTTGTCTAGGCTGAAAACCCAGGCTACCATTGAGAAAAGATCTTGTGTGCTTTTTGTGAATTTCCCGAATGCCAAAGGAAACATAAAATTACCTCTAAGTAGCCTCTCCTTTTTTTCACGATGAAAGAAACCCTCCTTTTCTCTTGATTCTTCCTAATAGGTCTCCATATCCTCTTCAAAAAATAGCTTGACACATTTGTTGAATGGTATACACAAAATTTCTATTATAGTTGGAGCAGAGATTGTTACCCTAATTCTATTGCATGTTATGGTCTTGGTTTCTTCGTCAAATCTTCTGGTGCATGCATCCACCGATTTTGGGAACATGTGTATCATAGGTATCATTAACTATGGAAAACCATAGTTCCAGATCCAAGAGAAAAAACCCTCAAGGGTACCATGGTCTTTAATTCTCTGAAATGTCCCTTCTCTTAGATTTTTAGGGTGCTTTTCCAACTTCGAGTCGAAGACATTATCAACGACATCTCATGCCACTTCTCTTTTAACACTTGTATCTATCAACACATTTTTACATAAATTGTACATCCAATCCTTAGGAAATGGGGAATTAGCAAATGATCTTCGCCCAAAAATATTGGCAAAAATAGGCTTCCTTGATGCATATTTTGCTCTTCTTCTATTCTTTGATTCTTTTTCCATGGATGCTTTAAAATTTGTAGAGTTTTTTACTAAAATGGTCACTTTCTCTTCCCTTCCTTTGGGAAAAATCTACTTTTCTTGCAATTAATTTTTTCAAGGAGTACATGCAGGTATGGCTACGTCGTTACCGTTGGTCCATTAAATGCTACCAACAAGGAGATATGTGTGTGTAGGGGATCTGTATCCCTTGGGAATGTCAAAATTCTGCAAAAATGAATTTAGTACATTCCTTTCACCGCCACTCTTCTCAAATAAACTCGTTTCCTTAGGAAAAGTGTCCTTAATTATATCAATCTTTTCTTAGCAATATGAAGTAACCTTGAAAAGACAAGCTCATTAATTTGTTAGAAATTAGCATGTTAATCCATGTCCTTTCAATTATGTGAGCTAGCTAATTCTGATGATGGCCATGGACACATGTCAAAAATCAACCTATACGAGCATTTACTCCCAATGCCCAAACATTAATTTTGAGATCTTATGTCAGATTTTCCATATGATCTATTCTTCATTCACTGATTGCTTTGATATTTTTCTGTTATCGTCTGGCCAAAAATACAACCTCCATTGTTTAGCCATACTGATACCTCTTTTCTATAAATAACTATACCACCTCAAGGCTATATTCATTCAAAATAGTAAAACTTCAGAGTTTATCTATCTTCTTTTCTATTTGCATATTGCCTTTTTCTCTACTGCTCTAATCATCTTTGTTAGCCTAGGTACTCCTATTTGTCTTCTCCCACAAAGGCCACAGTATGCCTTCACTATGGAGATTATGGGTGAAAGAATTAAGCACCTGGTAAAGGTATGCAACCTCCTGGGGGTAATTTCATTTCACTGGGTTGTTGGTATGGACTTCATTGAAGATGAGAACAAGATGTGAATCAATTGCAATGTCTTGTCCCACTTCATGGCCTCTCTATTGGACCTAAATGTTTCCAAAACCAAGATAGTGGAATTGTGTCTCTGTATGTTCAACATCTCTCTACTGGAAGGGCTCGACAAAATTGTGCAATTGTCTATCCTCAGCATCAGCATTCCCAATATGATGGAACTTCATAGGCTCATTGATCGTGGCATGGACATGCCTTGGCTTCCTTTTCTCAGTGAATTTCACACCATGGACCTAAATAGCAATTGTGCCTTGTCTTTACCTGCGGAAAACCTACCTCCTTCGGGACTATGGTGTTGATGAAGCTCCTATGCAGTATGACTTCAAAAAGTAGTTCGATCTCCTCTTCTTCAGTTGTGCAAAATGAGGTCACTTCCTATGAATTGTGTTTCCTGCTCTCCTACTTATGAAGAAGAAGAAGAAAAACATTATGGGAAATAAAACCTTATAACGATGGTTGGAGGCTTCTTTTTTATTTTTTTGTAAAACACCTCCAACATCTTTTTTTTGGTATTTTATTCAAATAACCTCTTCTAGGTTTTTCTCGAAAGAGCCTTCTTGTTAGAATCTAAGCCTTGGACAACCCAATATTGTAAATTTGATGAAAAATACAATATTAAAAATATAGCTTTTCATACTACTTCTGCTTCTCTGCTTTATTCTTTAATATAAAAATTTACATATTTGTGAATCTATTTTAGAGTTTCATACTTTAATGGAAAGGTTTAAGATAAATACCATTGATCAATATCTATAAATTATTACCCTCCATATCTTCTAGCTCATATGCATTCTTCTGCTTACACACACTGATTCAGAAAGGGCCCTTCCAGAATGCTTCGATTTTGGTGTGTTGTCCTAGTTTGGTAGTTCACTCATCATATTTTAGCACTAAGCTTCCCTCCCGAAAATCTCGGTTGCAAGTCTTTTTATCAAACCACTGCTTGACTATCTTTTGTCGAAAAATCATCTTTGTCTTCCTCTAGTTTGAGGAGTTTGGCTATCCATACCTCCATTCCATCATTTTCCTCTATTTCTAAGGCTTTCACTAATTGTAAGGTGGGGATTTCCATAGAAATAGGTAAGAATACTTCTTTCCCATATGCTAATTCATAAGGAGATGTTTTTAGGATCTGTTTGGTGTGATTCAGTCTACCCATAAAGTCATCCATATACGTTCATGCCATTCCCTTTTCCATTCAGACCCAATGCACTTGATTAAACTAATTAAGTTTTTATTTGTCAAATATGCTAACCCATTCCCTTGCGGGTAGTAATTTGAAGAGGTCTTCAAATAGATCCCATTCCTAATAGAAAATTTGACACTTTTGAGCCTACAAAGGCTCTAGCATTGTCGGATATGCTAGTCTTTGGAAAGCTACACCTAGTCACCAGCCCTTCTAGAAATTTAACAATCTCGCCTTTTGTAGCACCTTTCAGGGCAATAGCTATTGTCCATCTTGTGAAGTAATCAGTCGCTATGAGGATCCACTTATGGCCCACACTGGAGATAGGATTTTCCATTCTGAAAAAGTATAATCCCCATTGAGTAAAGGGATCTTTAGTTACAATGGGACTCAGAGGCAAAGAATTTATTTTCCTTTTGCCAACAAAGAATTGGCACTGCATGCATTTCTACACCAAACTATGCAGTTCCAAAAAAATTGAGGGACAATAATACCACGCTAGCATAATTTTTAGAGTGGTGGTTTTATCAGAAAAATATCCACCCTTGGGACTGCTGTGGAATTATATTAGAACCTTTTCTGACTGACACTTGTCTAAATATCACAACAATACTCTATCATAGTTCCTTTTAAATAATATTCCTTCGACCAATACATACCTGGTGCCTTGCAGTCGATAGTATCTTCCTTTGTGGGAGGGGAGAGCTATCAAGTAGTATCCTTTTTTCATATATAATGTATGATCCATTATCTAGGATTCATTGGAATCAAAGTGACTTGAAAAGACTTGATCAACCTCTTTCTTGGGTTTGGGACTGACTCTTGTGAAAGATATTCACACAGGCCTCTTCCCCATACCAGCTTAGTTATCTTGATGTCTATGTCATACTCCAAAATCTTGGTGATCCAATGAGCTATTTTTTTAGTTATTTCTCCTTCAGTTATGTACTCCCTTACACTTGAGTGAGAAACCAAAATGGTGATCTTATTGGATGACACTAGGTGTCAAAACTTCTTGAGGCTTTTGAAAATGGAAATTTTCTTTTTTCTACAAAATTATACCTAGTTTTGTAACCCTTGAGGGTTCTTGAATGAAAATAAATCAGATGTTCCCCATTATCCTCCTTTCCCTTTCGAGTGAGCATGAAAGCTATACTATGTTGACCATTGTACACATATAACAAAAATCTTTGGAAAAATCTAGATTGGCCAGTACCGAGGCAATGAAGATAGCCTTCTTTATTTGCTTGAAAGCTTGCTTTCCTTTGAGAGTCCATTTGAAAATAAAATTATTTTTGAACATCAACGTGATGGGCCTTGCGATGCCTTCAAATTTGGAAATGAAATGACTAAAACATTTGATCTTTCCTAAGAAGGACTGTAACCCTTTTTGATTTACTGGTAAGGGAAAATCCATTATAGATTTGACCCTTTCGGAGTTTATTGCAATTCCTTCCTTGGACACTACAAAGCTAAGTAGTTTACCTTGAGGTACTTTGAAAACACATTTTTTGGAATTTAAAGAAATCTTGAACTTTTGGCACCTTTGGAAGACCTATTCTAGGTGATCAAAATGATCAACCTTCAATTTTGGAAAAAACAATTAGATCATCCAGATAAATCAAAATGATTGAATTGATCAACCCCACAAAATAAATGTCCATGGCCCACTAAAAATGCGCACCGAAATTTGAGAGTCCAAAGGGCATTTTTGCATATGCAAATGTACAATTTTTGACAAGCACTTGATTGTACCCTAAACATTCATCAAGCAATGAGAACATCTCTGACTTGGATACTATTTGCAAGATCTACTCCATAGATGCTAGAGGGTAATGGTATTTGAGTGAGGCCCTATTTAGGTCCTGGAAATTGACACAAAGCCTAATATCACCATTTTTCTTACGAACCACTACCAAACTAGACACCCAAGTTGAGTGTTTAATCTGATAAATGATTCGAGACTTAACCAACTTAGTGAGTTCTTGTGCCAACAATGCTTTGAATTTTAGATTAACATGACTTTGTTCATATCAGACCAACTTGGACCCTTCAACCAAGTCAATGGTATGCTAAATTATACCAAGATCATATCCTTTAAGATCATCATAAGTCCATGCTATAACTCCTTTGTACCTAGAGCATATATCTCTTAGCCTTTCTTTGTCTTCCCACTGTATATTCATTCTAACTTAGTCATTTGTCATTCCTGACATCCAACTCTTCATAATCCTTTTCTTGGGTTGTGAACCTTTTCTTTCCATTCCTTACATCTTCATATTCAAAATGATTCTTGAGTGAAATCAAACCCTGAGGAATCTTATTTCCCTTGAGCTGAATGGCTTGCCCTTCAGATGGTTGAAACTTTGATTCTAAATGGTCGAAAGGTCACTTTGAATTTTGAATGAAAGTGGCTATTTGGGTGTCATCTTCAAAGACTTTCCAATTCTGATCATTGTCTTGAATTGGTGGTTGAATAATACTGTGGATCACACTTTTCTTTGAGTGAGGGCTTGATTCAAACTATGACCCGATGGAAGCCATTAGATCTACTATATCATTCAAGGATTGGGGAATAACCTGCACATTGAAAGCTTCAAAACCCTTAATTAAAGCCTCCATCCTCATATTTTTTGTGATTGCTTGTCCACAGACTTGGCTTACTATCAACTCATAATCTTTAAACACTTGTAATCTTTTCATGCCCATCCGCTCAACAAGGAAAATATTGTGAAATAATGCTTCGTATTTTGCATCCTTATTTGAGCACGAAAACTAGAAATGGTAGTCCTTGAGTGTCTCAGATCCTGTGGGAGACAACAAATGGACCCTTGCTCTAGAATTGTCCTTGCATTTTTTTCCATCAAATTACAAGGTCCATAGGCGGTTATTCATTGGATCATCATAGCTTACCTGATCTTTCATCAGTTTTGGATGGACCATGTCATCATCAAATATGACATAATTAGCCAATCCGGTCTCATGGAAATTATTGAATGGGTCAGAGTTGATGAACTGGTGAAGGATAACCTCTTCTTCAGGGGTTCACTTTCTTGTGTTTTCTTCATCTTCCAACATTTCTATGCAATATCCCTCTTTCTTCGAAAAAGAAGTATGTGTGTCCTCGAGAGAGAGAACACCATTGTCCACTATGTGTTCAAAATACAAATATTCTGAGATAATCTTACTCTTTTCTCCATGTTTGGTTCTCAATATTAGATGAGACCATTCTAGTGCCAAATATCCACCCAGCTTTGTGGTAAAATCTCTAGAGAGACACATCCAAGAAATTGGGGGAATGTCGATTACTACTACCTCCTGTGAAACTATCAGTCTCAAGCATGAAAAAAGGGTTAAGGATAAATATTTTATCTGACTAATTGTTAGAACCTTCTTTTGATCCATCTGCATGATTACCTTTTCAAAAGGCTCATACTTGAGTATTAAGGAATCAATCACCTGCGTTGGCATGACTATTGTACTAGCTCCTGAGTCAATCATATTATTGCGCAAAATTTTATCTACCACAATTAATGTCAAAAATAAAGGAGTGGGCTTTGGATTTACTACCTCTTTCTCTTTTTATTTTTTCTATAACATTCGTATAAACTACAACCTTTGAGATTTTAGGATCTAACGTGGGTACTTTGTCTTTATTTAGGTCACATGGAGGAACTTCATCCATCTGCGACCTTGGTTCTTCATTTTTTAGTGCTTCTCACAAAAATGTCTTTTGCTCGAGGATAGATATTACGTCCCAAATAGACACATTAGCAGGTGAATTCTTCATCTACTCCACCACATTGAGCATTCTGACTAGCTGAATCTTTGGTCTAAATAGCAGAATCTCTCTTGGCTTTTGAGGAAGATGATCAGTTGTGAATGATTTTGATGTCTTATCATGCCATTTTTTGGGAAATGGTGGAATTTTTTGTTGTTGAGTTGATTGAACCATCAGCTAAGTAGTCGGTTGGGACAATTATCTCTCATGAAAAGGTGGCTGGTGAGACTGGGGATGGGGTAGAGCTTATGGCATGTATTCCTTGGTGAGTCTTTTCTTTGATCAGGTGTTGTAATCCAATTGTACCTATAGAATGCTAGTTGTGGGAGATTCATATGCAAAAAATTGTGTCTTCTTCTTCCATCCAAGAGAAAAGTTCTTGATTGAGTGTTATGTCCATCTCTTTCTCTATGAACATCCCTTGCATTTGTGTTATGAATCAAGTGTTTTCCATCCAAAGAGAATCATATAATTTTGTATTTGGTTTTGTGCCTTTGTTCCTTTCCTCTACTATTCTTTGCTATATGTTTCCTCTAGGGAAATTTTGAAGCATATGACTATCATTGCAAGGAAAAAACCATGTAATTTCATCATCTTCTAGGTTATTTTGACCTAGTACCAACTCTTTTCTATGGATATCCTTGACCATTTGTAATGGCATAGTGATCGAGAATATTTGGTTGGTGGAAAAAGCTTATTGACCTCCCCGAATCGAAGGTTCCTAATATGTACTTTATTGATTATATTGATAGAAGGTTCTACCCCCTTGGTATGTCTGAGTTGCTTGTTTTAGAGGGACTTCTTGCTATTGCTTGATGAGAACTAGCTCATTAGAAAAGGATCAGATCTAGCTCTTCATATCGTTAAGTTCCACTGCTACAAAGGAAGAACCTAATGTTCTTGGCTATCTTGTAGGGTAGACATACATAGATTGGCAGGGAGCTAGGCTCATTGTCTATTTTGCTAGAGTATTTTGAGAAGATTCTTCTCAGAGTAGAGCACTTGAGATTTCAGGAAAGATGGGCATCCGAGGTTGTGGCGAAAGCTTTCCTACATCTAACAAAATATTCTCTGTGTGGAATACCACCTCATAGGCATTGAGTAGAGTATCTCCTCCCATGCGAGTTATCAGGACCATAATATCCAAATTGATGGTCTTGAAAAAGAACATGAATTGCATAGTAGCTAGAGGTCATGCAATAGCTGGGATCCTCTTATAGCTTTTGTTAAACTTGGTGTTGAAACACTCATAGCTTCTTGTAGAGATCTCTTAGTGGTAATTAGTTGATGTAATAACAAGGGATTGTCTCCTTTCTCTAAAAAATATTCAAAAAAAAATTCTCTGAGATAATCCCATGAGCTGATAGAATCAGAAGTCATAGATTTGAACCAATCTTGAGCCTTCCCTTTGAAAGAAATGGCCAACAATCTGATAGTGATATTTTCCTCCATGATATTGTGCACCCTACATATTTCTGCTACATCTTGGAGGTGTTCGGAAGGAGTTTTAAAGTCCACCCAAAAAAAATTTGGAATACCCTTGAGGGCATTAGCGGGTATGGCAAGCTAGACATTAGGTGGAGTAGGTGGTCATAGTGGACTACCACTATCCAAGGTTACAAAATTTCAGAGAGCGGGAGGGGGAACGTGGGCCATGCAAAAAATATTCCTATTTATCAGGTAGACTGCTATTCATATCTAAAAAAATTGGCCTCTATGTGGGGTATATAAGGCTCTAAACTCTAGAATCTTACTCCTTACTCTTCTACTTCCTAAGTACCAAAGTTGGTAATTGAGAGTACTTAAAGTTACCCTTTAATGACGCTCGTGTTTGAACCTTGGGCCTGAAACTTCCAGTTTCCTTCCTCTAGTCTGATCTAGAAATATTTCTGACTTCTAATCAGGCCTTTGGAATTGTCCCACCAGGCGTGCCAAAAAAATAATTGTTGATCATAAAATATTGTACCTCTCCGACAGTCATATGGGAAATTCAACAAGTGGGGGGACAATATGCGCCTCATTGAATACCTCTGAGATTTTTATAGAAAGCCAACTCTTCTCTAAGTTTGGGAAAAGGGAAAAAGAAATGCAAACAAAAAAAAATGAAAAATTGCAATGCATCAACACTTTTACAAAATTTCAAAAACCACAAGCCTTCCCTCTATGAGTGATATGAGAGACACAAAACACCACTTCCCTTAATTTTTGGGAGGAGAATGAACAACAGAGGCTTGATAAAAGCACATATGCAGTCATTCAATCGACCAACAAGAAGTGTGTATTAAGATGTAAATCAAACATAGAAGTATTAGAATTAATAGAAAACATTGAAAAGCAATATAAACCCTTCCTCCTAATATAGCATATCATGAAGAAATGATAACCCTACAAATAAAATGGAGAAATCTAAATACATAGTCCAATTTCTAAAGATTATAATTTAATCATATACACAAACACCATGGAAATCTGATAATCAAACTACTTAGATTAAGCAAGACACAGTGTTTAATCTTGGATGAAGATATAAAAAAAGAAACATTGACAAAGACCATATCATGCACAATTTCAAATATTTTTTCAGAATAACTTGCACTTAAAATTAAAATGAACTTTAAAAAAAAGATCAAATTCCAATTTGATGATATTTTGATCATAGAATAAACATAACATGCTAGAGTGAAGCAATTTTTTATGCATTTTATAACAAAAAATATTTCTACTAATTAAGAAAGCTTATGGAAAAAATTTCCAAAAGGAAAACCTTAGGAAATTCTTAATTATGTTGTTTTCCTCAATACATAGCCACCCAAAAGAGAAAAATGTTGACCTTGTCTAGAATTAATGACTGCCAGACTTCCAAAGCTGATGGCTTGGAAATCTGATTCTAGATCTTTTATTAAGTCGTTGGCTTCCTGCTCATCAAATTTAAAATACTGGATTTATACCATTTAGATATTTCAGAAAGATTAGCTCTTATAATCATTCTGATCCTAGAAAGATAGTTTGGCAAAAGTCTTGTTGATTACCCAAGTGGCTTTAGTGGCACCGAATCATGTCCCTTCATTGTAAAAATAAAAAATCATTTCGACGGACTGCAAGTGAGAATTCCCAAGCTACGGCTTCATAGCATGAAGAGATGAAATGTCAGAAGGGTGGATAATCTCATATCTATGAAAATTTGATGCAAGAAACATCCGCTAGGCTGACACGTGGTCTAATTTCCAACTAAGGAGGAAGCGATTTTTAAGACACGTGTATTCACCACATGGCACATTGCATGTCTATTAGAAATACAAACTACTTGTGCACGAATCACCTTGAAGACTAAAATAAAGTTGAAAAACAGAAACAAACATAATTTTTTTTGATTCAAAATATCATCACTATCTCATGTATGTTCAACACTTCCTTCTATGTTCTTGGTTGCTAGACTAAGATCATCAATTCATATATTCATGAGAGTCTTCTAATCTCAAGGAGTTATGATTGTCCTTATGTTCTTTGATATACTATTGTATACAAATGATAACTCCTTATTCAGGGTATTCAATCCATTGTAGTCTTTCATCATGTAGATATCAATCTATTACTTTCCCTTGTTGCTAATGTGTTACACAGGTGGATTCTTCCTTTTATGGTTCTTGATATCAAAGCAATAGTTTCCCCTTTTTTGTAACTTTCTTTATCATACTTTCATCTTGTAATATATTTCATATGCAGCCCTCACTCATTTAATTATCGTTGCATGCTTCCATATTTTTCCCTTTCGGTAGTACATTCTTGTTAAATACAAGCACACTTCTCTGAATTGTCTTCATTTTCATCGAGCTTGGTCTAACTTACAACTTTACAATTTCCATTTTTTTTCCATAGGGATGAAAGATAATACAAACCTTTGCTCCCCCTAAATTTGTGCTTCTTCTTATAAACTAGAAGAGGTAGTTTGAACTTACATTGGTCTCTTCATTTCTTGCATCTATCTTCTTTCTCCAAAATTTAATAGTTTTTCCTTTTTATTTGTTAGAGACATTTTATTTCTTGCTTTGTCTTGAAGACTCAACAAAGATAGTTCGGAAAAAACATGATGTATGCACAAAGTTTCTACACTTGTAACACATAATACCATGAAAAAATCAATTATAATTTCTCCTAGTGAAGCTTGAAGTATTTCTTGCATGAAATCTGCAATTCATTGCTTTGTGGCCAAAACAGTTGCATGAAAAACAATATCCATTGAAAGAATAAAAGTGCCTAGTGTTAAATTTTATTTCATTTTCCTTGGAACTTGTGGAATTCTCATCAAAATTTGTACATTGATCCTTTGGATTTTCCAATTCTTTTTTCAACATGGCAACTTCTTGTTCCAAATTTTCACAATATCTCTCTTTTGCACTTAACTTGTTTTTTATTTCATTTTCAACTTGTTCAACACCTACAAGTTGAGTCCTTAAGTCTTCAATGATTTTGTTTGATTCCTCCAATATTTTTGTCATTTCCTTAATTTTATTTCATTCTTGGTGACCTTCTTCAATTTATCATTCTTCTTATATGCATAATGGAGCTCTTTTTCAAGATATACTTCTTCTTATTCATTGAATTCTTGGTCAACTTCTTCTCCTTCATGTTCACTATTTGTGTATTCCATGGTCATGAATAGTATTTCTTCTTCATCATTTCTCTGAATTCATCACTTTATTCTTTTGAAGAGTTGATTTATTTCTTTGAATAATAGATATTTTTATGTTTTTCTAATCTCTTCTTTGATTTATGCTTAGAATTTTTCTTTCCCTTTTTCTTTGTATATACTTCTTCTTCATCCTCGCTTGTGTCACTTTCATTTTGAGGAAATGTAGAAGCATAATTTCTAAATTTTCCATAATTGAAACATTTAAAAGGAAATTTTCCTTTATACTTTCCATTTCCTTTTATTAGATTTCTCATGAAATAAGCCTTTTCCTCATCCCTCCTTGCATTATTGCTTGATGAATAATGCTTGGTTTTTCCTTTCTTGGATGTTTTGAAGAAAATCTCATTTTGTGGTGTTATCCCTTCCATTCTCATTTCATAAGCAAAAATAATTCCATGTAGTTCATCTTTTTTCAAATTTTCTAGATTTGCCAATTCTTCTAATGTCAATACCTTCAAAATCAAACCTCATAGATAAGGATCTTAATATCTTATCCACAATTAATGCATCATCAAAATCTTCACCAATTCCTCTCATAATATTTACAAATTCATCAACACGAATAAAATATGATGGTATGTCTTCATCTTCTTTCATTTTAAGGCTTTCAAACTTACTTTGATGAGTTTGTAACTTTTCTTTCTTCACTTTGGAATTTCCTTCAAAAATATTTTTAACTTTGACCCATATTTATTATGTTGACTTGCAACACATGAATTTTGTGAACTCAAAATTTGTTAAACTAAAAGGAAGAGAATTCTTGGATTTGGCATTATTTTCAATTATCTTCTTTCGAGATTGATTAGTTGGAGAGGTTGAGGGAGTTGTATTACCATCTACTACAGATTTACAAACATCAAACCCAAGAGCATTCAAGGAAGCTTCCATCTTAATACTAAAGAATGCATAATTAGCCCCATCAAAGATTGGGGCCTTGACTATCTTATTATCTTCCATGTGTGCTCTTTAGGATCACTTTGAAGGAACCCACTCTAATACCAATTGAAGAGCACAAAATCTAGTGAGAGAGGGGGGTGGTGAATCAGTATATTAAAAAAATTTTACCCTCTCAACTTTTATCAACTTTAAACTCTAACACAATATCAACTATGCAAGAATATAACAATATGAACATGTTAACACCAAGAGTTTACATGGAAATCCTTATGGGAGAAAATTATGGTACAAATAATGTAATTTATGAATTATATAAGTTTTACAATGAATGTAGGAACCAACCTACTTGAATCGCCAACTTTAACTATTTAGTAGGCACCAACCCACATAGAGAACCAACTCTTATCTCTAATTTAGTAGGCACGAACCTACAAGGAGCACCAAATCCTAAAGTTTGTAGGAACCAACCTACTTGAGGCACCAACCCCCACTTTCCAAGAACCAACTTAGCACAAATAATAAGTTCAAGAATAATGTTCCACCTTTAATGTTGCTTCTTCACCAGATCATGGAAAATTCTGCTGAAATATCCTTCCAATTTATACCCAATCTGCACTAACTCTCCTCTTAGATATTCCCATAGATTCTTCACAAATTTTCTCATATACTCTTCACAATTCCTTCATGAAATTTTCAAATATACTCCTTAATATTTGTTCTTCTAAATATCCTGATCTACTATGAAAGGTTCTTCACAAATCTTCCTTCAAGTTTGCTAAGATCTTATCATAAACCTGTCTTAATGCCTTTATCAAGTCAATCATGAAATAGCATATTACTCCCTTTTGAATCTACACTTATTACTTCTTTAAAATTGTATAGAGCTCATTTTATCCTCCTTTATATATATTCCTCAAATCTGAAATTTTTTTCTCTCAAATCTTCCTTCTTATTCTCTTCCACACACACACACATCCTCTTCACAATTTTCTTTTCTCTACATATGAAACCTTTGGTGTATTTTAATTATATCTTTCTTATCTCACACCTTCTCACAACATTCCACACACACTTTGATGTTATTATTTTACAAAACTATCCACACACATTCAAATTTGATCCAACATTCTTCTTAAGAGATATATTCCTTCAAAAATATGATCCAAATCACATACTATTCTTCCTTTACTATAGACATGCAAAAATGACATCATGCATTCCTCATATTTTCATATTCACCAACAAAATTAAATAAATCAATTTTATTTGATTAATCTCCTAAGTTATCTCTTTAATTAACTAAATCAAGTTTATTTAATTAATCTCATAAAGTCATCCATTTAAATTAAATAATTTCATCCTTATTTGATTTAACAATAACATCATCCTCTTTGATTAAATAAAACAATTCTTTATTTAATTAAATCTAAAATCTTTTTGTTCTCATTTTGATTTATTTTAATCCTAAAATCTAAGTCAAAAGTTAAAATCACCTAATCTCCTATTAAATAAATCAAATCCTAATCAATTTAATCCTAATCCTCTTTCTCTAGAGTTTACAACTTGTGCACATAAATCAATTTAATTGATTTATTATTTCCTCATTTTCATTCAAACTTGGCATCTTTGAGGAAATATTTTCCCAATTTGAATCTTCCCTCCCACATGACTTGTCCATCCAAAAAATAATTTAAGAGATATTACATGTCTCTTACATGTCTCTTACACAATTCAAACTTGGCATTTAATTTATATTTCATCCCCCCTAAACATGTCACTTCACCAAATTCAAAATTCAAACTCGCACATTGATCAAATTGTGCTCAAACTCCCTCCATTGGAATGCTGAAAAGTGGCACAATTCCATTGGACTATCTTTTATCCCACATTCCTCTTATCTTGCATTCTTCTATCATTCTATTCTATAAATAGAGACCCTCTCTATTGATTTAATCCTACACAACTAGATCCAAAATATTAGTATTAACACTATCATCATCTTGCATTCTTCTATCATTCTATTCTATAAATAGAGACCCTCTCTATTGATTTAATCCTACACAACTAGATCCAAAATATTAGTATTAACACTATCATCATCTTGCATCTCTTGCATTTTCACTATCATCATCTAAGCTTATCAAGGATTGGGAAAGTGATCCTCTAGATGTCAAGGGTGCACCAATCCCCCTATGAGATATGGTTTGATCCATTTTAGATTGTTTACATTCTTACATGGTTTCTTTGTATGTTTTTAATCATGTTCCGTTGTCTTAATGTGATTAAGAATTTCATAGGGAGCTTGATTATTGTTTTTTATAACTTGGCTAATTATCTTTTATGTTGATTAGGTTATCATAGACAAAAATTTGGCTCACATTTTTAAATCTGATCCAAATGATGCATAGTCTATTTTTCCAGAACTGATCACAATCATGACACTATATTCTCATAAATTTCCTCTACAAATTGCTCTTCAATCTATATGTTATTCCTCTCTATAAATCTACCATGAAATCTCACAAATCTCCATATTAATCCTCACTTTGGGCTACATTTATATCTCATAATGAGTCTGCAATATTCTTCATCTAATTCTTCCCTTTATTCTTTTTATATCTGCTCTAAAACTCAGAAATAATTTATTAAATTTCTTATTTTCCAAAATATATCTTCATTTAACATTTATAAGTTCTTCGTGGGAGATATCCTTTATGAATTCATGTGTCCTTTAACCAACAAAAATGACTTTGAAATGCACCAGAATCTTTCTTGTAGAAATCACTACCTTAAATTGTATTTAAAACAAATTGAATAATACAAAAAAAAATCATCTCATTCTAATCAGAGCTCTCTCCAAATGCTAATTTCACCTATTTTCTATCTTCATTAGACCTCTTCATTAAATATTTATCTTATGTGTGGAGCACCATATGATATATAATTGCAATCCTTTCATAACAATATCATGTCCTTTTAATGAGATAATCACTTCCCTCTATGTTACTAAATCACATCTTTTCCATATCTCATATTTGTTTATGATTGCACCTCTTCCACCTTTTTTATTTGTTTTTCTATGATTGCAGCTCTTCCAACTATTTTATGATCTCACCTTTTAACTTAAATTATTATTAATTTGTTTTTCTAAGATGTTTGCACCATTTCAATGATGAGGCCCTTCTCTTCATGCATAATTCTACTTAAATCTTAAGAATATTCTTGGTTTTATAAATCTGATTTCATAAAGATAAATCATTAACCACATTTACTGTGAATTATTTAATGTGCCTTTAATAAAATGATATCATTAACATTTATTTGTTTAGTATTCTAAAGGGTATCATTTTATTAAACTAGCAATCTCATTTTTTAGTGTTCTTTCATGGGTGGGCTATGTAGGATCATGATGGGCCAAAAAGTGGCTATATGTAAGAGATATGATGACCCATGTGGCTGACGACTTTTTTTTTACCCAAAATTGATGAAACAAAAAGGGGTTTTAAAGGAGATTCTCAACTTTCCACGAATATAAATTATGCTTTATGTCAAGTTTAATAGATTATTATTATTCATTTTCTATTTGAAATATGACTAAAGTCCTGATTGGTAGGCTGATTGAAAAACATATATAGCTTTCAAATGGTGTCACATTTTTTGAATCTGAAACATGCGTCACATTCTATGCTTCACATACTATAGGATTAAAAAAAAAAAATGAATTTCATGAGGTTTTGACCAAGTTAGGGTGGTCAGACATACGAGGTTTTATATTTTTTAAAAGTTGTAATAAAAAAATCATAATTAATTATTTATTTGAAAAAAAATTACAAAAAATAATGCATCACATCCACACATGAGTCCTCTACTTATATCTAAAATTTTATAAAAAAATATTATCATTTTATTATGGTTAGGGTGGTCAGACAGACACCTACTTCTAATTTTTTCCCTGAAATTTAAGTACTACTGCATTGAAATGTCAAATTGTCACCAAATAGATTTTTTAAAAATAAACATAAACCTAGTAGTTTAGAAACTACATTCAATTTGCAACAGATTCTATTCTTACATATTTTTGAAATAATATAGATAACTTATTCAAATTTTAATGTCAAGTTTCCAATCCGATTTTATGAATTTTAATTGCCACTTAAGGACTGCTTTTCCATGATGATCCCACACATTACCTTGGTGGCAATTTGTTTATGCTCTTTTCAATAATTTGTTTGAGATGTCAAGTGATTAATTATGGTCTCAAACTTCTATTGTTAATTGCACTAAGTTTTATATAAATGGATATAAAATCTAATAAGTTTGCAATAGACTTCAATCAAATCATGTACCTTTTGAATCTTTACCATGATGTATACACAAGGGTCTAGATTCATAGGTATCAATTCTTAAATGATATCTTCAGCTATGATTAATTTCCTCATTCTCAAGTTCTCGACATTAATGACAATATGAACCTTCTACCTTCTCAAACTTCACATGAATTATAAATTTCCAATATACAATACCAAAAAAGGTATAATTAAGTGCATTTTAATTTCATAAGCTCCTAAACTTTTAAAGTGACTTGTAAATTATATATTACAGCAATAACTTAAGGCATAATTTAGTCCTTTTATTTAATATCATTTCCAAAATTAAACGTGAAAAAGAGATACTTTTTCCTACACTATATTTATCCCTCACTTTAGTGAGAGTATGACACAATGTCAAACTCACACTAAAGTAGACATTCAAGACACTTATGTATGCAACAATGATGAAGATACTCAATCATACACTATCAAATCCTAGGAGAAGAAAAGGGGAAGTGGATCAAGATTTGACTATTTCAACATGATATGGAACATTGTTGTTTGTCTAGGTAAAGGGTGCATCAAGCTTCAATCGTCCCAACATAATGTGGAACATGACTATTTGTCCTTATCATTCTCAAGTAAAACTCAATGTCCACTATGAAAATGACACATATGCTCACAAGAGCTAATGGAACCTTAGGTAATCCACTCGGTGATCCCCCATGAAAGTGGCTTAGTGAGAAATCCATGCCTCTATTTCAACTCTCACTGTACTTACTATACCAAAGCTATCCTTTTGACAACTCCGATAAGGAACCACAGATGTTTCAAATTCGAGCTTCACAAGGTTAACAAGTTATATTATGCTAAATACTTATGAAAATTATATATGGATTTGTTCAAAGGGATCTTGCTTAGTTTGTGTAAGCTCTCTTCATAGGGATCATCATGCTTAATGTCTCCAAGAGAGGACAATTCTAAGATAGTTTTTCTACAACTTAGCGAATGCAATGTGTAGCACCATGACTAAGAGGAAAACTGTGTGCTAGAAAATATCATGCTCTTGGAGGACATCAAATCTAATGACACGAACAAGAAAATAATGCATCATAATAGGTAATAAAATCATACAAAGAACATGGGGACACCACTGTATACCCCTAATTTAAAGGAATTTCTAACACAATTGTTGTGAGAAATAACTTTAAAGTGGAAGAAGACATGAGAGCTTACTCAAAAATCCCTATTCGAAGTCATGTGTTTCCAAATTAAGTTGCATCATGTAAAGAGTAAGGAGTTTCCCCATAAAACACATAATGGATCTATGGGTTCGAGGTTAGTATATCTTTGTTACAATATTGTTACAAACCATGAAAATTTCATCATTCCCCAATAAATCGTAAAATGAGAAGAATGACACATAGAATAAAAAACAAAGAAATGCTTTTGGGTCAACTTGCAAGAGACCTAAATGTCTTAATGCCTTGTGTCATCCCTCAAAGGAAAGCACAAGACAAGAGAAAGGATAAATTTTTTATGACATAGAAAAGAATGTAGATATATATATAAGAATGCACATGAAGAGGGATACATAAAACAAAATAGTATGGGGGGTCACATTACGCACATGGCATCAAACAAAGAAACATGAAAAAGAAAACAAAGAAAAATACTAGTAAGGCACATGTGAGTCAAACTATAGTAAGTCATCTACATCCCAATCTAGTTCAGTGTATGTGGAAGGAGGACAACTAGCCAAAGGGAAAATGACAAGTGTGAAATCTAGGACAAGGCTATCTAACCCCTTTCCTCCACTAATTGTAGGACAAGGATGAGTGATGAAAATGAGCTCCTTGTAAAATAGAGAATAGTTTTCCATTAATGTTAAAAATGTAATGGTGAACATACTAATATCCTGCAACTATTACATAGCAAGAAGTAAAGTGCATGCTTTAAGTCAAGATGGATCCCTTGGGGATCTAAATTTCTTCAATATTCACTTTAAAGGTTGACAATTATCGATGTGATGACAATAGAATCTATGATATGTGTAGTGTATAAAAATGTCGTCATTCACATTGTCACACTTAATCTATGAATAATTAATGATAAATTAGATTTGATATCACCTTGAACTAGTGATGTGATGTGTTTTACACATCCACATAAGGTTTTGGGCCCCTTTTAAAGCTAAATAAACCTAGCATTTCCTTAATTTAGTGTTGTGAATTGTATTTATTCACACCTTCACATTAAATTTAGGAGGCTTGTAAATTAAATGGACTTAATTGAGTGTTGTAATGTGTTAAACACTTTCACATTGGATCTGGGTCCCTTTTTAGCTGAATAGACCCAATTTTTCCTTAATTTAGTGTTGTAAAGTGTATTTATTTACACTTTCACATTGAATTATAAGACCTCTTGCATTTATGACCTTAATATCACCATTAATAGGTCCCTAATTTACCATGTATTGTGCATCCCAAAGCATATTTCAACCAAAACCCCCATAATATCAGCAAATAAACTTAATTTTATAACACCTTGACACTTTTGCCACCTAAAAAGGCCCTATGGGACCCATAAACCACCTTGGGAATATGAGTTTCATATAGGTGGGACCCATATGCCAAGTGTGGCATATGTGTCCCATTTGGCTCCTTTTTAAGGTTTTGAGGGAGAATATTTGGGTTTTAAGTTTAAATTACATAGATGCCAATCTGTGGGATCCAATTAATAGGATATTAGATGGATTGCCTATATAAATGAGGTCTCAAATCATTATTTCACCTAATAAATATTAAGAATTAATGATATCAATTCAAGCACTCAAGAGTTTAGCAATTCAATAATTTACAAGATTATCAAGAGGGCATTCAGGATCATTTCGAAGGCATTTAAGGGAAGATACTTTATCATTTGTTGCAGAAATTCAAGATCCATCATCATGTCAAGGGTATCAAGGATCAATCATGTTATTGAGCTAGTGTTGTGATGTTCCATTCAAGATCCAAGGTCAAGCATTGTTCTATACATATCTCAAGATCTAGATCTATATCCTTAATGGCCATTTCATGTTAGATTATAAATTTACAAGACATCATTCAAGGTATCATTCTTCATGTTTCATGTTTCATGTCCTTGTTTTATTATCTCATCATTTGGTTTAATTCCCTAAAAGGGGTTTGACCTAGGAAAACCCCTATCCTCTAACAGACAAAAAATATTTCTTCTCTTTGATGTGTGATTGTAGATCTAGGTGCCTTGGAGCTCGGATAATTTTTTTGAAATTTTCCCCTCAATTGCAAGGCTGTTACCTTCAAAAAAAGTCATTGATATGTCTGAAATAAAGGTATTGGATCTTCAAATTAGTTTGGTAGGAAAGAGAAAAGATTCAAGTACAAATCTAAACTTTGAATTAATGAAAAAGTGGAAAGGGACTGATACACCAAAAGTGGCATATGAATCCCATTATATACATATTTTTTAGATTCTTGTAGTTTCAAATACCCTTTTTCTAGAAACATGTTAAAAACCAATAGCCTTAATCTAGGGCTGATACACCTAGAATGGCGTATGAGTCCCAATCGGCTAAAACTTTAGGATTTTCAATGTTTATGAGATCATTGCAATCATCTATAGATTTCCAGGTGCACAGTTCTGATATCTCACCTTTATTTTTTTATTTACAATCTTTCCTAGGTCATTTAGTCAAGTATTTCATTGCATTGGGTTTTGTCATTACATCTTACATTTCCTTTGTCTTTCCAAGCACTAGCTTGGTGGTGAACCCCTCATTAGTTTACAATCAGACCCTAGAAAAAATCTATTGCAAGATTTATTTCTCCTTCATTGGATTAATATCTTGAGGGTTTGTGCTTGAATGAGAGCAAGAAAGATTTTTGCTCTATATCCTAAACCATATGCATAAGCAACCAAAATTTCTTTATTTCATTTTGGTGAACCTTCATTTAGAACATGATAATTATGATTTAGAGTGCATCATCATCTTGGATCTTGCTTAAATTAACATTTCATTAGGATTTGGATTAGTCAATTCCCATTATAGGGTTTCTAATTTTTGCATTAGTGAAAGTGCATATAGGTTGTAGTTTTTGCATCTGAAATCATTGAAAATCATATAAAATATGCATTTCACTTAAGTTACAGATCATACAAACTAAAAGGAATAAAAATCACTTAATTTTTTTTTGAAATTTTGGAAAAGAAACCCCCATTGAGGCTCATACACCCCTTTGGGTGATTTAGTCCTAGTGAATATCTGAAACTGCATTTTATAGCATTTAAAACCTTATTTCTACACTTTTGTTTGCTGCCATTAGTTATATGTTTCAGTTGGCGGATCTTCTATTCCACATATTCCTTTAAATCTAGCTTAAATTGGTTCATTTCATGCATTATTTAATTCCAAAGTTTCATTTACAACATTTACTTTTCAAATTATTGCATAGTGTAATCAATAAATTACCTTGTTTGAAATCTAAAAATTGCATTTCCATTCTAGGTCTTTACATTGTATTTTATGTTTGCATAGATAACTTTGCACAAATGTTAGTATCCATCTTTTCCAAGTTTGAAAATAAAAATTTAGTCAATAAGTATTTTAGTCGGGTCTAATGCAAGAATTTGGGTCAACAAAAAGTTCAAAAAGTGGAAGTGTTTTTTCTATTTTTCAAAATTTGTCACACTTGGACTGAAAATTTGTGGCACTTACATAATGAATCTTAAAAAACGTCAGTAATAAGAGATTTAGAATTCTAAATCTAGTATTCGAATATGTAATTTATTCAAATACTTAGATGATAGAAATTGAATTTTGAGGGGGATGTATAAAAACCACTTTTTAAAAGTCATTTTTTTACCATACCATGCATGTGTATGAAAACCACTATTTGACCCAAATAAACATATTTTCTAATTCCTTTTGGAGAAAGATAGCTAACAATATGAAGATTGATGAGGATATTTTTTGTAATTTTTTTCTAAATATACTTTTTTATTGAATTTTTATTGGCCTTAATTGTTGTTTTTAAAAAAGCAACCTGTGCACGCAGCATACTTGGATCTAAACTAAACATTTTTTTAATCTTTTTTTTGTCATTGTGTAGAGAATTGTCTAAATATTGATGCCATACAATTTTTTTTACAAGAAAATTAACCCAAATTTTTTTATCAAAAAACAAAAAAGGTTTGATATTTCAAGCTTATGGACTAGTTTTCTTATAAATCATTTAAAAAATAACAAATATAATCCAATCTTTAAATAATTATTTATTTGGAAATTATACATCATTTTTTTTAATGGGTTTCAATTTTATAGATTGATTCAAAAAAAAATTCCATTAGTCATATTTCTAAAGTTGGAAATTTCTCTTGAACCTACCTTAGCTTTTTAATTGTAGGTCAAAGGCTAAGGGTCAGCTTTCCAAGCCTTTCCTCAACCTAAAACTAAGGCAACATGTGGGTTGGGGATTCAAATTTGTGAAAATGAGTATTCATTTTTAAAAATGCACATGCATTACAAAACTTCCCCTTGATTTTTTGTTTTTTGTGAGATTGTTTTTGGCTGAAACTTCCCCTCTTCTTGAATGCAACATTATTTTACCCTCATTCTTTCAATACAATTCCAAGTTATGAGAGTCTCTTAGTGCTTGAAATTGAAAAATATTGAGACTGACCTTAAATCTACCAGCCTCCCATGTCTTATATTTGTGAGAATGATTTGATAGAAGATGATACAAGGATGGACATTCATGATGATTGTAGTTTTTCTTCTCCTGATACCTCTCCTTTTAGTGATGAAGGTATCTTGGTGAAAGAAGATGCAATTGTTGAGAATAATTAAGGCCTTGTTTTTCCTTCTCCTCACCCCCCTTGGGAAGATAGTATATAATCAAAAGATGAAATAATTTCCACCACTTTAGTTAGTTTACATCCCTCTCCCAACACTTCCCTTACTTGTGAGAATACTACAATCGTGAACGACCATGAAAATGACATTTTTGAGGAGGACATGTTGGTGTTGAGATATCTAATGAATGAGAGCTTTGAAAATCCTACCTCTCCCACTTAAGAAGACATTATAGAGCATAGGGATGCAATTGCAGAGAACCATGATAATCATAGTGGATCTTCTCCTAATATACTTATAGTAATGAAGATGATAGTTTTGTGTTAGAAGATATACTTGGAAGTCATAAAAATCTTGTTTCTCTCTTTCCTAATGCTTCTACCATTTGGCAAGATCTATTTGAACAAAAATATCCGATCATTGGAAAGCGTGGTTCTCATTTTCTTGATGCCTTCCTTAGTAATGATGAAGCTACTTTACAAAACCTAACCATGGAATGTGATGAATTATTAGTTGAAAAAGGGGAGCTCTACATAGAACATCACTCTTTCTCCAACTAAATTTCAATAATCTCCTAAGAACCCTAATAGGATTGACTATCAACCTCTCAAGGTGAGTCAATACATAATTAGGAAGACTGAGGAGGGGGTGTTCTTTCAAATTTAATGGATTCACCATCAAGAAAATGCTTGGAAAAGACAATGTTTAAAAATACACTATGATATGTAAAACACTTAAAATGAGCTAAATGAAGCTTACAAATATAAAAAATGAATAAATCCAAGTTAGGGTATGTGTACTTGGGGAACCTACAGATGCAAATAGAATTATGGAAATGCAAACAGACTACCAAAATATTCCTTGGAGGACTAATATGCCCTTGCTACTATCTTAGTCCCACTGCTATTTTTTAGGGCAAACACAAAATCTTCAAATGACAGAATAGAATCCCAAAGAATCTTTGAAAGATTCCAATTGGAGGACTAAGATGTGCTTACTACCATCTTAGTCTCGATCTGAATTTCTGAAAAGTGTGAATGTGGTCCTAAGCTCCTAGATTTGCAATGGCTTCCTCTTGGATCTTAGGTTCTAGAACAACCAAATCTGACCTATAGGTGAGTTTCTGTGAATATGACAACTTTGCAATGCAACTTTGCAAATTCAAAAAATTTCACTCCAAGTGATCTCCGAGTCTTCAACATATATTTGCAAACACAAACACAAAAGAGATGGAAACAATGTTGATTGTTAGTAAATGGGTGTTTTCCATGGTAAAACCCCTTTTAGGTAATTATAAAAAATGATGAAATAAATGAAATGAAGCATGCAACATTAAATATGTAAATGATATCACCTTGTATGATCTCTTGTGAAGCAAATATGCAATCTACCATGTAGTGGCCATCAATAATGTAGATGCTAGATCTTGGAATATGATGTGAATAATGGTTGTAATTAGATCTTCAATGCTACATCCACAATATTGGCACAACAACATGAATGGATGCACCAAACCCTTGATATGATGCTTGAACCTTGATGATGGCTCCAAATAATTGATGAATTTCTATGGAATTCTCTTGTGAACTCAATTTGACTATAATGAATGTTCTCACAAAATACAGGTTCAAATGAATGAAGGAACCTTGTATTTATACTAATTCATGATTAATATCCTGAAATTACACCACAAAAATTTGACATATGGAATCATTAATTAAAGGAGGAAAAACTCCCACCCAAATTTGAAATTGGACCCTCAAAATAAACCAAGGAGGACTAATCTACCCTTGGTGATGTCTTAGTCTCAAGGCTCAATTTTTGGGGCATACACTCCAAAAGGGGACCAAATTGAGAGGTTTCAAAATCAAGGTCCCAAGACTGATAGAGGACAAAGATGCACTAGGTGGCATCTTAGTCCAAGTCTACAAATCAGGGAAACATAGACAAAACATTAAATGATCATTTATAGTTTGACGTTTGTCAGGATTTTCCATAAAAAATTATAGCTCATAAGGATTTTGGATGAAAAATATGACCAATTAAGCAATAAATAATTATAAATAAAAAAATGTGGGCCCAAGCAAGTGTGAAAATGGAAGGGTATGTATTTTACTACACTACATTTATCCCCCATGAACTTTCTTCAAACTCACACTAAAGTAGCCAACCACACAATCAAGATCAATTCAAATGTACAATGTTAGTAAGATAGGATGTCAATGATCAAGAGCGATGATTAAGCCCCCAAGGTCAAGAGCCTATGAAATATCAACATAGGCACAAAGGAACACACATGAATATGATATATGAAGCCATAACCAGAGTGCAAGAATTCACCATGAAGGATAGACCAAGAAATACAAAAAAGGAAAATGCCATAGATCAACCTTCGACTAGTCATCCAATGCGGTGGAACAATTCTAGGTTTGAAGAGGGTTTACATGTGGAATGTGTTATCCACTATTCAAACAAAACACACACTCACAATGGCTAGTGGGAGCTAGTTGTTCACTAGGTGAGACCCATGAAGTGCATATGAATGTCATACCCCCATGACTATGATAAGGATAAAAAAAATGCACGCTCACAAGGGCTAGTGAAGCTAGTTGTTCACTAGGTGAGCCCAGGGAAGCCATATCAAATCCATACCTCCATAAATTTAATAAGGCACAAAACGTAATGCAAAAATAAAGGAGGATGTTCGAAGGATTTTTTCTTAGTTCGTACGAGGTCTCTTCTTAGGGAAAATTGTGCTTAATGTTTCCAAGAGAGGACAAGTCAAAGAAATATCAAATTATTGAAGGAAATCAAACCTAATGACACTACCAAGAAAGAAACACATCACAAGAAGAAATAAATTGCACAAGGAAACATGAGTGTCGATGTGCTCCCCAACTTTAAAGCGGTTTCTAACACCATTCTTGTGAGAAATATTTTTAAATTAGAAGAAGAAATCAAAGCTTATTCAAAAATCCCTATGCCAAGTCATATGTTTTTGATAAGCTACATCATGAAAAGGAAAAGGGTTTCCCCCAAATTTCACATGTGAGCGAACTTAATGCACGTTGCCTAGATTCCAAGCTTTCTCTTATAAGTACATGAAAGGTGGTCAACTAGCCAAAAGAGACAATGAAAAATGACATACAAGGACAAGGCTATCTAAGCCCTTGTCCCCACATAGTGAAAGACAAGGATGAGCCAAATAGGATGAAAATAATATTTAGTTAGAGGAACTAGGTGCTTCAACCCAAGGAAGAGTACCCCTATCCTTAAGATGTTTAATTTTTTTACTCATGACCTTACATTCATTAGAAGCATGACCATGAACTTTGTGATAGGCGCAAAATGAAGTATTGTAATTAAATTTATTTTGTGTTCTTGGAGGGAGAGAGATCAGATGATATTGGAGGAGTTCTGTCAAGATACTCTCTTGGTCCAAATTAGAAGATGTGGCTTTTTTACTATGTGACAAAGATATCTCTTGCTTAGTATTCTAGTTGTCATGCCTATGCAAGACTCTTTAGATTGTGATATTTTATAATATTCTCTAAAGGAAGGTGTAAAATATAATTAATTCAAATCATTAAAGTTTTGTGTGATGACATTGATATTAAGAAAAGATTTCTCTATTTCTTTTGTTTCTTGCAAATATTTTTTTGTAATGGTGTTAATATTAAGTGAAGGCTTGTTTATTTCTATCAAGGGAAAATAACCAAGACCATTAGTTGTTTCTTTCATGTTAGATTTGATAGGGAAAAAATTACCTTTTTCTCTACCACCACATCCTTTCCCACTGTATCCAAGTTGTTTCATCATTTTGTAACCTTTTCCATGAAGTTTTTTCATCTCTTTAGGATTTGGAGGTTGTTGATAGGCAGTTTCATCAAAGTTTGTTCTATAATTTTCTTTTTCTTCTAAAGTGGTTGAGATGGATGCCTTTGAAGGGTTTGCCACATTTTTTATTTACATTACCACTTTTTCCTTTTCATGTTTCTTTATTATGATATATGAATTCCCATCAAGGCTAAGTGTGAAATCCAAGGAACCCCAATGATCATCTAATAGATTCATGAATTATTCAATGTATTTTTATTTGTCTTTTTGTTACACAAGTTCCACTTGTTTAGTTGGTTTCAATATGTTTAAAGAGTTCTCTTTATCTTTGTTAATGTTTAAACATTTGTATGGTTTAGGATCTACTTAGATTGTATAAAATTTGTTGGTGTAGACATATTACATGATACGATGAAGGGTAGAGGGCACAACATGCATCTCATGGATCCATGGTCTTACTATAAGGATATTGTATGAAAGATCATGATGCATAACATGGATCAGGATTTGTAAGGTAGCCTTTCCAATATTAATAGACAAACTGATCAAACAAAGTGATTTCTTTCTCACATTATCAAATCCATTAATAGATAAAGTTTCAAGTTGAATTTTTGATTTATCAACCCCAAGCTTATTGAAAAGGTTTACAATACACACATTTAAGGTTGAGCCACTATCAACTAGGGTTAACTTTATCCCTACCTTCTTGTACTGATCTATGATGATGAAAGAATCATATTGTTTTTTCACTTTGAAAGGGGGGAGTTCATTGTGGTGGAAAATAATGTTATCATTTATGTCTTTAATCAGGGATGTTATGTCATTTGGTTGGGATTAGAAGGGGTAGGAACTTGTTTTAAGGAACTTTGAATCATGTTATGATAGTGGGAGGAGGCTTTGATAAGGTCCCATAAAGATATTGTAGCAGGAGTATGCTTAAGTTGTTTGAAAAGATCATACTCCTTTCCATTTTGTGAAGGAAAATGAGGGGGCCCGGTAAGATGGGATTAGGCAATGGGAGGGATGTTGAAGGTTTTTTTCTTGGTTATATATTGTTCCTAGTGTTTTATGTATGAGAAATGGTATTGTAACTCGGTTGCTATGAAACACTATTCTTAGGTGGCTCAAGGATAGGGACGGGTTTGGTTTGAAATTGTGGTGGATAAATGATAAGTTTAGGCTCGGGAGAGTACTCCAAGGGGTATCTAATGTGTATAACCTCAAAAGACTCATCCCTATTTTGATGATCTCTCAGTGAAAATGAGTTTAATTTTACTTCATCATATTCATCTAAGGAATTACTATTGTCAATGTTTCCATTTTCTCCCATTGTGATATCTTCCCTAGTAGGAGAGTTTTTAGGAGAGCTACAAACCAAATATTCATGAAATTCAACAATTGGTTCTTCTAAGATGACTTCATCAAAAGTAGGGGAATGATCAATGGTTGAATTTTCTCGCTCAATAAGGGTTTTCCTAGGTGAAGGGGGACAACTAGTATTTTCATAACTTTCATCCATCAAAGTATTTTCTTCACAACTAGGAGAAGAAAAAATGTTATTTTCATAATTACTTATCTTTGTGTTTTCTTTTTCATAAATTTCTTGTCTGCTGAGAGAGGTAAGAGCAGAGGAACAACTAGGACTCTCAAAACTCATTGATTAGTTCTTCTAACATAGAAGTATCTTCTTCAAAAATATGAGATATATTAGGAGAAGAACAAATATGATCATTAGGATTGTCCAATGTTGTATTCTCTTTCACAAAAAACACTCTCATAGGGAGGGGATATATGAAATTTTTCTTATTGTGCCTAGAAAGGTAAGGTACTAACATTTTTTGACCAAAAATAATAAAAACTTTTAACCATCTCATCCAATGATGTAATAATGTAAACAATGTATATCCAATAATGAAAAACACATGTGTCCAATGTATGCAAAAATGTTAGAATGCAAAAAAATTATATTCAAAAAAGAAAAGAACTTTTATCAAACTTATGAAAAAAAAATTAATGTAAACATTATGCATGCAAAAGTGAGAAGTACTTTTATTCATATGATGCAAAGGTTAAGAAATGTAAACACTTTCATATTTTTAGACCTAAAACAAAGTAATTTATTGACTACACTATGCAATAGACTTAAAATGAGATTTTGTAAATACCATGTTTGAAATTGAGCAATGTATCAAATAAAGCACTTTAAGATAGAATTAGTTAAATGAATGAAACAAAAAGTCAACCCACTAAAATAGGTAACCAATGCTAGAAAAAAAAAGAAAAAATATGTTGGTTCAAATCCTTAAAAATGCAATCTGAAACTCCACAGGGACTAAGATACCAAGGAGGGCATCTTAGTCCTCCTAATAAAATTTGAAGGTTTTAGAAGCTGAAACAGATATAAAATCACTTAGACACAGTACTACAACAAAAAATTGGAGAGGGCCTAAGATGCTACCAAGGGTGTTTTTTTCTCAGTAAGGGTATTTTGTAGAAACTCAAACAATTTTGGGTTGATAGAAGTGTTCCCAAGTTTTCTACCTAGGGACCTGATGTTTGGAAACAAAAAAAATTATGCAAATGAATGCAATAAACAGTAACTAGTTACAAGAAATTGGATGCATAAGTGATTTCATTTTTTTTCTATGTTCAATGTAATAACAATGTTTTTAAATACAATTAAGAGGATGAACAATGCACTTTTAAGTTTTTCAATGAAATGTAATGATACATGAAAGTAAAAATACAATGTATATGCACTTTCACTAATGCTAAAATAGGAAACCGTAAATGCAATTTCACTAATGCAAGATGCTAGAAACCATAGGTGCACAATGCAATAAATGCATTCTAGATCTAGGACTCTAAAGGACTCCAAATTAGAAGAGAAAAAATGCTCAAACAAAGTCAAGTTCACCAGAATGATTAGTTGAAAAAGGGGAGCTCTACCTAGAACTTCACTCTTTCTCCAACTAGCATTCAACAATGTCCTAAGAACAGTAATGGGATTGAATATCTACCTCTCAAGGTGAGTCAATACACAATTAGGAAGACTTAGAGGGGGTGTTCTTTCAGATTTAAGGTTTTCACCACCAATAAAATGCTTGGAAAAGATAATGTTTGTAAACACACTATGATATGCAAAACACTTAAAATGAGCAAAATGAATAGCTCCAAGTTAGGGTATGTGTACTTGGGGAACCTAGAGATGAAAATGGGAATCTAGAAATGTAAAAAAACTACCAAAATATGCCTTGGAGGACTAATATTCCCTTGCTACCTTCTTAGTCCTCTTGTTGTTTTTTGAGGCAAACACAAAATCTTGAGATGAAATAATAGAATCCCAAAGAATCTTTGAAAGATTCCATCACTACTGTCTTACTACTGATCTAAATTTATTAAAAGTGTGAATGTGGTTTTGAGCTCCTAGGTTTGCAATGGCTTCCTCTCGGATCTTAGGTTCTGAAATAGCCGAATCTGACCTATAGGTGAGTTCCCCTAAAGATGACTACTTTACAATGCAACTTTGAAAACTTTACACTCCAACTGATATTCAAGTATTTAACCTATATCTGCAAACATAAACATAGAAAAGAGGGAAAAATTGTTGATTTTTAGTGAATGGGGGTTTTCCTTGGTCAAACCCCTTGTAGGTAATTAAATCAAATGATGAAATGAAGAATGAAACATTAAATATGTAAATGATATCACCCTGTATGATGTCTTGTGAAGAAAATATGCAATCTACCATGTAGTTTACATGAAGAATATAGATATTGGATCTTGGAATATGATGTGAACAATGGTTGTAAATAGATCTTCAATGCTACATCCACAATATTGGCTGAACAACATGAATGGATGCACCAAACCCTTGATATGATGCTTTATTCTTGATAATGGCTCCAAATACTTGATTAATTGCTCTTGAATGCTCTTGTGAGCTCAATTTTACTATAATGAATATTCTCACAAAAGACTTGGGCTGAAATGAGTGAAGGAACCCTGTATTTATACTAATTCATACTTAATATCCCAAAATTACACCACAACAAGCCAACATATGGAATCATTTTAATTAAAGGAGGAAAAATTCCTACCCGGATTTGAAATTGGACCCCGAAAATAAGTCGAGAAGTAAGATTCCCTTAATGGTGTCTTAGTCTTGAGGCTTAATTTTTAGGGAAAAAATTCCAAAAGGGGACCTTATTGAGATGTTTCAAAAGCAAGGTCCCAAGACCCATGGAGGATAATTATGCCCTAGGTGGCATCTAATTACTAGTATAGAAATTAGGGACACATACACAAAACATTAAATTATCATTTATCTTTTGACATTTTTCAAGATTTACCATAAAACTTTATAGTTCACAGGGCTTGTGGATACATAATAGAACCAATTAAGCCATAAAGAAGCATAAATAAAGCAATGTGGGCCCAAAAAAGTGTGAAAATGCAAGGGTATGTATTTTACTACACTACAATGAACATCTTGTTTGTTACTCCCCTAAAATATCTCCTACCTAGTAAATATTAGGGAACAAGAGAATGAGACCTTAGAAAACAAGAATGAAATCATGGAAAATTATGATAATCACAGTTATCCTTCTCCTGATATCTCTCCTAGTTGTGAAGAATATATTTTAGTGTTAGAATATCAAAGAAATGAGAGACACGAGAAACATATTTTCCTCTCTCCCCCTAAGGATGACATTATTGAACAAGAGAATGTCATCATTGATAAACAAGAAAATCCAAAAACTCATAACTCCATTACTTATTATGAAGTCATTTTAGAAGAACCAACCTTTGAATGTCATGAACATCTAGCTTGCAGTTCTCCTAAAACTCTCCTCTTAGGGAGTATATCATGGTGCAAGAAAATGATAACATTTACAATAGTGATATAGTTTCCTTAGGTGAAGATTTTTAAGTAACATTACTCTCCTTCACTAAGGAATGTTAATATTATTCAACCTCAACTCATCATTTACCCACCTTCACATAAACCTCCAACTAAAAATAAACCTTCAAGTTATTGTTTACCCACCTAACAATAATGTGTTGCAGCAACTAAGTCATAATATTGTTACTATTACATATAACACTAGAAACAATCCAAAACCAAGAATTTTTTTTTCAAAATCCCTCCCTTTGCCTAATACCATCTTTCCTAGTGCTCCTTGTTTAACTTCAAATAGTGGGAAGGAGTACAATTTAAAAAAAAAAATTAAGAATACTCCTAAGAAGATATCCCTATCAGACCTAGTTCAGAATTCACTTAATTATCACACTACTCTTCAAACAACCTTGCAACAAGTAGTGGTCCCCTCTGCTACAAACCTGAATGTCATAGCAGCCATGATTCAAGGAATGTTGACATTGTTTTCCACCAAAGTGAGCTCCCTCCTTTGGAAGTACAAAAACAAAATGATTCTTTCATGATAATAGCTATACATAATCGGTTGGGGATAGAAATAATCATCGTTGATAATGGCTCTACCATTAATGTGTGTAGTGTATCCCTTTTAGATAAGCTTGGTGTGGATAAATAAAAATATCAACATGACTCTTTATCTATTAAGGGATTTGACAATATAGGAAAACAACCACTTGGTGTGATCACTTCTACTATTACAGCTAGAAAGGCCACATTAGAAACACTGATGCATGTTATGTGTCATGATATTTCATATAATATTATTTTAGGAAGGCCATGGAATCATGCAATGGATGGTGTACCTTCTACACTTCATCATAAAATTAAGTATGTTTACAAGAACGAAGTGTACACAATTGAGGTTGAACCTAACCCAAATAGATGTTTGAGCATTGAGAAAGGTAATGAAAATTATTTGAAAACATTAACTCTAACTTCACAAGAAGAACCCATGCAACAGAAAGACAAAGAAAAACATATTGAGGAAATCACAAAGCTATTAGAAGATGATTGGGGTTCCTTAGATTTTGAACCAACATTCATGCGAGAATACAAGACCATAAAAAAAAATCTAAAAATGTCAAAGAAAAAGTTGTAATTTTAACACAAAACTCAGAAGACCCTTCGAAAGCATCCACCTGAACCACTTTAGAAAAAATGACAACATGCACAACAAACTCTGACGAAACTAACTACCAACAACTTTTGAATCCTAAAGAAATGAACAATCTTTACGAAAGATGTTATGAAGTTATGAAACAATTGGGATATAGTGGAAGAGGATGTGGTACTTGTATATGTGTCCCTATAGAGCCTCACACTTAAGAAAAGACTAGCGGTCTTGGTTATTGTCCCTCAAAACAAACAAACTAACCTTTTCTCAATACCAACACTCTTACAAAAGACTCTTCTAAGCTAACTTTAATAGTAGTGCATCCTAAATTGATAGACACTAGTGGTCTTTAGTATCATCCTTTGAAAGAAATGAAACAAAAATAGAAATCTTTGCTTAATTTCAATGCCATCATTCAAAACACTAATGATTTTAATTTGTTAAATTTTACACCCTCCTATAAGGGAGAGAACAAAATATCACAATCTAAAGAGTCTTGTAGAAGTATGACATCTTAAGCAAGAGACATATTTTTCACAAAATGAAGAAACATCTTCTACATTTTATCAAGAGAGTATCTTGTTGATACTCATCCAAGATCATTTGATATCTCTCCCTCCAAGAACATGAAATAAATTTTACTAAAAAAATTCATTTTGTGCATATCATAGAGTTCATGGTCATTCTAATAATGAATATAAGGCTTTAAGTGATAAAATTTAATATCATAAGGACTATAGTTCTCTTCCTTGGGTTGAAGCCCCTAGTTCCTCTTTTCATTTTGGATCATCCTTGTCCTACACTAAGTGGGGGTAAGGGGTTAGATAGCCTTGTCCTCATATGCCACTTTTCATTGTCTCTTTTGGCTAGTTGATCACCTTTCATGTACATATAAGAGAAATATTTATGTGTGGACAACATGTCTTAAGTTGGCTCACATGTGACACACTAAGTTATACATTTTGGGGGCAACCCCTTCCCTTCTCAGGAAGTAGCTTATTGGAAACATATGACTTGGCATAGGGCTCTCCATTAAATCTCTCATGTCTTATTTTACTTTAAAGAAATTTCTCACAACAATAGTGTTAGAAACCTCTTTAAAGTGGAGGATACATCAACACTCATGTTTCACTATGCGATTTCTAAGTTCTTGTGATGTGTCCTTTTCTTGGTGGTGTCATTGTGTTTTATTTCCTTTGAGAGCATGACATTTATTTGACTTATCCTCTCTTGAAGACATTAGGCATGGTGTTCCCTAAGAAGAGACCTTGCATGAATTAAGAAAAATAACTTTGAATATACCTTACACTATGTATTATATGGCCACCTTGCATAACAAACCTTACATGCATGTGGAGAAATATTATTTGTTCATGACTTCCAATCATATGAATTTTTTCTTACCTCATGAAGCTTGAAGTTTATCACTGTGTGGCACCTTATCAAAGTTATCAGGAGGTATAGATTTGGAATGGTTTGATGCCAATCTGATTCAAGGCATGAATTTCCCCATAGCCACTCTTGTGTGTGTGAGTTTATATCAAGAATGTGTGTATGTGAGTCACCTTCTTGGATTACTCACCTATTGGATAGCCTGAAGTTCTATTTCCTTAGAGAGAGCATGCATTTTTGGACAAACAACTTAAACCTTATCCACATTGTGTTGGACAAACAGTCGAGGCTTGATCCACCCCTTCTTATTTTCACTTTTTTTTCTCTTTTTATTGACATTGCATGTTTTTGTATCTTGTTTTTTTGCATATCATACACCTTGCATGTGTCCCTTTGTGCTTATATTGGTTTGACATAGGATCTAGGGGGCTTGGTTACCTCCTTGATCTTTTTTATCCTAGACCATCTGCATTGGTAATATTGGACCCCTCTTGAATGTCTACTTTAGTGTGATTTTGAAGCAAGTTCATCCTCTCACTAAAGTGTGGGCTAAATCCAGTGTCAAAAAATATCATGGTTCACATTTTCATAGTTAATCTAAGAATAATTAATGATAAATTAGACTTTATATCACCTTGATCTACTGTTGTGATGTGTTTTACACACCCACATTAAGTTTTGGGCCCATTTTAAAGCTAAATAAACCTAAATTTTCCTTAATCTAGAGTTGTAAAGTGTATTTATTAAAATCTTCACATTAAATTTAGGAAGCTTGCAAGTCAAATGGACCTGATCTAGTGGTATAATGTCTTGGATACTTTCACATTGGATTTGGGGCCCTTTTTAGCTAAATAGACCCAATTTTGCTTTAATTTAGTGTTGTAAAGTGTATTTATTTACACTTTCGTATTGAATTATGAGCCCTCTTGCATTTATGACCTTAGTATGATCATTAATTGGCCCCTAGGACCCTATATTATGCACCCCAAGGCATATTTCAACCAAAATCTTAATAAAACTCAACAAATAAATTTAATTTCTTAACACCTCGACACTTTTGCCACCTAAAAAGGCCTCGTGGGACCCATACGCCACCTTGGATGTATGAGTCCCACTTAGGTGGGACCCATATGCCAAGTGTGGTGTATGAGTCCCATTTAGCCCTTTCTTAGGGGTTTGAGTGGGAAAATATGGATTTTAAGTTCAAATTTCATAGATGTCAACCCGTTGGATCTAATTAATGAGATATTAGATGGATTTGATACATAATAGAGGTTTGAAATTATAATTTCACCTAGGAAATATTAATAATTCATGATATCAATTCAAGCACTCAACAGTTAAGCATTCCAAGAATTTTCAAGATCATCAAGAGGGCATTTAAGATCATTTCTAAGGAATTTAAGAGTATATTCTTCATCATTTGTTGAAAATATTCAAGAACCATCATCATGTCAAGGGTATCAAGCATCAAGAATGTTATTGATCTAGTGTTGTAATGTTGCATTGAACATCCAAGGTCAAGCATTATTCTATACATATCTCAAGATCTAGATGTATGTCCTTCATGTCCATTTCATGTTAGATTATAAATTTACAAGATGTCATTCAAGGTATCATTTTTCATGTTTCGTGTTTCATGTCATTTTTTTATTATCATTATTTGGTTTAATTATATAAAAAGGGTTTGACCTAGGCAAACCACTATCCTTTAACAAACAAAAAAAAAATCTTTTCTTTGATGTGTGATTGTAGATCTAGGTGCATTAGAGCTCAAAGATCCCTTGAAGATTAGGTTACAAGCTTGGAGAAAGTTGTTGGAATTGTTCTCTTATTTTCAAGGTTGCTATCTTCACAAAAAATCATCTATAGGTCTGAAATCAGGGTTTCAAATTCTGAAAATAGTTTAGAAGGAAAGAGTAGAGATTGGATAACATATGTGAACTTTGAATTCCTGAAAAAGCTGAATGGGACTAATACACTAAAAGTGGTATATGAGTCCCACTACATTTTTTTTTTAGATTCATGCAGTTTCACATACCCTTTTCCCAAAAGCCTAATCCAAACAAAAAACTCTAACCTGGGATTGATACACCCAACCTTGTGTATGAGTCCAAGTGGGATAAAATTTTAGGATTTTCAATGTTTCAAAGCTCATTCCAGTCTTCTACAAATTTCCAGGTGCACACTTATGATATCTCACTTTTTTGTTATGATTTGCAAGCTTTCCTAGGTCATTTAGTCAAGTATTGCATTTCATTAGGTTTTTTTATTACATCTCTTATTTCATTTTTATTTCAAAGCCCTAGATTGGTGGTGAACCCCTCATGAGTTTATAATCAGACCCTGGCACAACTCTATTGCAATATATCTTTCTCCTTCCTTCATTGTATTGAGATCTTGAGGGTTTGTCCTTGAATGAGACAAATGAAGATTGTTGTTCTATGTCCTAAACCATAAGCATAAGCGACAAAAAATTTCTCTCTTTCAATAGGCACAATATGGTCTATGTTGAGAAGTTTGCTTTGTAGTTAGATTTTCATGTTTCAGTGGTGTAGTGTACAAAAATATCATCCTTTATATTTTAACACTTAATTTGGGAATGATTAACATTAAAATGAACTTAATGCTGCCTTGATCTAGCGTTGTAATGTGTTTTATGCATTTACATTAGGTCTAGGGCCCATTTAATATAAATATACCTAATTTTTCCTTAATTTAATATTGTAAAGTGTATTTATTTGCACCTTGACATTAATTTTTGTGCTCTCTTGCATTTATGAACTTCATATCATCGTTAATAGGCCTCTAAGACCCTTTATTATGTATCTTGAGGCCTATTTTAATTGAAATCCTTACATAGACATGAAATACACTTAATATCTCAACTCCTCAACATTTCCTCAGCCTAAAAAGTCCTGTTGGAACTCATACACCAAGAGTGGTGTATGAGCCCCATTTGGCCCCTTTTTAAGGTTTTTAGTAGGAAATCAGGGGTTTTCAATTCAAATTTCATGAATTTTGGAATTTTGGATGTAATAAATAATAAGTTAGATGAAGTTCCTATATAAACAAGGTTTAAATCATTATTTTGCTAAGTATTCATGATATCAGCCTAAGCCATCATGAGTTGATCATTCAGGACTTCACAAGAGCATTTTTAAAGCATTCAAGGGTAGATTTCTTCATCATTGTTATAGCAATTTAGGATTCATTATCATGTCAACATCATCAAGAATCAAGCATGTCGTTGAGATAATGTTGCTATGTAGCATTCAAGATCCAAGTTAATCAATGTTCAACATCTAATTCAAGATTAAGGTTTACATTCTACATGGCCACTTCATGTTAGATTTTTGATTTACATCTCAAGAAATCATCTAAGGTATCATTTTTCATGTTTCATATTTTATGTTTCATGTTCATATTTCATTGATTCATCATAAGGTTTAATTATCTAAATTGGGTTTTACTAAGGAAATCCCATATTCTCTAAAAAAACTAAAATATTTGTCTCTCTTTGTGTGATTACATGTTTATAGGTTGAATAAAAAGTGGATTTGAAGCCTTCAAAAGTACCAAAATGACAAAGTTGCAAGAGTTGTCATGAAAAGTTGTGAAGAATCACATAAAATTAGATCTAAAGTAAGATATCAAACCTATTTGCATGAAATTAGTGGGAAATTACTTATTTTATTAATCTTTAGAGGCTCACAAAGTTTCAGTTCAAAATTTCTCTTGGGACACTTCGTGAAAAAATGGGACTGATACACCACTTGTGGTGTATGAGTCCTAGTATACCTATTTTCAAAATTTTCTATAGATCTTGATTTAGTAATTCTATATTTTGATTTCAATCAAAAACCCTAACTAGGACTAAATCACCCCTGCTATCATATGAGTCCTATTGTGCATCAAAATCAGCATTTTTAGGACTTCAAAACTTCATTTCAGCCTCTACACGTTTTTAGATACACCTCTCTACTTTTCCAATTTATTATTGTGATTTGAGTTCAATTATAGGATATTTTCTTGTGTTATGCATATCATTAGGCTTTATCATTAGGTTTTGCAAGTGACTAGTCTTTTGAATCCCTAGCTTGGTGGTGAACCCTCTTTTTTGTCTTTAATCATAGCCTAGGACACCTTATTGCAAATCTCTTTCTCTCATTTCTATCCTTAGATTGAGATCTCTAAGGTTTCCTTGAAATAAAAATGTAGAAAATTGTCATCTGATACCCTAAACATAGGAGCATAGTATTGTATACCTTTCATTTTGGTGAACCTAGCCTTTAGAACACCTTTATTTCTGATTTGCAGTGCATCATAGTCCTAGATCTAGCTTACATTAACTTTGCATTAAGTCTTGCATTACTTAATTGGTATCTAGGTTTCCTAAATATTGAATTAGTGAAATTGCATATAAGTTGCATTTTTACATCTTAGATCGTTCAATTTCACCAAAATTTTGCAATTGTAAACAATCAATATAGTATACAAGTTAGAAACCTTAGAAATAACTCAGTTTTTTGAATTTGGATGAAAAACCCTAATCTAGAACTCATATTTCCCTCTCGGTGATTTAGTCCTAGTACAAGTTGTTTTTCCTACTTTTTGGGAATTCCGTGTTGTGCATTTTCCAACATTTTATTCTTCCAAAAACCCTGACTGGGACTCGTATGCCCCTCTAGGTGAATTTAGTTCCAGATCAGACCTGAAACTACCTTTACAACATTAAAAACATCTATTCTGTATATCTCTTTGATGTCATTAAATATATATTTTTTATTGTACTAAGTTAATGTTACATAGGTTTCATTAGACCAAGCTTAATTTTGTTCATTTCATGCATGGATTAATTTCAAAATGGAATTTACAAAACTTCATTTTTAGATTGCTACATACAATAATCTGTCAATTATCATCTTCTAAATCAAAAAATTGCACTCTCCTTTGGCATTTTTCATCTATCATTTTTGCATTACAATTTTGTAGGACAATCATTACATCATGTTTTCATTACAAACATCAATGGTTATTATAAGTTTCATGTTCTATTTTCAGATCTTGTTGAGTGTTATAATAATGTTTTGTTAAGTTCATATGAATATGAATTCCTCTCCCCTCTCTTTTTGTTCGTCATTGATTCCTCTCCTAGTATTCCTTTTATGAGTAAGGGTAGTCTACTGAAAGAAAATACAACCTTGGGTAACAATAACAATCATATTCATTCTTCTCCTAATATCTCTCCTATGTGTGAAGAAGATATTTTAGTGTTAGAAGAACCAATTGATTAGAGTTTTGAGAACCATAGTTATTTATCTCCTACCTCTTGTATTAGGAAATAAATTACTAAGAAAGAATACATGAGCGTAGCTAATCATGATGATCACATAACACAACAAGAGACCATTGAAACATATCCAAATAACACTTAAATTAGTCTACATTAATCTCCCAACATCTTCCTCTCTTTTGATAATGATGTGGATATGTTGGTGTTAGATAATCAAATTTTTAAGATCTATGACAACCCTGTTTAGTTTTATTCAACTACCTATCCTATTTTAAAAGATATTATGGGAAAAATTAATGAAATTATGGACAATCATGAAAATGACACTTTTTCTTCTCCTAGTATCTCTCCTAGTTGTGAAGAAGATAATTTGAGGTTACAATATTCAAAAGATCAAAGTCATGATAATCTTACTTTCCTCTCTTCCCTTGGGGAAAATATTATTCAACAAGAGAATTCCATCATTGATAAGAAAGAAAATATAGTCATTGATAACTCCCTTACTTGTGATGAAGTAATTTTAGAAGAACCAAACTTTGAATGTCATGAAAATCTAGTTTTTAGTTCTCCTAAACACTCTCCTCCTAGAGAGTATATCATGGTGAAATAAAATGACAATAGATATGATTTCCTTAGATAATGGTGAAAAGATGACACTACACTCCCCTTCATTACAAAGACATCAAATTGAAACCACTGAGATTTTGAATCTGCAAGTGTTTGTTAGCTCTTCATTGATTCTTGGACCTCCTATATACCTTATGGGACATCCTAAGAAAACTCTAATTATTTACCCACCCTCACACCAACCAAAAACTCAAAACAAACCCAAACTTATACCTTACCCACCCAAAAATAATGTTCTATAGCAACTGAATTATATCACCATTTCTCATACATACAGCACTAGAAATAATTTTCAACGAATACAAACACCTTCAACATCCCTCCCATCGCCTGATTCTATCTTACTGGGTCCTCATTTTCCTCTACATAATGAAAAGGGGTAAAATAATTTTGAACAACTAAAGAATAATCTTGCTAAGATGTCATTATTGGACCTTATTCAAGCCTCCCTTCATTATCATAACATGATTCAAAGTTCCTTGCAATAAGTTGCGGTCCCCTCTAGTGCAAACCTAAATGACATAGTAGCCATGATTCAAGGAATGAATGCTAACATTTTTTTCCGCCAAAGTGAGCTCCCTCCTTTGGAAGTGCAAAAAAATAATGAGGCCTTCATGATAATAGCTATATATAATAAGAAAGGGATAAAGTGAACCCTTTTTTATATTTCCTCAACCCTTAATGTGAGTAGTGTAAACCCATTGGATAGTCTTGGTGTAGATAAAGAAAAAATCCAAGTTGCCTCTTTATCTATTAGTGGGTTTGATAACACATGAAAATGAAAACTTGGTGTGATCACTTTGCCTATTACAACTCGAAAGGCCACAATAGAAACAATGATCCATGTTATGCCTTACAATCTTTAATATAATCTTCTTTTAGGAAGACCATATATTCATGCAATGAATGGGGTGCCTTCTACTCTTCATCATAAAATTAAGTATGTCTACAACAAATAAGTGTACACACTCGACCTTGATCATGAGCCTTATAGTGTCTTACAACTTGAAAAATATAGAGAATGTTTTGAAACATTGACACCAACTACACAAGTGGAACCTATGCATTTTAAAGAAAAATAAAAACATATTGGAAAAGTTACAAAGCTATTATAAGATGATTAGGGTTCCTTAGATTTCACATCATTCATGGGAAAATAAAATATCATAAACAAAGACTCTAAAAAGGGAAAATAGAAAGTGATAATTTCAACACAAAATTTGGGAGACTCTTTAGAAGTATCCACCTTAAACACTTGTAGTGTAGAAAAATGCATACCCTTGCACTTTCACACTTTTTTGGGCCCACCTTACTTTATTTATCCTTATTTATGTCTTAATTAGTCCTATTTTTCATCCACAAGCCTAATAAACTACATCTTTTTATGGCTAATCCCAACAAAAATCAATGGGTAAATGATAATTTAATGATTTTATCTCAGTTTCACTAATGTTTTGGTCATGACTAATATGCCACTTGGGGCATCTATGTTCCAAAAATATCTTGGGACACTAATTTTAATGGAACCTTAAATGGGCCCCTTTTTGGAGTCTATGCCCCAATTTTTAGGACTTGGAACTAAGACACTACCTAGGTGTCTTAGTCCCCCTTAAGATTTGTCCAAGATTTAATTTAAAAATTTCATGGGATTTAACCATCTTGATTAATGAATTCATATATGTTGGCTTGTTGTGGTGTAATTTTTAGATATTAAACATGGATAACTATAAATACAAGGTTCAATCATTCATTTTCATCGTAGCAACTTGAGTATTCATTCCTAAGGAGAATTTATGAGATCAAGAGCAATTCATCAATCATTTGGAGCCATCATCAGGATTTAGGAATCATATCAAAATAATTTTTGCATCATGTGTGTTTTTAAGCTAACATTTATGGTGTAGGGTTTTGATTAGAGTAGGAAATTCAAGTCAAGATCTATCAAGAATTCATTAGATTCAAGATCTACATTCAAGCTAGCCACCTCACACAAGTTTGTAGATTTTACAACAAGCGTTTGGTGAGTTTCAACATAGCACTTTTTTCATTCATCATTTCCCTCCATTTCATTTCATTTCAAGGTTAATTACTAACAAGGGGTGTGACAAAGGAAAACCCCCATTAACTAACAATCAACAAGTTTTTTCCTTCTTGTGTGTTTGTGTTTGATGATTTAGGTTGAATAACTAAAGATCATTTGGAGTGAAAGCTTGTGAAGCTGCAAAGCTATATCACAAAGTAGTCATCTTCATGAAAACTCACCTACAGGCCAAATCCAAAAGATTTAGGACCTAAGATCTTATAAGAAGGAAGTGCAGACCTTGAGCCCCAAGACCACATTGAAAACTTTCAAAAATGCAAGATGAGACTAAGTTGCCAGCTAGGGAATCTTATGTAGAAGTTTATAAATCCAACTTCATAGTACCCAAGAATCACCTACATGCAATCACCTGCCACATGCAATAGATATCTAGAACAAACAATAAGATGCTCTATAAAATCTCAAGCAAGGATGTACAAGCTCAAAACAAGAAAATGATTATTGAAAAATATGATAATTACAATGTGATCAATCCTTATGAGGAGATCAAGAAAAGATAAAATTAGGAAAACCTAGTGTCCACACTTAATAATTATTAATATGCCTAATTTTAGCTTAAGCAACCTAAAGGAATAAGTGACTTAATTAATTAACCAATATGATTAAATTAATTAATTGGAATAACTTATTACTCTAACACCCCCCCTTAAGATGAACTTAGGGAGTAGCTAAAACAATAGAGAAAAGATGCATGAAAGCAAAGATGGGTCTTGGCAACAAAGGCCTGATTGGGTACCCAAGTACAAATGCAATGCAAACTAAACTAATCAGGGTAAAGGAGAAAACATAGTGGGAACAAAACTCCTCCCCAAAATAGAATTCAAAGAGAAACTAAGTGATGGAAGATGGAGGACTCCATAGGACCCCCCAAGGACACCATCCATCAAAAAGATACATGAAAGAACCCCCCCAAAAGAGAGAAAGAAAGAGACCATAGATCCCCCCAGAATGAAGTAGCTCCAAAAGAACTGAAGAAATTGCATCCTCTAAAACAAGTGAGAGGGAAGAGGCCGAATGAATGCAATCTCTGAAAGTGAAATAGGTGTAGCCCAAGATGTCTTAATAGAAGCATGTGTGAACTCAACAAATGAAGAAGTAAAAGTAGGTGAAGACTGAATAGAAACGTCCAAAGATGGATGATCAAGTAGATTCTAGTGCACTGAAGCTAAAGAAACCACATCTTTAGTCATAGAAGTATCAGCAACTACAATAGTAGCTAGAGGAGATGGAATGGATGGCTTAAGAGTAGGATCTGAAGTGAGAACTCCGATGTTCAAGAAGCCAAATTTATCCTCTATATGATGATTCACACTAGAAGTGTGATGAACAGCTATAGGAACAAAAGAACCATCAGTAGTAAAATCTAAAAATGAATACAACTGAGATGAGTGATTCACCACCCCAGTAGCAATAAATTCTCTACTCTCCAAGTCTCTGATGATAATTGAATTAGGTGTGAACTCCACAAACGTCCTAGTGCCTCCATGTGTGATCTGATAAATGAAAATAAGGTTGTTTGTCAAGTGAGGAACACACAAGACATCCTGAAAAGTGTTGTCCCCAAAACTAATAGACCCCTTCCCTATAACACTCATGTATTTATTATTTCCCATCAAATTAGGAGACAGTGTGAGACTCAAAGGAAGTGAACATAGTATGTGTAGAAGCCATATGATGAGATGCTCCTTAATCTAGATTCCAACTCCTTGATCCAAGACTTGAAGAAACACAAAGAGAATGTCCCTTCATATCTGATGAAGTATGTAAACTAGTTGTACCCCTGCCATGTTGTACTGAATAAGAAGAACAAGGAGGGGAAGGAGATGATGTAGATATCTTGGAAGGAAAATCAATCTGATGTTTATGAAGAATACTCTTCAGCTCATCAATGTCCTTCTTGTAGCAATTATGTTCTGCATGTCCTTCTCTCTTGCAATAGGCACATGGGGCCTTTTCCTTCCTAGATGATTTCCCCTTAGAAAAGGATGATGAATCTTAGGACTCCTTCTAGTGCTCATGAGATTTGGAATCCTTTTGTTTCCATTTCTTTCCTTTTCCTGTAGAAGCCCTCCAATCTCTAGGATCCTATGATGCAATGAGTGCCTATGATGAAGAGGGCTTCGAATTACCCATATTGGCCAACTTGGTCTGCTCTCGAGTGAGAGAAGATGCAAAATAATCAAAAGAAGGCATAGTAAATCTAATACCAAGTGCATCCCTAGTAGCATAAAAGGTAGAAACAAAAACTAAATAATGTGGTCCAAGCTTAGAAAGAATGGACAATATCAATTGAGATTCTTCCTTATAAACACCACACTGTGACAACTACAATCTAAGAGACTTGATTTTGGTGAAAAATCCTTGATGCTATCAAAATCCCTAGGATTTAATCCAATAAGCTCATTCTGTAATTGAAACCCTCTCATAGTATCCTGCCTCCCAAACAAAGACTTCAAATTAGTCCAAACCTCATGAGGTGTAGTGCAAGACTCAATATGAAAAATAAGGTCAAAAGAAAGAGAAATACATAATGTACCATAAGCTTCATGACATATATTAAACAACTTTCTCTTTTCAGCAACACCTATAGGTTCAATTTATGTACCCATGGTTACCATGTACAACTCTTTGTGTTTTAAGTGAATCTCCATTTGTTTTTTCCAACCATAATAGTTGAATGGAGTAAGGTGTGCAATGTTATGTGTATCCATGAAAAAAATCAACAATATATACTCTCAAATAAAAAAAAAATTCTTGTTGATCTCAAAAAAAATAGCTTGATTGCATGCTTCCCAAGAAAATATATGAAAAGATAAAGACTGAGATCAAACAAGAATTTTAGATACCTGGTAAAAATATATGAAAAATTAGGTCTTATATCTGTGTAGAGAACTGAACTAGCTTTCTGACACCCTTTTTTTTTGCAAAATGGATTCCGGACGCAAAAGTTACACCTCCCAAATTGAAAACAAACTTATGGCTTTGAGAGGCCAAAAAGGGCTTAAAAATGGAAAATAGAAAATGCTAACCTCAACCAGTGCGAAGTTCGTCGAACTAGATTTTTGACAATATTTTGTTTTTGAAAAAAGCCTCTAGTTTCCTAAGTTATGAGAAAATGAAAAAAAGGCTTGTAAAAGGAACTTTTAATGCTAAATAGGTGCAAATGTTCACCATCAAGGGGCTTGCCCTTGGTCATGCATGTGATTTCCCGCTGCAAGAAAAATTTGCTAGTGGGGTTGAGAGCACAACTCCTGGTCGTTGAGGTGAGCTTGGCGAGAGGTGAGTCGACCGGTGGGGCTAGGTCCATTGGCTCATGGTCCTAAGTGACCATCGACTTAGCAAAGTACGCCCGTAGGAGTTGAACGGGTAGTGGGTGCCGGAGAAGGTGGCACCACTAGGAAAGCTAAGTGGCGGGTGGGGAAAATGGTGGCCACTGGGCGGAAGACGGGCGGTGCAGGCCCTTTGAACTAGTCGTGCAAAAAATTGCATAGAATTTGATTTTTTCAGATTTTTTTTTTTCATAATTTTTCACCTCGGTCTACGTGCTAGGGAGGCCGTACGGCTTCCCTGGACAAAAAAAATTTCCTTTTTCTCAACAAGTTCAAAATTGATGAAACAAAAGGCATTCTAGGGTTTTTGGGCATCTTGAATGTGATGGTGACGTCCTTTTTGTCCAAAGATGCACACAAAAAATGCCAACCCCAAGAAGCTCAATAAATCAGACTGGCTTGAAACCCTTACACAAAAAAAGATAATGTGAGAGAATATCTTCTGTTCATGAATAGGAAGTTGCAGGTTTGAAGCTTTGATGCCATGTAGAAGTTGATAAATCCAGCTTCACATTCCCCAAGAGTCACCTGCATTCAATCACCTGCCACATGCAACAGATATCTAGAACAAACAATAATATGTTCTATAAACTCTCAAGAAAGAATGTGCAAGCTCAAAACAAAATATTAATTATTGAATAATATGATAATTACAATGCTATCAATCCTTATGAGGAGATCAAGAGAAACCTAAAAATAGGAAACCCTAGTGTGCACACTTAATAATTAAGAAATAATTACTAATGTGCCTAAGTTTAGCTTAAGCAACCTAAAGGAATAAGTGACTTAATTAATTAACCAATATGATATAATTAATTAAGTGTAATAACTTATTACTCTAACATCTTAATCCTCTAGAAGGTATTTTGCAGAGATTATTTCAAAGGCAATTCTGACATCCGAAGATTCTGCATCTGCCCCAAAAAATAGTAGCGGAACTAAGTCAATAGTAATGACATCTTAGTCCTCCCTATCACTTTTTGACAACTTCTTTGCAATTTTAGAATCCTCATTACATTTCCAAATCTCCCAAGTACCCATACCCTAACTTTTTCTTACATAATTTCATCATTTTTATCAATCATTTAGCTTGCATTACTAGGTTTTGTGAGTTGAATGATTATTTGTCTTTTCCAATATTTTGCTTGGTGGTGAACCCCTCAAAGCCTAAAAGAACCCTTCCTAGGTTTTCCTTGTTGACAATTGACTCACCCTCAAGGTTGATAGTCAATCTGATTAGGATTCCTAAGACCTTACTAAATGGCCTAAGGAGAATAGATGGGCCCTTTCCCTACTCTATTTCCTATGGTTCATTTTTGTGAAACTGACATCTTTGAGAATTCATTTTCTAATTTGGACTTCACTAAAATCCTAGATATAGGTTGCATTCATTCTTGCATTGCATCTTGAATTAGTGAAATTATATCTAAGGTTTCTGATACTTAGTGAAAGTGCATCTAAGCTTTCTCATATTTCCATTAGTGAAAGTACATATAGCTTGCATTTTTTATTTCTTGCATCATCTTATCTCATTGAAAAATTGAAAAATCATTGTTCATCATTCTTATTAGAATTAGAAACATTGTTATTGCATTCAAAATTGAAAAAAATGCATTCAACTTTGCACTCAACTACTTGTCACTAGTTACTTTTTCTTGCATTCATTTGCATACTTTTTTGCTTGTAAACATCAAGTCCCTTAGTAGGAAACCTATGAACATTAAATAAAATCCAATTTTTTTAGTTTTTCGAACAAAAACCTCTTCTAGGACTAAAATTCCCTTCCTGGAATCTTAGTCCCTCTTAGGGATTCTAGCTCAGAACCCTCTCTCTGTTGTTTCTTGTCTATTCTAGTCCTTGTAACCTCAAAATCACACTAGTAGGACCGATATTCCCTTACTGGTGTCTTAGTCCTTGTTGACTTTGACTTTGCAATTTTTAGGATTTGAAAGTTATTTTTTGTGTTTCCATTGGTTGCTTTTAGTTTTTTCTTATAGTTTGCAGAATTGTTGTTATTCCAATTTCTTTCATTTCTATTGTAATTGCAAGCATAAGATATTGTGTTCATTGCACCTCCTTTGGTTTATCCCTTGCATGAATTTTACTACTTTTTCTTACTACTAATACTATGGTTAGACAAACTGTGAGACTCCTATCATTCCATGATAAAAAAACTCATTGTGGATCTTGGGTTATCAAGCTCTCTTACTCCTAGTGTTAGTATTAGTTCACTAGGTATAGACCATACCTTTTATACCTCTTTTTCTATGCCTACCTTACCTAAAAATGTTATTCCAAGTGTTCTAACAATGGTTGATCATATCCCTCAAGAAAACATAATGAAAATGCATGAATACTTAGCCCATTTATAAGATAGTGTGACTACTCAAAGCATTTCAAACACTATTATACCTACCATAGATAGTATTCACCCCATGATGGAAAGTGATGAAGGATTGGAAGTTGTGTGTAGCATAGCTCAAATCTTTGAAAAACACGTTCCACCACAAATAGTGCTCAAACTTCAAACAATGTGAAAATCCAAGGAAAATTTCAAAATCCTCCCTCTTCAACCATAACCTCAATTCCAACCTATACCAATCCTCAAGTGACCACAACAATGCAACCAACTAGAAATATCCTTCCTACCTCGAACATTTCCACTAGTGCTCCCGATACTTATGTGGCATCTAATATTTTATCTCCTCTTGTAATAAATGCATTCATTGGTCCTTCCAACACATACACACCACCACCATATTTACGTCCATCTCAAATCATAAATAATGACCCTATCATGAACCACCTTATACAAAGCCTTTCATCCATTCAATGTCAAGTTTCCACTATAAATCAAAATAAAAATGGTCCACCTATATACTATGTCAAAAGAAACCCACTATCTTTAGAGATATTGGGGACCCCAATGCCACGAAGTATAGAGATCCTTATATTTTCAGAAATATGGAGAAAGGGAGATTCTGCAAATCCTGTTAATTCATTTATTGCTTTGTGTAGTGACTTCATCCTTAAGGAGAAAACTTTTGGCTAAGATTTTCCCTTGATCCTTAAATGACATTGCCTTGGATTGATTTATTGCATTATCGAATAACTCAATTTTTTTATTCAATGAACTTGTTGAATCCTTTATTAACCATTTCCAAGTGCATATGGTTCCTAAAATGACATTAGCTAATTTGATGAGATGCAAGAAAAATGAGGGTGAAAAATTCAATGACTTTATTTCCTATTACCAATCATTTTAGTCCCAAATTAGTGTGAAGATTCCTTATTCACACCTTCAAAAGATATTCATAGAGAATTTACAAAGTAAGATATGAGACAAGTTTACCATTATGAAATTTCCTTCCTTCATGCACTTGTGCACTGCCCTTCAAGACTCTAAAAATTATTTAGGTATTGGTGAGACTAAATCCACCTATACCCATCTTGTAAAGTTCAAACCTTCAAACCAAAACACCTACCATCCTTTCAGATAACTAAATAAAAATTTCCTTTCACTAAATTCTACCTCCCAACCTACCCAGCTAGTTGATACCCAAGTAGTTGTTATAAAGAAGATTACTCCTTATATCTTTGGGGCATAAATACAATTTACTCCCTTACTTGACACAATTCAAAACATCTTAACTCAACTATTAAACAAAAAACGTGCTTACCTTAGCTCCCATTCGACCTCTTGACCTTAGCAAGTTGTTACCTCTGAGCTTTAGATAAAACACATATTATTATTTTCACCAACAAAAAGGACATGATACAGAACATTGCAAGAATCTTAAACATGTGGTGCAAGACCTCATTGATTCTCATCATATCCAAATTGGAAGTGTGAATGCCAAAGGTGATAAATCTATAGCTCCTTCTAACCAAACCTTGGAAATTTTTACCAATCCCATGCCCAACCATAATATTTCATTTGTTAAGGCTAATGAAACTAAGTTGGATGTGATGACTGTTGACACAAATGATGATAACATGAGCAATAACAATCATAATCCTATGGATACTAATGACCAAAATCCTATTAGTATAATCAAGGAGTGATTTAAATTATGCCTTGTAAACAACAAACCATAATTCCCATTGACATTACTTTCACTTCAAAAGAAACAATACAAAATGCACCTGATGGTCCTCTTTACATAGCTGGCAGAATCAATGACAAGCCCACTCCTGGGATTTTCATTGATCTCATCAGTAGAGGGAATGTGATCATAGAGGAAATATTATACGTCAATGAACTCACCCAATACCAATATGATAAAATGAAAACATGGATTAAAACACATGATGGTTTTTCTTGTGTTATGATGCACTCGATCACACTCCCTTTACAAGTAATACCAAAGAAATCAAATTTATTATTCTCTATCATCTCTAATTTGGATCAATTTCATGTGAAGTTAGGATACAAATGGCTTCGTTCCATGAAGGCAGTCCCATCCATTGTCCATAAGTGATTAAAGTTTTCAGTAAAAAATGAAATATTCATTATGAACCATATTGACTTTAGCCCTCGATCTTCCCGTTGAAACATTTCCTTAAATTATTTTTGGCCTGAGCTCATGGAACCTATATGACCTTGTGAGGATTTCTTTTTCCTATCCTACCCAAATTTTAAAGAAAAATGCATAAAAAATTATCCCTTGAGAATCTAACTCCACCCATTCTTGAACCTCCACCACTTGAAAAAATAATATTGAGCCTAAAGTGCTTCCAACAAACCAAAACCCATCCATAAAAAATCATTTACCTAGTTCCTACAAGAGACCAACAGGAAACCAAACAAGTCGTAATCTGCCTCCTAAGAAAATTTATAAAGCCAAAGAGAAAGTGGTTGAACAACCTCCTACATATGGTTTATTTTTTTATTCCCTTACAAGAAGACAATGAACCTATGGTTGACCAACCTGCTCCTCAATATAGCAACTTGAAAACCGTAATAAAATGAATAGAAATTGTAGAGAGCATAGTCATAGATGTCATGATATTTCTCACAAGATTAATAAAGAGAACATTGAAAATCAAAATCCGGACATGACAGAAGCAATAAATGATGAGCCTCCTCCATTAACATAGCCAAGATATGTTATGTCTCTAACACAACAAGGACCAACACCTTCTATCGATTTTATCATTCGTCCTCATGTTGGGGTTAACTTGGATGACGATGAAGAAACAACTAAAACTAATGAGCAAGTGCCTAATAATTTGAATTTACTATTTTCCTCTTCTATGAATAGAGATAATAACAACCGTGATGATCCTCCTAAATCGAGTGATGCACCATATGTTGAACCTGATGATTCTCCTAGTACAAGATGATGTTGTACCTCTCGCTAGTGATATGCATTCTGCATATATTGAGCAAAACAAGGATGTGGATGACCTACTAGATGGTTGAATTGCTTGTGCTTTAATAGTCTTTTTATTTTTGTTTTTATTTCTTTTTGTATGATTTCTTGTATATAATGTTATCCCCTGTGACATTTTGTTTGATGTTTTCTCTCTCTTTAAGCATTCCTCTATTTGTACCTTAATTATTCTGTCATAAGCTCTTTCCTTTTCTTTGGTTTTTACTTTGTATTTTTATGTTTTTCTTGTGTTTTCCTTTTGGGATGACACAAGGCATCAAGACACCCTATGTCTCTTCCATGTTCACTCAAAAGGTTTTTCTTCATTTTCACTCTCTTTGTGTCACTCTTCTAGTTTTTAGTGTATTTGGGGAATGATGATAGTTCCATGCTCTATGACAACATTTTAGAAAATACATATTGACCTCAAATCCATAGATCGCTGATGTATTTCTAAGGGGAAACCATATTTTCCATTCTCTTTTGCATGTTTGTCTACTTTCAAGTAATTGCTCATAGCGTAGTGTTTAGCAATTTATTTAAAGTGGGGTCATACACTGGCATTAGTTTTACATTAATTTTGCATGATTTCATTGAAATTTATCTTTTTCATGCTCCTTGATGTGACTTTCTTACTTTATACGATGTGTTTTTATCTTTGTGGTTAATTTGGGAGTAATTTACTTCATGAGCTTGATCAATCTTATCATGTATTACATTCCTCTTAGTGGTAATGCAACACAGTACATTCCCTAAGTTGAAAATATTTTATCCTTTGATTGGTCCTCTCTTAGAGACATTAGAAACAATGCCCCCTAAGATTAACACCTCACATGAACTAACAAAAATCCATTCAAACATCCCCCTTTCTTGTTGCATTGCATTTTCTCCTTTTCTACCTTTTTAAAGTCATGGAGGTATGGCTTTGATATGGTCCCCTGGAGCTCACCTAGTGAACATCTAGCTTCACTAGCCCTTGTGAGTGTGCATTTTCTCTTTGCACTTATTAAATTTATGGAGGTATGAATTTGATATGGACTTCCTAGGGCTCACCTTATGAACAACTAGCTTCACTAGCCATTGTGAGCATGCACTTTTATTTGCATAGTGGATAATGCATTCCACTTGCAAACCTTTTTGGAAAGAAAACCTAGACCCAGTCCATAGTGTGTTGGATGGCCAGTCAAAGTTTTATCCGTTGCATTTTTCCTTTTTCTTTGATGGTGTATGTTTGTGATCTAGTTATGGCTTCATATATCATCTGCATGTGTGTTTCTTTGTTCTTATGTTGGTTTTCCATAGGATCCTAATCCTAGGGGATTGGCCACCCTCTTGGTCATTTTCATCCTATCTTACTAGCATTGATACACTTGAACCCCTCTTGATTGTGTGGTTAGATAATTTAGTGTGATTTTGAAGCAAGTTCATCGTCTCACTAAATTGGGGGATAATGTAGTGTAGGAAAATGATTGCCCTTGCATTTTCACACTTGTTTGGGCTTGCCTTGCTTTGTTTATCCTTATTTATGTCTTAATTGGTCCTATTTTTCATCCAAAAGCCTAATAAACTACATATTTTTATGGATAATCCTGACAAACATCAATGGATAAATGATAATTTAATGATTCTATCTAAGTGTCCCTAATTTTTGGGTTAGGAAAAAGATGCCACCTAGGGTGTCTTTGTCCCCCAAATATCTTGCGACCCTGATTTCAATGGCACCTTAAATGTGTTGGAATAATGAATAAGATCAAGCTTTATCTTTTCATTGATGTCACCATGTTGATTAAGGTATCATGTTGGTGTGGTACTCTAAACCAATATGAAGAACTTATTTACATCCTCCAGTGTTTTTGGTCTAGTATTTTGGTCTACATTTCTGCTCTGGTGATCATTGTTGTTTGTGGCTTTGGGAAAAGGTTTATGTATGTTGGAAGAATGTAAGTATACAATCTTGTGTTCTCATATGATCGTATGATTAGTTTTGATTGGTATTGCATTTTTTATTAGGTGTATCCATGGCCGACCTAATAAATAGTTAATGGTTTAATTTGTGTTGCAAATATATGAGAGACCTTTTATTTTTCCAAGCTAACATGATATAGCATGCTACATGACTAAATTACCTTTTGAGAAGATTTTGTATGAAGTTGAAAGCTATCTTTTTGGAAAATATGTGTTGCATCCATTTAGGTCGACCTAATTGATGCTTGTGGAAAAGTTATATATATACATGATAGTTTAGATATTGATGAATGAATAGAGTAATGGATTGAATGAGAATGTGATGAAGAGCGAATGTTGGTCTACTGGCATGTGAATTTTCTGAGCATCAAAGGAACTAAATCTGCACTTGTGAGGTGTAACTCCATCAATTCATATTTTGGTTGTAAGCCATTTTGTTACTGTAATCCTTTTGTAGGCAATGAGCCTCCTTGTTTGGACAGTGAGTCCTACTTGTAAGTAGTGATATTTTTTATTTGGAAGTGAGCCTCTTTTGTATCTAGTTTTGGAACTACTATATATAGTGAGATAATCCTCACTATGGTTTTTCCCTCATTGGGTTTTCCACTTAAAATTATTTTTTTCATGTGTTGTGTGGTTTCATGTTCTATTATTACTCTTGCTTATATTTTATGTTATCTACATTAGAGTAATAGATGGTTTTTATTCAATATTTTTAAGAAGATATTGATTCAACCCCCCTCTCAGAATCTTGAATATTGAATAGTTGGTATCAGAGCTTTGGTTCCTCTGAAAAAGCCTAGCAACATGAGGGAGATTTTGTAGATTGAAAAAAAGGATAAAGAAGATCTATGGGATACTCTTCAAGATCTTGAAAAGGCATAAAATGAAAATAAATATCTAAAATAAAATATTGATGAGGAAAATGAATGCATCCAATAATTGAAAGAGAAATGGAAGAAATTAAAAGAAATATGTAAACAAGTGAGTGAGCAACTAAAACAAGAAAATGAAGAGATTACTGGATTAAAGGTGTAAGTGGAAGAAAAGAAGATAATTGAGGACTGTCTAAATAAAGTGGTGCAAAGTAAGTTTGATGTATGCTCAAGACTTGAACAAGAAGTGACGAACCTAAAAGAAAATCTGGAGAAAGGAAAACTCTATGAAGATAATTTGAAGACAAGATCCACCAAGATTGATGAATTGATAGCACAATAATGACCTTCTAAAGATAGAGGTGGTTTAAGAAATGAAGTTGATGAAAATGTGCAGACCTCAAATCTAGTGGACAATCAAAAGACTCAAGATAAAGGGTTCAAGTAGGAAAGAAATCCAGGAAAAAGACTACCTATCAGACAACCAAATTGTCAAAGGTGCCCATATTTCAATGGTGTTTTATTTTCATGTAATAAATTTGATCATAGGGAAACTGAGTGCATAAACAGGATGAATCAGTTTTCTAGTTCTTTCTCCACATAATGTTATGTATGCAAGAAGATTGGACATAAAGCTAACGAATGTAGAACTCTGATGATGAACTAGTTTAATGGATGTAGAATAATTCAATCTTTTGATGGCTTATGTTATACTTGCAACAAGTTTGGACACAAAGAAAATAAGTGCATATCAAGGATTAATGGAAGCCAAACAAACTAGAGAATTTTTTTCTACTACAATTGCAACAAACAAAGACATATCTCAAGAGTATGGAAAAGAAAAAAGGGAAAGAAGTCTGCTTTGATAAAGGAAAATGAACATGTGAAGAAGATTGAAAAATAATAAATTAAGAATGAAATAAAAAATATATGAAAAAATAAAAAAGAACTAAAGATGACAGATGTGTCTATGCCCTCATCCAATGTAGACTATTCCTCTGAGAATTAGTCTTAGTGTGGTCTTAGGGGGAGCTTTAGAAGAAAATTGTTTGAACCCCATAGAAAAATGGCATGTTAGCTATTGGAATGAGGATATATTGTAAGGAATGAATCGGAAGACATTATGCAAAATAAACCAAAAGAAAAAGTATAATCATGTTGTTTTGTAGAGAAAATTAGGGTTTCTCAATGTAGTGAAGAAGGGATTTTATCAAGTTTTTGAAATTCACAAGTCATTTTTTGATCACCCATGCATTTGAAGAAGTCAAAGAAAAACTTGAAGAAATCTTGAAGTGATCTTAAATTTGGAGCAATTCTGAGAGATCATTATGAAAAATCAAGAACAAGTGATGGAATTTTTCAGTCACAGCTACAAAAAGGAAGGTAAAAGAAGAAGTTTTTTGTTGTGTAAGGAAGAATTTGAAGAAGCTAATTACTATACAATGGAATCTATCAATAGGGTATCGAGTGTCCATATTACACTAATGGTGGAAGGAGTTGAATTGGACCAATTTGATCATCAAAATATAAAGGAAATGGAATTAAGGTTAAAATCAAATGATTTGTAGAACGTAAAAACCCTAGGCAAGGATTTATGAGGAGAATTCCCTTGGTTTACAAATATAAAATACATTTTGTTCTAACTATGTAAAATTAAGGATGGAAACATTGTATTGGAAAAACCCTACCCTATTACGAAGGAAGCGATTGAATCTATCACTGGGTTATGCAGTGTTGGTGACCTCCCCAAAAAGAAAAGAGTAAAATAAAAAGAGGTGGAGGAATTAGCTGGAATTGAGAAAGAGCCCTGAGCCTTGCTGATAAATACTATTATTGACCCCATCATAAGCTATGTTGCATATGGTATTTCTTACAAAAAATATTTTAGAAATCATGATGGTTCCACTTTAGCTGTTGTTGTATATCGGGTGCACAAAATGGTGAAGGAAAAAAGGAAATTTGATTTTTGTAGCTTGATTTTGGAAAACCTAACTGAAGATGTATGAATGTCCTTGGTCGAGGGATACACTTTTTGATTTGAGTCTTTGCTTACATGTCTGGTATTTTACTTTCTGAGCTCACTACCAGGAAAATAAAATGTTAAGTGGTGAACCACAAAATATTATGTTTGTTAAAGGATGGTTCACCAAGGGTTTCGAGGGTTTTCACCTAGAAGGAAGGGGCATCCTTTGAGTACATTAATATTGGTATTCATTCAATATTAGGGTTGGATATGATTGAAATCCCTATATGAAGTATTCTAAATGATATAATCTGATAAATGAAACTAATTGTTGCATGCAGCCTAATGAAATATACATTTTTTGAAAACACATGATGTTATGGAAAAGGATGAAATAAAGACTATATAGGGTAAGGGTATGTGTAGGATCATCATGGAAAAAATAGGCCCTTAAGTGGTGATAAAAATTTATAAAATCAGAGTTAGGAAACTTAACATAAAAACTTGATTAAGTTATCTATATTATTTCAAGAATATGTTAGAATAAACTCTATAGCAAATTGAATGCAGTTTCTAAATTACTAGGTTTATTTTTATATAAAAATAATCTATTTGGTGAAAATTTGAAATTTCAATGAAGTAGTCCTTAAATTCTAGGGACAAAATAAAAATTATATGTTTTCTGACCACTCTAACCACAATAAAATGATATGTTGTTTTAACAATCTTTTAGATATAAGTAGAGGACTCATGTCCAAATGTGATGCATATTTTTTTATTACAAATTTTTAAAAATATAAAAACTCGTATGTCTAACCACCTTAACTCTGTCAAAACTTCATTATTTTTTTAATTTTTAATCTTATAGTATGAAAATCATAGAATGTGATGCATGTTTTGGATTCAAAAAATGTGATACCATTTCAAAGATATAGATGTTTTTAAATCAGCCTATCAATCAGGAATTTAGTCGTAATTCAAATAGAAAATGAATAATATTTATTTATTAAGTTCAAATTAAAGAATAAGTCATATTGGTGGAAAGCTAACAATATCCTTTAAAAAATCTTTATGTTTCATCAATTTTGGGTAAAAACAAAGTCGTCAACCATATGGGCCATCATATCACTTACATATCACCACTTTTTGGCCCATCATGATCCTGCACATACCCATAAAATAATAGAATAGATCAAAAAGTACACCTAGAAGCTTATGAGGAATGAAGTGGAGATTGTAGACACCTCTAAATATCTAGAAAATTAAACTTTTATGCCCACTGGGAGAATTACGCCAAGCTGGGTGACCCTGCTCCAGTTCTGGTAAACTGCTCTGGGCTCTATTCCAACCAATTGGGTACTCAAATCCTCCAAAATACTTGATAGAATCCTATAGTGGGACTAAATGACTATTGGCGACCTAGTCCTTTTCAGATTTTAGGAAATATGAAAGTGGATTCAAAATTCAATAGTCCACACTTTGCTTCTTCATTGCAATCCAGGTTCAAATTTTCAAAATGACCTACAAAATAGAGTATATTTTGGTTTCTAATGTGTGGTTTTCCTTGGTCAAACCCCTAGTTTTTATTTAAACTTTGAAAGAGACAAGAAAACTACATAAACCCTAGCCCTAAGTGTGTCTAGAACTAGGAAAATATGGAGTAAGACAAAACCCTATTCTATTGTGTTAGAATAAGATGAATGCATGAGATTTGAATGATGCAAGACTTCAATCCAAGAAACCCTACAACATTACAAATGAATGTGAGTGCAATGTAAAACAAATTCAAACCTTAAGTATGAAGATAGAGAGAAAATGGAATATGGAATCACTTTGAAAGTAAGTCTTTAGGTGTGATTTGGTTGCTAGTTGCACCTCCTCAACCTATATTTCTCCATGATTCTCCATAGGAATCCATGATAAATCCTTTGCAATGTGAGATATCTAGTGAGAAGTGAGCTTTAAGACTTGAAAAATCCCTAGTTTTATGCCCTAAGCTTCAACTTTGCTATAGAATGAGAAAATGAATCTTCTTGTGGAAGATGTTCAACACTTGATTCTTGAGATTGCATATGAAAAATGATCAAAAGTTCAAGAGATAGTGAAAAATTACCTTAAAAAGTTTATTTATAAGCAACATTACCTAATTTTAAGTTATTTTGACCTAAGAGGCCAACACCTACCGGGAATTTTTAGCAATTCAGACATTTTCCTTCTCAAAAATGCAAATAACCATAAAAAGGACTAAGTCGCCACCTTGGGTGACCTAGTCCCAATAGGGATTTTGAGGTGGGATCGATTATATTTGAGTGATTTTGATGCTTTTTGTATGGACTTGTATGGATCCTTAGGTAAAATAGGCCTCAAATTCAAAGAGAAGAAGTCTTAGGGGCCTATAAATGTTGTTTTAGGAGGGTGATTGATACAAGAGTACCTTAAAGTAGGACCAAACTGGGACAAAATTGTCATTTTATTCAAAGTTCTATAATTTTTGGCCACACATTTAACCCCCACTTTAGCACCCTTATTATTCTATGTGGATATGTAAGCTAAAGGACTCTAAATAATGCATTTTGTTTTTATAAAAGGATACTCATTCAAAGGTGGGAGAATGAAGCCCCCAGTGTAGTTATCTGCAAATTCACAATGTTAGGAATGGAATCCTACAACACAAACTTCTTAGTAGCCCAAAAATCCTCTTATTTAATTCTCAGAAATCAAATTTGAGGGTAGATGTATGCCCCCCTTGATTCTGCTTGCTTTACAAAGGTGGAATCAAAGTAGCAATCTAGCCACATCAAATGAGGAGACACATATCAGAGGGAATTTCCATGTACCATGCCACATAATTATAGGTGAGTGATGATGTAGGGTGTGGAAACATGATTCATACGCAACAAAAGACATAAAAAATAGAGCTCACTAGCACCTGATAGGTTGTTTTAAATGAAGAAGCACACTAATAGGTCTAAAATGGTAAAAGTGAAAATGTGCTTACATGAGTATGAGAAAGAGTTAAAAAGAATAAAAATGATGTAAATGGTCACATACTTTTTCATTTTACCTTATTGTAGCTTGAGAGTGAGGATATAGCAAAAGATGTTTAGCACATGAGATTATACACCTATGAGATTGGATGCACTGCGAGACTAGGTGGCTTGCAGTGAGTGGCATCATGAGGTGAGTCAATTTTGGTGCTTGTATTTTTGTTAGTAGATTATGTAATAATTTATATCCATATTTAGGTTTATTTATAATCTTGGAAATTTTTTGCAAAGTATCCAGTTTTTAAAAAAAAGTGTCCCTTTTGTTCGTAAAGTGTCACTTTTGTTCGCAAAGTGTCCCACTTTTTCATAAAGTTTCATGTTTCTTTGTGAAGTGTCCCAAAATGGTTCTAAAGTTTCTAGGGCCTTAGATAAAGTGTACTAGAACAATATTAGTACACTTTCATGATGAATTAGAATAAAATTGGATATTAGATGATCTAGAGAGCATATGTTGATGTTTTTTATAGGTACCCACTTGATTGCATCAGCATCTAGGTGGGAGAAAACTGAGCATTTTGAGAGATCTATCCCCCACTTTGCTAGTGGAAGACACAAAGAACTTACATGAGGTAGGTATTTATTGGGCATACCTCATGCCCCCATGAGGTACCATGATTCTATGCTAATGCCATTATGTGAGCGATGGAATGTAGATATGTGGACATTTCTCCTTCCTACTAGAGAGATGATCATCATGCTAGAGGATGTGCACCGAATACTCTGAGTTCCTATTCAGGGGGAGCAGGTGTGCCTCCAGAGGGTCCATAAATTTCATGAGTAGCAGGAAGATATGTATTAATACCTTGACGAACCAGTTCATGATGATGGGGTGCTAGGATTGATTGACTTGGCAATATTACTTTATTCATGAGTGTCACTAGTGAGACAAATTATGATGCATACTATTGCATTGATACTCCTCCCAGATAGATGAGAAACACACTTGAGGGTGGGATAGTGCATCTGATATGGGGGATTGAAGAGCACAAAACAATATATTCTTGGGGATGTTGCATCATTGCACACTTATACTATGATTTGGGGTGGTTTGTATTTCGGGAATTAGATAGTATGGTACATTGTATGCTTCTGCAGGTTTCATACCTAGAGAATATCACTTGCGCCAGACCTACTAGCTTCCCGTGTCCTACAATAGTTAGGTATCATTGGGTTTTTAGCTATCCTCTTCAATGGTTTTGGTATGGAGATCCACACTTTTGGAGAGTGAGGTTCGACTAACTGGAGGAGGATGATATCTTGTGGAGACCTTACCAACTTGTACTATAGTGGGTGAATTACACAAGACAAATGAGGAGACTTCAGTTGGATAGATTTCTGATTGTTCAACATGATCACATAGTACGTCCCTTCTACTATGACCATGTCATGCGATATTTTGGACTGATTCAGAGACCACTCAGGGCACAATCATCTTTCAAGAGGTCAGTGCAGAGTGCCCGACGACCTGGTGATATAGCATAGTTAACGCTAGATAACATAATCCAAAGTGACTAATTATTCTGATCAAGATCAGTTGTTGGTCTCTAATGTAGATAGCATCAGTACCACATGGGATCATGAGGAGTGATGGAAAACATCATGAACATCTCTTGTGTTTCTGATTACTAAGCCCAGAGTGGATGCAAGACTAGTACAAGATGAGGGAGATGAGAGAGAGGATAGAGCTGAGGATACACACTACAGGGTCACAAACATATTTACTGACATTATTGATGATGAGTATGATGAGGATGCAGATCTAGATTATGATGGACATGGGGGAGAGGAGGAGGATGAGGATGAGGAGCCACCCTTGAGTTAGAGTGATGAGGCAACAAATAAGGACTGATATGAGTGGGAAGAGACCTCAAACATTCATATGACTAGATCCCGAGCAGATACAAGGTAAAAGTACAAAGTTGTGTCACACTTTTGACCAACTTATCAACACAAGTTAATTTTAGTATTTATAAATAAAATCCAATTTTGGTCAAATATATGATATAGTAAGATTCATTCTAGATAAGTTAAATATTTCTATAGATTTTCCAACTAAAATTGTTGGCTAAATGCATATCTAGCACCACTTTGATGTAAACTTACTAAAAAAATGAAATTATTTGAAAATTTAATGTTTCAACAACTCTTACTGATATAAATAACATTTAGAAAAAAATGTAAAAATACCCTTTTGTAGATCCACAAGTTGAGTTTTCAAATATATATTTATTTTAATAGTTCAGTTATTATTTTTATTTTTTACTAAAAGTAGGTTATCATCAAAAAAATATTCAGTTGATTACCCTGTCAAGAAAAATATTAAAACTTATTTAATTTTTTTTAGAAAAATATGATGCCCTAGATAAAAGAATCTAGATTAGGATAGTATAAATTATTTTCTATTTTAGATAAATATTTAAAATAAAAGTTGACATCAAGAGGAAACAATTGTGCTTTAATACACACACATTTAAAAATATATATTTATTGAAATTTCAAAAAAATATATCCATTCCCTAAAGTTTCAAGTTATAAATATACACAAAAAATTTGAAGGATAAAAAATAAAATAAATACTATATAAATCTTGACATCTCATGTAACGCCATTTTTAAACATTTTATCAGCAACTAAATTATAGTGTTAATTTATTAAAAACTATATGCAATTTTTTTGTTTAATTTTGTCAAAAATATAAAAACATAAAATACAATAAAATATACACATTTTGTTAGTTTACATCATTCCAAAATTAACAACATATATGCCACTTTCTAGTGATTCAAGTTTAAAAGTTAGATTAGGTTTGGTCGTTTCCTTTATAAAAGTGTGACAAAACTTTGTAATTTTACCCAATAACAACAGGCACTAGTACTCACAACCAAGGAGAGGCTAGCACAACATCCATGCCCCCTACATAGGATGAGGTTGATATTGCTCATTCCCCTCGAGGTATAGGTGATGATATTTAATTTTGACACATGTGCTTTGTGCTTTGATGTATTACTTTATGCATATATATATATATATCATGATGTGTACTGATTATTATTTTTCTATCTTGCAGGGTCCATGGAGGATTGGCGAGATCTCTACTGTCAAGCAACTATAGAGATAGTGTCAACATATTTAGACAAGGAGGAGCTAGACTCGGATTATGTGCCCCCACCTATTGTGGAGTGAGATATAGAGTCATTGAGACCCTTCACGAGACTACGAGCAGTGTATGAGGGCTTGAGCAGATAGTTCCACCGAGCTATTACTGCATCATAGGCACAGTCATCATGGAATCTGACAGAGTTTGAGAGATTAGAGAGAGAGGTGGCACAACTATAGGCAAAAAGGGATCAAATAGAAGGAGAGCATTGGGTGGCACTTTCATGGATGGAGGGGATGGAGTTTGCAATCATATTTAATGGATCATGATCACGATCATGCATGAACATCTCTTGACATCTAGCTATTGATATAGTGTGAGTACCAGATCCTAATGGATCTTGTAATCACAATCCTTAGTGACATTGTAGATTTTGATGACATGTATAGAATTTTTTTGATATATATATATATATATGCATTTTGATGTCATATGTTGTGGTTTAATTTGTGAATATTAAATGACAATGTGATTAATTAAATAGCCTTTATAGGATTGCTTAATTAATGACTACATGATTTAACATAACATTATGTGATCTAACTAAAACATATTAGAGTTTCTTTTAGATACAACATAAAGATTAAATATGTTATGCACTTATGATTTTAAAGCTTATCACACACAAGAGGAAATTTTGAATAGTATGAAATCTAAAGCAATTATAAAAATAGATTAAATAATCACTTTAGTGTTCAAGACACATAAATAACTAGTTGTTGAGAACGAAACAATGAGAAAGCATATAGGATATAATCCAATAGCTCTAATAATATTGTTTTATAATTCATACTATTTAAAAGAGGATTAGATATACTACCAACATAGATGCACGAAATTAATAGGGTCTTTAAGAGGAGTACCATCATGCTTGGTGAAGGTGTAAGTTCCAGATCCATAATTCGTATTGATCACATAGGAGCCTAACCAATTAGGACTGAACTTACATTTTTGAGTGTAATCGACAGTAGTGTTTCATTGGTTTTCATATCAAATGAAATCACCCTTGTTAAATTTCTGACTATTGACACCAATATCATGTTTGTGCTGTAATTGTTTAGTGTAAGCCTGAAGATTCTCAAGAGCGTTCAGGCACTATTCATCAAGAATTTCAAGTTGGTGTAATCATTGTTGCGCAAAGGTCTCATTATCGACAAGACCTTGAAGAGAAATCCAAAATTTGGGGATTTATAACTCTAAAGGTATGATAAAATCAGTACCATAGATAAGGTTGAAATGTGTATTTCCCATAGAAGAGTGAACACTTATGCGATAGGCACATAATGAATATTGGAGTTGTGTATACCAATCCTTTTGGTTTAGATTAACAATTTTCTTGAGGATTTGTTCGAGGATTTTATAAGTTCTTTCGGCTTGACCATTAGATTGTGGGTAGTAAGGTGTTGAAAAATGATGTTGAATATGAAAGGTCTCTGGGAACTTCTTCACATCATTATTTTTAAATGGTGGTCCATTTTCTAAAACTAATGTGGAAGGAAGTCCAAAGTTAGTGATGATTTTTTACAATAAGAAACAACATATCACGTTTGTGTTTGTAGACTAGAGAGGAACAACTTCTACCCATTTGGTAAAATATTTAGTGGTTGTGATGATAAATGCATGTCCAATGGAAGAAGGTGGTGAAAATTTCCAATTAGATCCAATCCCCACACAGAGAACAACCAAATAGGGATTTGGGCATGAAGCTCAGAAGCCGGAGCATGAATCAAATTTCTATGATATTGGAATTTGTGACATCACTTAACATATGCATAGCAATATTTATCCATATTTTTCCAGTAATATCCCATGTGGAGGAGTTTTTGCACTAAGTTGTTTCCTCCAAAATGACCTCCACAAGTGCCAGAATGGGCTTGTTCGAGGGAAATATGAGTTTTATAATCCTTGAGACATTGCAAGAGAATTCCATCAAAGGATCTTCTATACAATGTATCAGCAAGGATTATTTACTTAGTGGCTAATTTTTTTAGGTGAATGTGGGTATTTCTAGCCATAGGCTCGAGAATGGTGCCATCTTTTAAATAGTTATATATGGCATCATACCATTCACATAAATTATCTGTGAATTTGGGAGGGACAACATCAGGTTTATCACTAATGGAGTGTTTGATGATTGGGTGGACTATTAACATGACTTTTTCAAAAGGATTAAAAGGAGATATGAGAGAAGTTTCACTAGCCATTGCATCTGCATGCTGATTATCTTTTTGGGGGATGTTGTCAATGGTGAATGATGCAAAGTGCTCTAGAAAATTGAATATGAGATCCTTATATTATGATAGCTTATCATTTTTTTTTTAATAGAGATTGTTGATTTTTTTAATCACTAATTATTAATCACCATAGATCTTTATATCTTTAACTCCCATGACTAAGGCAACATGCAATCCAACAATCAATGCTTCATACTCAGCTATGTTATTCATGCATAGGAAATTTAGGCAATATGATAAGGGAATAGGCTTACCTATGGGTGAAATTAATATAACTCTAGCACCAGAGCCTATTCGACACTTGGACCCATCAAAGTACAATTCCCATGTAGGAAGCTCTATGGTAAAGAAACTCTCATCAGGGAAAGATTCATTGGTAGGTAATGCTAAAGGAGAAGGAGCATCAACTAAGTGGTCAGTTAAGGCTTGGCCTTTGATTGATTTTTGGGAAAAAATCTTAAGGTAAAACTAATTTAACAACATTACCCATTTAGCAAGATGTCTTGAAAGGTTTGTTTTATTGAAAAGATATTTGATAGGATCAAATGTGGTCATCACTTGTATTTGTGCATTTAGTAAATAATGTTGCAACTTACTAGTAATGAATACAAGAGCCAAACATTTTTTTTCAATTGTTGTGTAGTGTGTCTCATAATCTATGAGAGTTTCATTGATGTAATAGACAAGGTTCTCTTTACCATTGTCATCTTATTCAACCAACAATACAACAAGGGCATGGGAAGAAGAGATGATGTAAAGGATGAAGGGTTTGGTTGGTATAGAAGGTTGTATAATAGGTGGATTTGTAAAATATTCTTTCAAATTATTGAAGGAATTTTTACAATCATCATTCTAATTAAAATTTAAATCCTTTTTCAAGTGTGTAAAAGGCAATGTACAATCAACTAGGAATGCGACTAAATGAAGGATGGATTTAATCCTTCCAAGTGTAATGTGCACAATTGGGAGATGTTGTGAGGAGGTGGAATGTTGATTATAGTGTTAATTTTCTTTGTATCCACCTCAATGCCTCTGTGAGATATGATAAACCCTAAAATTTTACCACTATCTACTCCGAAGGAACACTTTTTTGGATTTAAGCGCATGCTATACTTACACATTCGCTCAAATATTTGCTGAAGAACATTCAAATTATATTGTTGAGTTAAGGATTTAGTTAGAATGTCATCAACATAATCTTCTAATATTTTATGTATGTAATCATGAAATATTAATTTCATTGATCGTTGATAAGTAGTGCCTGCATTCTTTAATGGACAAAATGTTCCCCAAGTGGATGTAAATGTCATATTGTATTGTTCTTACTAGTTGATGACAATTTGATTATATCCAAAAAAATCCATCCATAAAGGATAAATAAGCATGTCCAATAATTGAAATCATGATCATGTCGATGTTAGGAAGAGGAAAATCATCCTTTAAAAAGTATTTGTTCAAGTCTTGAAAATCTATGCATATCCTAACACAATTATAAGGGTTTACTAATTGCGAAAATTTTGGATATCCAAGGAGAATAATGGATAGGTCAAATGAAACCTACATCAAGGAGTATTTCAAGTTCCCCTTTAACATGCAAGGCTATCTTAGGGTTCATCTTTCCTATATTTTGGCAAACAGGCTTAGCATTTTTAGCAAGAATATTGTTATGAGTAACTACATTCAGATTGATTTTGGGCATATCAAAATATTTGCAAGCAAAGAGTTCAGGAAAAGAGTGATGCAATGTTGCAATATTTTCTTGTTATTCATCATCAAGGCACTTCCTATCTTAATGAATTTTTCTTTATCATCTATTTCCATTGGTATATCAATGGTATCCCCTAAAGGGAGTGTATTTGACTTAGGAATTTTTCAGATCATATGGTTCCATTCTTGTTAGAGTTTCATTAATGTCAATAACGTTGAGTTCAAAACTTATCATAGCACAAGAGGCATTTCTCTTGGAGCAAGAAGTCTTATCTGAAGAACCTAACAAGTGTTTCAAATCTTCATTTTCATTAACATAAGTGAATGGTGGGGAATCCACATCAAGGAATTCAGGATGTTTTAGCATGAGATTGGTTATTGGTGTGCATGCGATACTATTTATGTTGAGTGAAGGTCATTGATTTGCTATTGTAATTTTAGAAAAGGAAAACCCTAGACCGGTCTTAGTTTCCTATATATTAGGTTTTATGGGAACACGAATGCCTTTCTCATGCTTTCCACATCCTTTACCATTGTAGCCTAATTGTTTCACAAGATCATAACCTCATCCATAAGGTCTTTCCATTTCTTGTGGGTTAGGTAGTTGTTGATAATCTATCTCATCAAAATTATTGTGTATGTTGCATTTAATTCCAAAGGAGATGAGGTAGATGTGTGGGAAGGGTGTTCTTTATTCTAGGTAGAGAGGATTGTTGGTTGTTCTTGTTTGTCATCCTCTTTTTGTGTAACAATATATTCACCCATAAATGAAGGTGTGAATTCTTATGATCCCCAATCATCACCAAGTAAGTTAAACTTGGATTCGTCTTCTTGTTGATTCTTCTCAGAAGGGGAAATGTTGGAGGTAGGAATTAATGTGCTGAGAGGACTTGATGTTCCTTTTCAAGTTGTAATAAAATCTTAGGCTCGGGGTCTATGTCAATTTGATAGAATTTTTTATTATAGAAATATTTCATTTTGTGATGAAGGGTCAAGGGTACCGCATGCATCTCATGAATCCATGGTCTTCCCAAGAGGAGACTATAGGAAATTTCATAAGTCATGACATGAATAGGATTTTTCAACACAACCATTCCGACAGTAATAGGTAAAGTGATGAGACCAAGGGGTTTCTTTGTAACATTATTAAATCCTCTAATGGATAAGGAATGAGATTTGATTTATGATTTATCCACATGCAATATATCAAGAAGCTTCACATTGCACACATTATGGGAAGAGCCATTGTCAATGAGGGTCCATTTGATGCCTATATGATCATATTGGGATATTATCATAAAGGCTTTAGTTTTATTTCTTAATTCTAACGAAGGGAGCTCATCTTGGTAGAAGGTAATTTCTACATTGACTATATTAATTTCTTGTAGGAGAGCTGCCACATCATTAGATTTTGTTCCAAGAGGGAATACTATGTGTTGCAATGTCATTTGAAGCATAAAATGGTAGTTGGGGGATTTTTGGAGAAGATCCCAAAGGGATATCTTGGGTGGGAGTATTCTTAGGTTGTTCAAGGAGATCATACTCCCTAATTTGTGAATTGAGACTAGGGGCCACAAGTAAGATGGTTTTGGGTAATGGTAAGGGTGTTGAGGTGGCTTGTTGGGGATGTGGGTTATTTCAAGTATAATGAGTATGAGAAACAACATCATGCTTGGTTGGGAGAAGGTTAAATTTAGGTTTATATGAAAGTTGAGGTTTATTGCAAGGTGGGTAGAGAACAAGATGAGGTTGAATTACATTGACATATTTTTTTTGAGGTTTCTCACAACAAACCTTAGTATATGAGTTAGGTGAGATGAAATCGTGTATAACTTCATCTAACATACCCATATCGTCACAACTAAAATTTTTGGGAGATAGGCTATCATTGGTTGGTGTGGGTTTGTTATCACAAGCCTTAGTGAATGAACCTAGTGAGAGGAAGCCCTATAAAGCTTCATCTAACTTATCCAAGTCATCACTACTAAAAGGTTTAGATGATACAATTTTCGTATAATGAAGAAGTGTGTGCATTGTTTCATGTGATGTTTCTATTGTTTTCTTTTCATGTTCCAATGAATTTTAATTAAACAAACAAAGAAATAATGCTGAAAATGAAACTTGTAAGAATATAATGCTATTCATAAATTCCATCAAAGTAAAATATGTTTATGCTAATGATAACCATACAATAGAACATAAATGACTATAAATAGAGAATACAATGAAACAAATAGGAACTTCAGAAACTAGCCAAACGAAATATAGAAATGACTAAGGCAAAATGAGCACTAGGACTAGGTCACCCAAGGTCATGAATTAGTCCTAGTAGGGATATTTTTTACTTTCTTTTGGTTTTTTTGATGAAAAGCCATGTATTGTGGACTATAAAGTGCATATCTAAATGGTATATGCAAGATTTCTCTATGGTTTAAGTAAATGGGATGCAAAAATGAACATTTTCACTAATGCAAAATATGAAAACCTAGTATGTTTCTTTAAAAAAATTAGCATGCAATGTAATGCTAAGAGAAAAGGTTCCTTGGATGCAAATGTAGACTAAATTAGAAGTAATATGTGCTTAAAGGTAGGTTTGCCAAAATGAACTACAAAATTATGTGTCTTAAAGGAGGGTTCCCCAAGGGTTTCTAGTGTTTTCACCTAGAAGGAAGGGGGTCTCCTTTGTGTACATAAATCTTGGGATTCATTCAATATTGGGGTTAGATATGATTTAAATTCCTAGGGTATGTGCAGGATCATGATGGGCCAAAAACTGATGATATGTAAGTGATATGATGGTACATGTGGGTGACAACCTTTTTTTGCCCAAAATTGATGAAATGAAAAGGGTTTTTAAAGGATATTCTCAAATTTCTACAATTATAAAGTATGCTTTACTTTTAATTTAATAAATAATTATTATTCATTTTCTATTTGAATTACAACTAAAGTCATGATTGATAGGTTGATTGAAAAACATCGATAGCTTTCAAATTATATCACATTTTTTGAATCCGTAATTTTTATATGTTACATTCTATCCTTCACAAACTATAGGATTAATATATATATATATATATATGTTCATGAAGTTTTGACCAAGGTGGTTAGACATATGAGTTTTTATATTTTTTAAGAGTTGTAATAAAAAAATCATAATTAATTATTTACTTGGAAAAAAATTACAAAAAAATATGCATCTGATCGAGACATGAGTCTTCTACTTATATCTAAAATCTTATAAAAAAATATTATCATTTTATTGTGGTTAGGGTCATTAGATAGACACCTACTTCTTATAGTTTCCCCAAAATTTAAGTACTATTGCATTGAAATTACACATTTTCACCAAATAGATTTTTTTTCATAAATAGAACTAGTAGTTTAGAAACTACATTCAATTTTCTATAGATTTTATCCTTATATATTTCTGAAATAATATATATAAATTATTAAAAAATTTACGTCAAGTTGCCTAACTCTAATTTTATAAATTTGCATTGCCACTTAAGGGCTTATTTTTTCCAAGATGATCCTGCACATACCCCCTATATGAAGTATTCTAAATGTTATAATCTAATAAATGAAACTAACTATTGCATGCAAGCTAATGAAATCTACATCGTTTGAACACACATGATGTTATGCAAAAGGATGAAATAAAGAATATATAGGATAAAATAACACAACAAATTAGACAAGTGAACCTGGAAATTGATGAGGACTAAAGTGGAGATTGCAAAAACCTCTAGAAATCTAGAAAATTTTACTTTTATGCCCATTGGGAGACTTTCCACCAAGCTGGGCAACCTAGCCGCACTTCTGGTAAACAACTTTGTGCTTCGTTCTAGCTAACTAGGTACTGAAGTCTTCTAAAATACTTGATAGAATCTTGTAGTGGGAATAATTTACAACAATTGGTGACCTAGTCCCTTTTAGATTTTTGAGAAATCTTAAAGTGGAATTAGAAGTCTATAGTCTGCACTTTGCTTCTTCAATGAAATTTGGGTTCAAATCCACAAATCACCTACTAAACAGAGTATATTTTGGTTTCTAATGTGCAGTTTGACTTAGTCAAACCCCTAGTTTGTATTTAAAATTTGAAAGAGACAAGAAATCTACATAAAAGCTAGGAAAATTTGAAGTAATACAAAACCCTATTCTAATGTGCTAGAATAAGATGCATGCATGAGATTTGAATGATGCAAGACTTCAATCCAAGAAACCCTACAACATTACAAATTAATGTAAGTGCAATGTAAATGGAATGGAAACATTAAGTTTGAAGATAGAGAGAAAAAAGATGGAATCAATTCAAAAAAAAGTCTTTAGTTGTGATTTGGTGGCTAGTTGAACCACCTCAACCTAGATTTCTCCATGATTCTCCATAGGCATCCATGATCAATCCTTTGCAATGTGAGATCTTGAGTGAGAAGTGATCTTGAAGACTTGCAAAAAACTCTAGTTTTCTTCCCTAAGCTTCAACTTTTCTATAGAAAGAGAAAATAAATCTTCTTGTGGAAGATATTTAGCACTTGACTCTTGAGATTACTTGTAAAAAATGATCAAAATTTCAAGAGAAGTGAAAAAATTATCTAAATAAAAGTTTTTATAAGTAACATTACCTTCTTATCACTTATTTTGACCTAAGAGGCCGAGACCCATCAGGAATTTGTAGCAAGTCAGATATTTTCCCACTCAAAAATCCAAATAACACTAAAAAGGACTAAGTCACTACCTTGTGCAACCTAGTCCCACTAGGGGTTTTTGAGGTGGACTTGACGATATTTGAGTAATTTTGAAGCTTTTTGTTGGGGCTTGTATGGTTCCTTACCTAAAATAGTCCTCAAGGTCAAAGATAACGAGTCTTAGCGGTCTATTAATGTTGTTTTAGGATGGTGATTGATGCAAGGGTACCTAACTTAGGACCAAATTAGGCACAATTTTTTTGAAGTTTCTTCAAAGGTATACAATTTTTGGAGATACAAGTGGGAATCAAGGATCCCTATTCAAAAAATAATCTAGAAGTATTTGGAAGGTATGGAGGACAATGATAGTTCCTACAAAGTCTTTTTCTTATCCTTGTAGAAGGATATGTTCTCTGATATGACTATATCTAGTCGGTTTGAGGACGGTTCATCCTCTGGTACAAAGGAATTGGAAATTGGTAGTGATGATTCCCCTCTAGAATCTAAGAAGAGAAAATTTATCATAGAATATATCATCATTATTCTAGAAGAAAAGGAAAATGAAGAAGAATCCTTGCCTAGATCTAAATCTTCTAATCCAGATGATATCTAGATGTAATGTTAGTTATAGGTAAGATGAAGAAAATTGGTGAATTATGGAATGCACACTCTCTAGTGGATAGAATCAAAATTGATGATGCTCTTGTTGAGTATCTTCTTAGAAAAAGGTATTGATGCTTCAAGTTTTTCTAATTCTTTACTAGATAATTTAGTTGAATTTGTTGAAGAAAGAATGATGTTGGAAGGTTCGAAAGGACGTAAGTTTGAAGCCATGGTTGAGAAAAGATGTTCTAAAGCTAAGAAAAAATTATCTGAAAACATTAATGAGGGAAGGAAATGTATTAAAGAAATTTTAGACATCTACAAGTATTGTCTTCGATGGCCTATTCTAGTTGAAAATTTTAGAAGCAAAATTGAAGCAATTGATTTTGAAATGAATAGCATTGGAAAGAATTTTGATTTCTTTAAAGACAAAGAAGGAAAGAAAATAATAAGAGATGGATAATTGCAAGCATATTTTATTAGTATTCAAAGACAAAGAGATGATGTGGTGAGAACTTTCTAGCTTGTTAAAAAAATTGTTGAGGTTTAATAAGATTATCTCTCTAGAATACTTGAATTTTGGAAGTTTTGGAGTCCTAAAGTTTTGCACTTTCTTTGTATATGAAATTTCACCATGTACATATGTCTACATTCTATTTTTTTTCTCCCTTTTCCATTGATGTCAAAGCGAGAGAGTTTTGGAGAAATGGTTAGGGAGAGTTTTTGAGAATTTTTTTGGCACATGTTTCCATCAATGACAAAGGGGGAGATTGTTGGAAGAATGAATAAGATCAAGCTTTTTGTTTTCATTCATTTCACCATTCTGATTAAGGTATCAAATTGGTTTGGTACTATAAACTGGTATGAAGAGCATGTTTACATACTCTAGTGTTTCTGGTTTGGTATTTTGGTCTACATTTCCCCTTTGGTGATCACTCTTGGTTGTGTGCTCATATGATTGTATGATGAGCTGGCATTGGTGTTGCATTTTTTATTAGGTCTATCCATGGCTGACCTAATAAACAACTAATGGTTTAATTTTTGTTGCGGATATATGAGCGACCTATCTTTGGTCCAAGCCAACATGATATAGTGTGCTACACGGCTGAATTACCTTCTGAGAAGATTTTGTATTAAGTCAAAATTTATCTTTTTGGTAAATATGTATTGCATCCAATTAGGCCAACCTAATTTGTGCTTGTGAAAAATTTATATATATAGGATAGTTTTGATATTGATGAATGAATAGAGTAATGGATTGAATGTGAATGCAAGGAAGAATGAATGTTGGTTTGTTGGCATGCAAATTATCTGAGCATCAAAGGAATTGAATCTACACTTGTGAGCTATAACTCCATTAGTTCATATTCTAGTTGTAATACATTTTGTTACTGTAATGCTTTTGTAGGTAGTGAGCCTCCTTGATTGGACAGTGAGTCCTACTTGTAAGCAAAGAGTTTTTGTATTTGCAAGTGAGCCTCTTTTGTATCCAGTTTTTTAACTATTATATATAGTGGGCTAATCCTCACTGTGGTTTTTCCCTCATTGGGTTTTCCACATAAAATTCTAGTGTTCATGTGTTGTGTGGTTTCATGTTCTATTATTACTCTTTCTTATATTTTTTGGTATCTACATTAGAGTAATTGATGATGTTTGTTCAATAATTTTAAGAAGATACTGATTCACGCCCCCTCTAAGTATCTTGGATATTCAACAAAATTGGCCCCTTTTTGGAGTCTATGTCACAAGTTTCAGGACTTGGGACTAAGATGCCACCTGGGGCTTCTTAGTCCTCAAGGTTTTTTTGGGATTTAATTTCAAATTTTGATGGGATTTAGGGGAATGTATAGGATCATCATGGAAAAAATAGGCCCTTAAGTGGCAAAAAAATTAAGAAAAATCAGAGTTAGGCAACTTGACATAAAAATTTGAACAATTTAACTATATTATTTCAAAAATATGTAAGATTATAATCTATTGAAAATTCAATTTAGTTTCTAAACTACTAGGTTTATTTTTATTTTTAAAAAATCTATTTGCTGAAAATTTGAAATTTGAATGCAATATTACTTAAATTTCAAGGAAAAAATAAGAAGTAGGTGTATGTCTGACCACTCTAACCACAATAAAATGATAATATTTTTTAAAAATATTTTATATATAAGTAGAAGACTCATGTTTCGATGTGATGCATAGTTTTTTGTAATTTTTTTCCAAGTAGATAATTAATTATGATTTTTTATTACAACTTTTAAAAAATATAAAAACTCATACGTCTGGCCACCTTAACTTGGTCAAAAATTCATGAAATTCATTTTTTTTTTTAATCCTATAGTATGTGAAGCATAGAATGTGATGCATGTTGAGGATTCAAAAAACTCCATACCCTTTGAAAGCTAAAGATCTTTTTCAATCAACCTATCAATCAAGAATTTAGTCATAATTAAAATAGAAAATGAATAATAATAATTTATTAAATTTAAAGTAAAGCATAATTTATATTGGTGGAAAAATAATAATCTCCTTTAAAAACCCTTTCATGTCATAAATTTTGGGTTAAAAAAAAGTTGTCAGCCACATGGGCCATCATATCACTTACATATCACCACTTTTTGGCCCATCATGATCCTGCACATACCCTTAGCCTTCTTAATTAATGAATTCATATATCGGGTTGTGGTGTAATTTTTAGATATTAAGCTTAGATATGTATAAATACAAGGTTCATTCATTCATTTTCATCCTAGCAACTTCATTATTCATTCCTAAGGAATTTTTATGAGATTAAGAGAAATTCATCAAGCATTTGGAGCCATCATCAAGATTCAAGCATGATGATGATGTAGGGCTTTGATTCAAGCAAGAAATCCAAGTCAAGATCTATCAAGCATTCATCGGATTCAAGATCTATATTCAAGCTAGCCACCACAGACAAGTTCACATATTTCAAAACAAGGGTTTGGTGAGTTACAACATAGCACTTTGTTCATTCATCATTTCCCTCATTTTATTTCATTTTAAGGTTTAATTACTAAGAAGGGGTTTGACCAAGGAAAAATCTCATTTACTAATAATCAACAAGTTTTTCCATTCTAGGGTGTTTGTGTTTGTGGATTTAGGTTGAAGACTTGAAGATCATCTCGAGTGCAAAATTGTATCATTACAAAGTTTCATAAAAAATTTCTCATCTTCATGCAAACTCACCTATAAGCTAGATCCAGAAGTTTTAGGACGTAATATTTGAGAAAGAAGTGCAAACCTTGAGACTCGGGACCACACTTAGATATTCTAAAAATTCAAGATGTGACTATCACCACCTAGGGAATCTTAGTCCTCCCAAATGTATTTTGTAGATATTCTTTTAGATTTGGTTCCAACATCAAAATATTCTGCATCTACCTCAAAAAAATCAACAATAATAAGTCAATAGTAAGGGAATCATATTCCTCCCTAACAAGTTTTAACAACTTCTTTGCATTTCTAAAATCCTCATTACATTTCCATATCTCCCAGGTACACACACCCTAGCTTTTCATTGCATAATTTCATCATTTGCATCATTCATTTAGCTTTCATTACTTTATTTTTTGATTTGAATGCTTATTTTTCTTTTCCAAGATTTTGCTTGGCGGTGAACCCCTGAAAGCCTAAAAGAACCCTTCCTATATTTTTTTTGTAGATAATTGACTCACACTCAAGGTTGATACTCAATTCGATTATGATTCCAAGGAACTTATTGAATGACTTAAGGAGAATAGGTGGGCCTTTTCCCTACTCTATTTCCTATGGCTCAATAATTTAGAAGTAAATTATATAATAAACTTTGATGAAACTGACTATGAACAACCGCTGAATATGAAAGAAATGAAAAATATTTATGGAAAAGATTATGAAAAAGGATGTGGTGCTAGAGAATAAGGTATCTATATCCCTATAGATCCTAACATTCAAGGAATGACTAATGGTCTTGGTTATTATCCATTGAAATAAATAAGCAAGCCTTCACTCAATATCAACACTCTTACACAAGATTCTTCTAAGACAACTTTAACATTAGTGCATCTTGAACTGATAGAACACTATTAGCCTTGATTGTTGTCCTTTGAAAGAAATGAAAGAAACAAATAGATCCCCACTTAACATCAATGTCATCATGCAAAAGACTAATAATTCAAATTGATTAGATTGTATACTTTCATTTAAAGAAGAGTACAAAATATCAACATCTAAAGAGTCTTTTGTAGGTATGACACCTTGTACTAAGCAAAATATATCTTTGTCACAAAATAAAAGAGCACCCTCTACTATTGATCAACAAAGTATCTTTTTGAGACTCCTCCAAGATTGTTTTATATCCCTCCCTCCAAAAACATGAAGGAAATTTTACTACAAGAATTCATTTTGTGTATATCATAGAAGTCATGGTAATTCTACTAATTAATGTAAGGATTTAAGCAATAAATTTCAACATCTTAAGGATTATGGTTCATTTCCTTGTTTGGAAGCACCTAATTCCTCTAATTGATACTGAATTTCATGTTGCTCATTAGTCACTGAGGCTCAACCTTTCCTTGCACTAAGTAGGGGCAAGGGGTTAGGTTAGCCTTGTCCTCATATGCCACTTCTCATTGTCTCTTTTGACTAGTTGACAACCTTCCATGTGTATATAAGAGAAATCTTAGGATGTGGATGACATTCCTTAAGTTTGATCACATCTGACATACTAAGTTTTTTGGGATATCCCTTACCCATAATGTAATATTATTTGGGAATATATGACTTGACATAGGGATTTATAAATAACCTTTCATGTATTTTTTTACCTTAAATCAATTTCTCACAATAATTATGCTAGAAACCACTTTCAAGTGGGGGCATACATCGATGATCATGTTTCACTGTGTTATTTTATTCTTGTGATGTATCCTTTTCTTGGTGTTTTCATTTGGATAGATTTCCTACGAGAGAATGATATTTTTTTGACTTTTCCTCTCTTGGAGACATTAAACATGATGTTCCCTAAGAATATACCTTACATGAACTAAGAAAAATCCCTTTGAACTTACCTTATACTATATTGCATTTACAATAACCATTATATGGCCACCTTATATAACACACTTTGCCTTCTTGTGGAGCCATCCTATTTTTTTATGGGTGTCAAGCATACAAAGATTTTCTTGCCTCATGAAGCTCAAATTTCACTTTTGTGTGGTGCCTTATCAAAGTTATTAGAAGGTATATATTTGGTATGGTTGTATGAGATAGAGAGAAATAAGGGGAAGAGAGGGATAGAGAGTGTGAGAGAGATTTAGGTAGAGGGAGGGAGAGGAGAGATAGAGAGTAGAGATGGAAAGAGGTAGGGAGGGATACATAAGTTAGATACAAAGTGGAGGGAGAGGTAGGTAAAGAGAGAGAGAGAGGGGATATAAATATAAGTAGAGAGTGAAGGAGATGTAGAGAGAGAAGAGATAGATATAAGTAGAGAAGGGACGGAGGGAGGCAAATATAGGGAGGAGATAGAGGGATGTGAGAGAGAGAGAGGGGAGAGAGAGAGAGGAAGGGAGAGAGAGAGAGGGGGAGTGGAGAGATAGAGAGTAGAGAGAAGGAGAGAGAAATATGATACAACTTGTTGACCACTAAAATTTGACCTCCTGATAACTAAAATTTGAATTGCTGATTACTGAAATTTAACTAAGTCTAAATTTTTTAAGATCTTCCAAAAACTAGAATTTTCATTATAATTCCTAGAGATCTGAAACCACTCTCAAACATCCTACCTATATACATGAAATATAACTTAAAGTATAAGAGATTAAATTTCCATATGTAAATAGTTTCCTTGGAAGAGAAAGCAAAAATAAAAAAGTTTAGAAAAAAACATTCCAAAATTCCTTGAAAAAAGAAAGAGAAGTCATACTTCATCATTCATTGCAAAATTCAATTCATTTGGCGCATGCCAAATTTTTCCCTTGCCAAATTTGGCATTTGCCAAATGGTAAATCCATTTGGAGAGTGCCAAATTTGGTGCTCGCCAAATAGGCTTGGTATTACCAAGCCTATTTAGCAAGCACCAAATTTGAAGCTCTCCAAATTTGGCGAGTGCAATATGGCCTATTACGGGTTGTTTTAGCAATTTGGCACAAAAATTGTGTCATAGATTGGTACACTTACCCTATAATTGATCACTTATATATATCTACAATTAAAGACTTAATCACTATAAGTCGGCTTTAACAAAATATGAAAAATATTTACAATTGTTTTGCTCAATCCATGATCAATTTTTAATGTGCACCAACCAAATTTGGAAAAAACATAGTGATAACCATAATAAACATGTTTAAACACAAAAACACAAAAACAATTACTTCTCAAATATCTTCAATGGCTACATCCACCAAGTCGCCCTTCATGCACTACTAAATAGAAAATTAAGCAACCGGATCTTCTAACTCACATGCAGATCAATACAAGGCTCTAATATTAAAGATTAACATAGATCATTTACCAACAAAACCCTCCTTGAGATCCACAACTAAAAATAATAATATAAAATTACATTTGAATCAATGAACACAATTCTATTGAATGCTCTATTCTAGGTTTATAGTTAATCACAATACTTCAATCTGACTTTCGATATGATCAAATGATGACATGTGGATCAAATCACTGACTAGGGTTGCCATCAATGACAAAACCAAATGACATTTTTAGTGTCTCTTTCCAATAATCTCCCACCTTGGCGTTGATGGCAACACTTAGTGAAAAATGACTAAGTGTCAGATCAATACCAACATGAATTACACTACCAACCTTCAAAATTTCAAAAACACAACTCCCCCTGAGATGATTAAGGAATTTTTCACCGTCCCATTCTCCCCCTTTGGCATTGATGGCAACACAGTGAAAAATGACTAAGTGTCGGATTAGTACCAACATGAATTACACTGCCAACCTTCAAAATTTCAAAAAAACAACTCCCCCTAAGATGATTAAGGAATTTTTCACTGTCCCATTCTCCCCCTTTGACATCAATGGAAAAGGAAGGAAACCGCATACCAAAAATTAAACAAAAACTGCTATGAACAAAATATATGTGTACAAACAGGTTTCCACAACTTACATAAACTTGAATAGATCTGAAAAAAATTTCTTCGATAAGCTCAAACTCATGTCCCAACCCTTATTTAGACTCTCCAAGATAGTCATGTGCCCACAAAATAGATAATATTTTATTTTTGTAGCAAGGTTCAACAGGTCACTGACCGCCATAGAATCTTGAGCTTCCTTCAATGCACTCAACATTTTTTCCATCTTAGGACCAATGAGTCCTCTAAGCTCACAAACCATTTCAACCATTTTACTTTCATCATGCTTCAAAATTTTCATATTGTCAATTAGGGATATAAATTGACCTTCTTTCTTTCCAATGGAGATGGTTACAGGATCGAATGTTTGAGTGATATCTGTTAATTGTTTCTCACATTCTTTTATTTTCTTTTCAAAATCCTCAGTTAACTTTGATAAATATAGACATGATTTATAAATGATACCACCTTCATACAAAGAACTTTGAATATTCTTTACACAAGTAGCTAACAAATATTTTTCATTAGCTATCATCCCTTTCAACCTACTGAACATTTTATCATCGAACACCTTCTATACCTTATCTTTAGTTGACTTCTAAAGAGACTCAAAATGAGTACTTGCATAATTAATAAGCTTCTTTAGCTCACTGGAGGGAGAACTAGATGGATCCTTAACATGAGAAGGCATAATATTCTCCCAAATACTAGATGCAAGATTCAACAACTCATTGTCTTCAATATGTGATTTCAGAATTTATCGCCTTGCCTTGTTCTAAGAGAATGAAGCTACCTTCAACTTTTGAATAGGGATAAAGTGTCCAAGTTGATAGGACCTTTTACTAGTTCATAAACAAATTCTTCTTGTTGTTCTTCAAAAAAATCCTTCACTGCCTTAGTAGAGTCTCTTTCTTTCACAGCAACTTCGTTTACTTCAACTTTATGTTCCTCAATCACTATTTCTTCAGCCACAAATTCTTGCTTGGCTTCAAAAATCTCTCTTTCTTCAATTGACACAACTTTAGGAAATTCAGTATCCATAATAATTTCAGCATCATGTATGTCAATAGGATTTAGAGTGTCCTCCAATGTATCTTCTTTTCCCTCTTCTGCTACTAGACTAGGTAAAACATCTTCATCATGTATTTCTTCAGAAACAACATTGATTATATTCTTTAACAAAAATTCCTTTATTTTTTTCTCATTTTCTTTTTCATCTTCTTCAGTTGGACAAAACATAAGCTTGTTCACTCTTGTTTTTCTTTTGAAATCCTTTTAGCACCATTCAGAATTGACTTCATTTCCTTAATAGACATCACCAAACATATATTTGCAAGAATACTCTCTCTCAACTATTCATCTTCACTTTTGAAATTCACTCTTCTCATTTCTAAAACTTCATATAGATTTTTGGGTAATGAAAACATTATTTCAATAAGAGACTTATTGAAATTTTTCAATTATTTTATTGAAACTTCCTCAACAATTCTTTGATCGCAACTATCAAAGGTGTCATACCTTTCACAAAGAGGCCTAATATTACCATATTTAATCAATGCTTTCTCCACTTCTTCTATAGACATATATGTTTTGTCTTTTTTTATATTTTTCTTTCCTCCCTCTTCACCAGAAGGCTTGTCCTTAGAAACTATTGTTTCCTTTGTGACCTTGTGCTTGATTTCGCTTATCTCTACATCAAATTCAGTCTCTTCATCTTCAGTAATCTACAATATAAACTCTTGTGATTTTTTCCTTATTCATTTTTCCTTCTCTCTTGGATGACTTGGCTTGTTCTTTCATAGGACTTGACTTCTTTGCAGGACCAGATGGGAGAGTAGAGCTTCTTGTAGATCTAGTTCAGGTAGAGGATACTACCACACTAGCAGATTTAGTTCTAGTTGGATCCCCTACTTTAGCTTGTTCTATCTTTCTTCTAGCTTCTCTCATAGATTTTGGAGATATACCCATGCTCTCTACAAAGGCCTCCACTTCTCTTCTTACTCATGTGACTATTATAGGCTTCCTTATTTGATTATGTACTTATATATCCTTCTCTAAAAAGTACCAACACTTTATTTAGTCGGATCCTAAGGTTTTCTCAACAAATGTTCACATACATTTCCAAAATATGTTCTTCAACCTCATAGCCCATAGGCATTATCCATAATGTTCTAGGATCTATAGATTCCATCAAGCATTGATCAATATCAACCATAAAACAAATAGTGTGTTTTTAATTATCTACAATAGACTTAGGAATTCTTTCTCTTGCTTGCATCTCATTCTGAAAGTTCTTGAAATAACCCCAGATTAAAGTATTCCTTGTCTTTCTATCACAAAATCTATGAAAGATATCTCTAATTTGAGAAGCTATAGGATTATTACCTTAAAATTGTACTTTTCCAAATCCTGAAACTTCATTCATAAAGTAATAGAACAAACACAACAACAAATTACCATATTTGAAGGAATTATTCTTATCTTTCCTGATTTTACGAAGATTTTCCATTAATTGGTTTCTGAGTAACTCACATAGATCATACTCTGCATTCTCCTTCACCATCTGATATGTTGCATAGATAGCTATGCCAAATATAGAATTATCTTGGTTGGAATGATAGATTTTGTAACCAATTACCATTGATGCAAATCTGACATCCACTTCAATAATATCATTATATCACGTAGTTCTTTTATCATACATTGAACCGGTTGCATCAGTAATTGTGTAATTCTTCATGAACTTAAGATTGACAACCCACCAGAGGAATTTAAACTAGTAACATCAGTTATGGCTTCTTATTTAATCTTAAAGGGCTGATTCAACCAAATAAATTCAGCATAAACTCGGCTCAAAATATACTAGACCAACTCGCTTTCTTCAAACAAAGGAAATTTTATAATCTACATGAATATTTTCTCCTCTAGGGTTTTGGATTCAGGTTTAACACAAAAATCATCTCCTATAATGTGATTTTTGTAAAAATTCAATAACTGTGAGCTCCCTAAATCCTTAATGTTTGCATGAATGTATGCCCTAATGTCTTCAATATGTAAGACATCATACAAAATGAATGAAAATGAACCTAAGGGCTATGTCTCAATAGATTTGAAAGGATTCCACTTGAATTTTGGATAGGGTCTATCCTTGACATCAACTACCAATGAAGTAGCCATTTTCACAAATTCACAAGTTCACAAGTTTTCCTGATAAATTACTTTTTACTAGATTACGGGTTTGATTGCCAAATTGCCTTTACACTTGAATATTTGCCAATTTTTTCCGAATTTTGCTTTAAAGCTCTCCAAAATTATTCTTCTCAAAGTGAAAAGTGAAAAATGAAGAATACAATTGAACTTTTATCATTCACACACCTAACCTTTTGTTACAATAATTGCTTTTTCCCTAACTTATCTGGATACCTTGTTTTCATACTCTAAAAGATAACTCTCTGTAGACCTTCAATTTTTCATAAATAATTTCTCCAACTGTCTCAATAGTATTTGTAGATCATTAATGTAATCACTACACTCATCCATATCCTGGTACCAACTACAAATAATGGATTTAAAGGATTTTCTTGAGAAGTCCTCGTAGGTCAGAGACTATGAACTAATTCCCATATGAATTACCAAGACCAAATTCTAGTGTTGGCTCATTTTATGCAGTAGAGGGACTCTTCTTCACCCATTCCTTCTTCATTTCCTTCATGATATCACTTGTACTGACTTTCCCTTTTCCCTTTTCATTGTTTTGTATGTTTCTTCTTTGATTTTGTAGACATGAAAAATATACAAATCGATCCTATATGCTTGATCCTGACTTACTAACACCATTTCATCCTGAATCATCTCTTTTTCTAGTCATTTAATTGAATAATCTATACTTGATTGAATTCATCACCCTTCATCTCTTAATTAAATAAATAAACTTTATCTAACTAAGTCATTATTGATGCCAAATTTTGTTTGTAGCAACAGTCTTATGGGAAACTTAGCTATTGGGGGACATTGCACTAGCTAAGTGACCTCCAGGATTTCATCGAAGTCGGCTCTTTGTTTAGTGGGGAGAAAAATGTTAGAAATATAGTGAGATGTAAAATCTACACTGCAGTCGATGCACCAAGATCATGGACAATTTTCAATAGAGCACAGTGCAACAATGCAGAGGCCCGAACCACCAAAATGTTGTTAATTAAGTTATTTTTCTCAAAGAACTTAACATGTAAAAATACCCTCTAATTTGCATAATATAATCAAGCATAACCTTATCTAACACAAAGGAGTCGAAGAAGCATGATCTGTATTTATTGAGCTATGATAGATTACAAAAGCTGAAGAACATGCATTCATACGAAAAGAAGATAACAACACAGACCAATAGTTTTAACAAATGCTTGAAAATAGAAAGGTCGAATTCATTTGAAACAGTCTGAAGCTGTCAAATTAAATGAAACTATTACAAAAGGCCTTCTTCCCAGTGCTCGAGAGTTTTTGCAAACTTATCAACAACCTAAATTAAAAGAAACATGGTCGTATTAATAGGCCAATCCATCGCCTAAAACACAACAAGATAAGGAAAATCATGAGCTATAATGGACGGCACAGATCACCTTGAGCTGCCATAGCAAACATCGATCGCCCAGGAGCATGCCAGTGAAGCCACGATAGGAAACAAAAAACCAAGCAACAGCTAGAAATGAACATGCGACACCACAACAGAAAATGTAGCAGTAGGCAAGTATAAATAGTATAGGGGCATTTCCAAGGTAACCAGTGTGGCAGCAAAGACCATGTGGCGAGCAGACGGAGCTTGGTAGAAAAATGAAGGAATGTCCAATGAGAAGCTTTGAGAGGGAGCCATGTGGAGGACTCTGAGAAAAAGAAAGTATGAAGAAGGCCTAGCTCGAAAAGAAGCCAGAGAGAACCACGTGGCATGCAGACGAAGACTGTTGAAAAGCGAAGCCAAAGAAAAGTGAAAAGCTTCATGAGGAAGCCACATGGAGCACTCTAAAGGAAGTGGGAAATTTGAAAGATAAGGCGTAGCCGTAAGGATAAAAAATGCAAAGGCTTGGCAGTTTTTTGTGGAATAGTTTGGTGACTCACAGGGGCATTTTTCTCATGAAATGAAGAATCCCATAAACTTGTTTTAGCATCCCCAACATTTCTCACAACATCGAGAGGGCAGCTTGTAGACTGGTCCAAACTTCATTCGATGGTGCAGAGAGAGCTCACAGATTTTCATGAGCCAATCTGAGATCGATAATTGCCTTGAAAGGTAATCCACCTGATACTTTTGTTTCCAATTCCAACTAGAAGAAGAGCTGCGCCAGTTGATGCATGATCCCCTCAAGTTCTTTTGCAGTCGAAGATTGATCAAAATATTGGAAGACAAAAAGGTCCTACTTCTTCTCTTCAATCATAGCAATAATGTGTTCAACACCTGCTACCGCCTGATCTATGATGAAGGGTGAAGGGAGGCCCCTCTGAGTTAAATGGGAAAATTTTGCCCGCATGTTATTGGTAACCTAGTTCAACCGAGCCCCGCATTCTGCTACTTGTTGAATGGCCTCATGCATAGAGATGAGGATACTTATTCCCATGGCTATTTTTGTTTGGTCATCAATGCCCGTGCTGCTCAAATCTTCATCGGAAGTTGTATACAACTTGCCCAATAAAATCCTAGCCTCTAGAACCTTGTTAGAAGTTAACTCCTAAACCTACTATATTGATTCACCTACTGTTCTGCAAAGGCTAGCCGCTTGCAGCATAAATTTTAAAGTGGGTTGAAGAGTAAGGCACAATGCCATCACCTTTTCCTAGTATGATGCATACAAATCTTTGGAAATCACCAATGAGCTCATCTAGGGTGCAAGAGGTTGGCTCTTAAGGGTAGCCAATTCTGCCTCTCTGCTACTCAAGCTTGCCTTCAACTTTGACAAGTTTTTGTCCAATGTGGACACTTGTGCCTTTAGGGTGGAAAGCTCCTTTTCCTTTTCTTCTAGGGCCAATTCAGCCCACTTAGCTTTTTGAACTTCCAACTCTAAGTTGGCATTCATTTCCTTTATTTCAGCATCTGTGTTTTTCCAGAGCTCTCTCATTTCCTTGCTTTGTAGCTTAGACTTAGCGCAGAGTTTCTCTTCGCTTGCTCAACTCATCTGGACCTCTTGTTGGAGAGTTCGATCAATTTATGTGCTCAAATTTTGTAGCTCCTCGATTTCACTTTTGAAGGAAGTCCTCTCCTTCTTGAGGTGACTTATTTCGTTCTCCTGGGCTTTAAACTTGTTTACCCAGATGTTGACCTTACCTTTAAGCTCCAATATCTGGTCATCATTTTTCTTCACCTACCAGTTGATATTGAGATAATCAGTGGTCACTATCTTCTGGGTCTCCTCCATTAGCTCAACCTTTTCTCATAGGCGGGCCTGCTACAAGTCTAGCTCGAAAGCATTTATAGAATAATCACTCAGCAACATTTCTCCTACCGGTTTAATCACATTCAGAGTGATTTTTGAAAACATCAAGGAGTTTTGAAGTTCATTGGATACAGTTTGCAAGTGGGGCTCCGCCTACCTGGTTGCATCCTTTTGTCTTCTTTTATTGATCTGGTTGGTGTGGGTGCTCTTTTTTGCATCAACCTACAAAAAATATTCCTAGGTAGGGATACCCAGGCCACCAGCAAAAGGGTACTCCTGAGTGACAGCTAGCAGGAAAGACAGTGTACTCAACACATCAGAGGTTTTGCTGGGTCTCATTATAGTGGTTGGGGAGAATGGTGGGATGAATTGGGCGCTCAGAGGGAATGATAGTGTAGTGTAGGGAATGGTGGGAGGCACGCCAACAAAAGGGTTGGGCCTTAGAGATAAATATTGTTGGCTCATAAGCCTAGTACTTACACCGAATTGTGTTCTAGGTAATGGATGGAAAGTGGAGGACGCAAATAGGAAACCAGGAGGGGTAAGACTTGACTGCCTGAGATATCCAACGGTAGAGAAAATTGGCACAAATGAAAAAGTGGGGGCAAATGAAGAAGAGACTAGAGACATAGTTGAGATAGAAGAGGGAGGAAAAGTTACCTCTAGCTCATGTGGAGTTGCAGACGTTTCAACCGCTTCCTCCATTAGCTTCTCTTCTTCTCTATCGGACTCTCTGATTCATTGCCACTTTTATTCCAGCTGATCATCGAGGTCAACAATGACTCGCTTCCAACCACTAGTAGTCCTCGCCCATTCCCTTGTTGATTTAGAGGAGCTCGATGGCTTTGATTTTTGTGTGGGTGGATCCTCCTCATGCGAAGGCTATTTACCAGTATCTTTCTCATGGGTTGGATTCTCGGCGATGATAGGGGGATTCCGAGTTACTTCCTCCCTAGGCTCTATGACAATCTCCTCCCTGCTATAATGTTGAATGGATTTTGAATGGTTCAGAGACCTTTCAATATCCGGATGCTCTCTTTCCCATATATCATCAAATCTTTCATCAAGGGCCACCTCATCATAAAGCTTGGTGGTTCCCAGAGTCTCCTACCAGTATATCCAGAAGTCTCAAATCTTCTCGAATGTCCAACCGAGCTTATTAAATTATGTACATAGGGATGAGTTGATATTTAGCCTTGGATTGGCCTTCCTCATGATGTAATAAAAATTCAGCCATGGCGGTCGCTCATCCACAGTAGGAAAATATTGAAGGCCTATGTATAACTCTAAATTCCCCTCCTCGACATTTCTTCGATGGTCCCAAAATGGTCGAAGTGAATGTGGGATTTTGATGCCAACCCCTGATAAATTATTCTCTGGGTTGTAATGCTAGGGGTCATCTATTACTACCAACCTAAGATGTCTGAACTTTGAAAGCGGGATCTTTGAAGTATCAATCTTCACAATGCTTTTCTTGATCAGTGACACAAAATGAAACATGATTGGGAGTGGAAAATATGAGGTTAAGTGTTCCCCACCCTACTAGTCATTGTTAAGGGAACATAGCTACCTCATTTCCTCTAGGGCCCACACTCTATCGGAAATCATATCGGGAAGTCGGAAGGGCTCTTGTGCGAAACCTGGTATGCAGAGTATGGTGAAATCCATGCCAAAGACCCAATCACAGGGCAGTACCAACTTCCCCAACCAGGACTTCTGTCGGGGTGATATGTGTGCGGTCATATTGATGCCAACTCTATCCAAAGCCCTTAGAGTTGGGGCTATGAACGAATCTGAAAACACATAATAGTCAAAAAATTTTGACATGATAGGGGTCCATGTCGAAACTAGTTTCCTTAGGCCACCTTCATAAAAAATAGATAGAGACATGGATGTCGAAAATTAATTCGGGTTCTGGTGCAAAATCAAGTAAGCCTAGAAAGATGAGTACCTGAACTTAGAGCCAACTTGGAATTCCTGCAGCTGCTGCCAAATTTCATCACTAACAACTCTTGCAAAATCCAAGAGTGGCGCCTCATGATTTTTCTATAACATAAAGCTGAGGCACATCTAAAACTCGAAAACATCTTAGTCTATATCTAGACCACACACCAGTGCCAGCATACAAGCGACAAAAGAAGATCCTCCTTTTAGAGCCCTCAAACTAAAAGGAAATTTGGGTGGTGTTGAATAACTCGTTGGCTAATTGATCTCAGAGCGGTAAAACTGTTGTGCCTTTTCGAGTCCCCCCCACTTTTGTTGCATTTTGTTTACTTCAAAAATCTCAACCTCCCTGGTCAAAGGGAGCGGGATGCACATCATGTCCTGAATAGCTTCAAGGCTAATGACTACCCTGAATTTAGTGCCACTGATCACTCCAACATTTGGACCAGAACGTGTCGCGCACATTGCCACAATTTCTTGGCAAGGGTGTACCAAAGGAGCCATGTACTATGCAAGCCCATAGAACCAAAGACGCTTGTTAAAACTATCTAGTACATTTTTCATTTTTTCGCATGCAGCCTCCCTAAAGCTCTTAGGATTGTGAAATAACTCAAGATCAAAGACATTATCCTAATCCTCTGCAACCAATGCCTGATCTATGTGAGGGATTGCTTTCAAAATCCTCTAGTCCACCAGATTGGTGAATGGCTAGTGAGGCTTTGGGGGGATGCTAGGAGTAGCATAAGACTCCTGGTCATAGAGCTGCACATAGGGCGCATTCCTCATCTGCTCAAATATACTTGCTGGGGCCAAGTCCTGTATTGGTTTCTCTACAATTTCAGCCATTTCCTCTATCTGGTTCGCAAGAATTTTTCTACAAAATTTTGCAAGATGGCTTAGGTTTTTCTGAAAAACTCTTTCTCTCTTATGAATGCCTTAGCTACTTTATCCTTAGGTAATTCCTTGCAATAAATGCATTTTTGCATGCCTTAACCTACCTTTCCGAGCTTCGAGAAAAATGATCAAGAAGGGCACGTGCCAGCCATTTAGACCTAGTTACCATAAGCATCACCAAACCTTTGTGCATGCGAAAAGATTTCCAACCTACCAAATTTCTCTCTACATTTAAGAAATAGCCTCTCGTGTGTGGTGATGCTTGTTTTTTCTTGAAAAATGAGCCAAGACAACCTTGCAAAAACTCTGCACAGGCTTTATGCATTTACTAATCTCGATGAACGTACTTGGGCGTGTTTCCCCAACAACCTATCTTTATGATCCTGCCTTGATTTAGATGGGACGACAGCTCCTTGTGCTAGCACCTGGCCAATTTCAAATGAATGTGGAAATTTAATGGAGCAAGTTGCATTTTTATCTACATACTCCCATCACCTCACATGCCTCGACACTGAAAATCGAGGCTTGGCGACACACTTTGGCTTAGTCGTAATCATGGCCTATCTTGGTTGGTGAACCGTGGCCAATCTATAAATAGGACCCTTAGGAGCATTAAAAATTAAAATGCCTCCTAGCCTTTCTAACCTAGCATGCTCTTCTTGTCTTAGCAATTTTGTTTTCTAGCCTAATTAACAAACAACATGGAAATGCAAGTAGGGCTTGTCTGCAAGAAGACTCAAGCTGCCTTCTTAGGCAAGATTAGATGTAGGCACTTAAAGTGAATGATAGGTGTGAAGAACCTGTTGTATGTGAAGGAAATTAAGTGAGTCTTGGGGAAAGATTGCTTAGAGTATGAGGAGTAGTATCGGGTGAATACTAGCATTTGCTCCCACTTTGTCACCTCACTACTTGACATCAGTGTTTCCAAATGCAAAATCTTAAATCTGACAAAGCAAGTTTTCCCTCGATGCTACATCAGAGGACTAGAGTAGATCGTGCGTGCGGCTCAATTTGATCACGAGATCCCCTTGGTTTGTAACATTCACCTGCAACAACAACATGGAGGATCGGTTCCAACCAGGCCCTTCCTCTTTGGCTTCAATTTGGAGACTCATGAGGAGCATCGTGCTAAGGTCTGTGTCAACTACTACTTCCTCATGCGTGTGTATTACATTCAACCATTTCAAAATATTTAGTGATACAAAGATTTTGAAAGAATGGTGTTTCCCAATTTCATGCTGCCTATTGTTATGATTGCTAGTCCTTCCCACTAATAACTTAAGAATGAAGATAATCCCCTTTTTTCTTTTTTCACCTTCAAGCTCCTCTCTATAGTGGACATATGTAAATATTGATACAAGGCCATTGGCCCCCCAATATAATGTAAATTTTCGGCCCATATATATAATATATGTCTTATTCAGAAATCCTAGCCCATTTACAATTTTTCTATTTCATACTATTGCTATTATTTCATTTCATTTCTTGCACTGAGAAGACCCAAAACTTAAAGCAGGAAAGAATAATTACATATATATAATGTAGAAAAACATCACGTAAGAAGAATTAATGAAATCTTTTAAGATGTATTCCATTGACTGGAATACTCAGGGTGTTACCTTCCATGTCTTCCAACTTGAAAGAGTTGAACTATTTACACTGGGCAACTTTGAATGGCCCTTCCCAGAGACTGTCAAATTTCCCATTTTGTTCGGGCTTTGCTCTGCGCTCATTAAACTTAAGCACTAAATCTCTGCACTATAACCCTTGATTTGAAGGATTTTGGTCAAACCATTTCTTTACCACCTATTGGTGGCTATTCATCACTTCCAAGGCATACTCTCTCTTTTCTTGAACCTCTAATAGCTCAGAAAACCTTACCTCTATTGCTCCATTTTGTTCAATCTCCAGAGACTTGAGCAATTGCAGGGTGAGAATTTTTTGTCGTGATAGGCAGCAATGCCTCCTTCCCGTACACCATCTCATAAGAAGATGTCTTTAGTATCTGCTTGGGAGTGATTCGGTCTACCCACAACATTGTCCAGAGGTTCCTATGCCATTATTTCTAGTGTTTCGAGCCTATCCTTTTAATCAACCTGATGAGGTTTTTGTTATTAGACTCTGCGAGGCCATTTCCCCGGGGATAGTAGTTAGAGGAGGTCTTCAGGAACACTCCATACTTTAGTGCGAACTGGCTCATCTTTGAGATGAAAAAGTTCTTAATATTATTAGAGATAATTGTTTCAAGCGGGCCGAATCTGGCCACCAACTCTTGTAGGAAATTAAAAATCTCTCCTTCTATTACATTTTTTAATAGCACTACTTTTGCCCATCTAGTGAAGCAATCTGTTGCTATCAATATCCATCTATGTCCAGCTAAAGAGAAAGGGTTGATCATCCCAATGAAGTCTAAATCCCATTGAGCAAAAGGTTCTTCTACTACTATAGGCCTTAAAGGCATAGCATCATTTTATCTCTTTGCAACGTGAAACTAACATTCCTTGCAAGACTTAATCAATGAAAATGCATCATTAAAAAGTGTTGGCAAAAAATTAATAGCACATATAATTTTAATTGATGTGGTCCATGCAAAAAAATTTCCTCTAGCTAGAATATTATGGTATTCATTTAATATTTTCTTGGCTTGCTCCTCATTTACACACCTTAGCAGGATGCCATTAAAATTTCTTTTAAATAGGATGCCCTCTAAGAGAACATAAGTGTTATTTTGTAGGCAATAGAAACATCTTTTAAAAGATGGAAGATTGATTGGATATCTTCCCATCTGCATGAAATTTATTCTATCTTCAAGTCAGTTGCTTTGATAATTCTCTTCTTTTATTAACATAGGTTCTAGAACTTCCAACTATGTCGTTAGTTCATTGTTTTAAGTGAGATACTCGCACAGTCCCTTTCCTTTGACAGTCTTGACAAGTCTAACTTCAATATCATATTCTAGGATCTTGGTGATCCAATTGGCTCTTTTTTCTATGATTTCTCCCTCCATAATATACTCTCGCACACTAGGATGCGGTACACAAACAATCACCTTATTGTATGATATTAAATGCCAAAATTTTTTAAGCCCTTTAACAATGGCAAAGGCCTACTTTTCTACAAAGTTATACTTCACCTCATATTCCTTTAAAGCTCATGAGTAAAAGGCAATGGGAGAATCCCTTGTATCTTCATCATCCTTCTGCATAAGCACTGTGGTAATACTATTGCCACCACCAAAAACATGCATAGTAAAATCCTTTGATAGGTCCGGGTTAACCAACATAGGAGTAGAAGAAATAGCTCCCTTGGTAAGCTCAAAGGCTTTTCTAGCCTCCGTCATCCATTTGAAAGCTTGGTATTTCTTAAGAATTAAGGTAATAGGTCAAACAATTCCTATGAAATCTGCAATGGAACGGCTCATGAAATTGACCTTACCCAAAAATGATTGCACTCCCTTTTTCTTGACAGGTAACAAGAGTTCCCAAATTGCATCAAATATTTCTAGATCAATGGAAATTTCTTCCTTAGAGACAACGTATCCCAATATCTTCCCTTGGGGAACTCCGAACACACACTTTTTTGGGTTTAAAGAAACCCTGAATTCCTAGCACTTCTGGAAAACAAGCTCTAAATGATCAAAATAATCATCAACAGATTTTGAAAATATTGTCAAATCATCCAGATAGATGAGTATAATCTTATAGATCAAATCCTTGAAGGAAATATCCATATCTATCTAAAAGGTGGCTCCAGGATTCACGAGTCCAAAAGGAATCTTGGCATATGCATATGTTCCCCACTTTGTGGTGAATGTTGTTTTGTGTTGGTCCTCTTCATTTACCTGAATCTAGTTGTAGCCTGAAAAGCCATCCAGCATTGAAAACATTTCAGAGCGAGCTACGGTTTGTAGAATTACATCCATTGAAGCCAAGGGGTAATGATCCTATAAGGATGCTCTATTTAAGTCTCAGAAGTCCACAAATAGTCGTATATCTCCATTTTTCTTCAGGACTAGCACCAGGTTTGACACCCAAGTGTTGTGTTTGATCAGAAACACTATTCGGGACACGATCAATTTATTCAACTCCTGCGACATGAGAGATTCTATTTTTTGGTTCACAGGTCTTTGTCTCTGATGAACTGGCTTCACCCCCTTAGTCAACTAGATTGTATGCTTGATGATTCCAGGATTGTATCCCTTAAGATCAACACACGACTAGGCTACTACACTTAGGTATTCTTTATAGAAGTGTCTTAGCCTGTCCTTATTCTTTTACGACACTTCTTTTCCATCTTTGAGCTTTTTGTCTTCCCCGATATGCAAATTGGTGCAATCGCCCTTATCAGCCATGAGCTTCCTTTTATCTCTTGTTGCATCATCAGAATTGAATAGGCTCTCTAGAGTGACTAAGCCCCTCAAGAGCTTGTTGGATTTTAGTTGGATGATTTAATCTTCGTAAGCTTCGGTGATCTTTGGCTCTAGCAGTTCGGCGAATTCTCCAGATGACTAGAGGAATGATGCAATATGATCATCTCTATCAAACACTTTCCAATCTTGATTGTTATTTGGGATAGCAGGTCTTACAACTACCCTCACCACTTGCTTATTTCTTAATAATTCAGAGGCTGGTTCAAATTGAGCCCCAATAGTTGCCATTCTATCAGCTTCGGAATTCATTTCCCTTGGAATAGCCTGAATATTGAATGCTTCAAAGTTGTCAATCAGATCCCAGACTCTATGTCAGTAGGATCGCATGCGGATATTCTTTGCAGCAAAAATTCCATGGATTTGGTTGACTACCAACTCCAAATATCCAAAGACGCTTATCTTCCTGGCCCCCATTTGTTCTGCAAGGCTTAAGCCATGGATGAGGCCCTCATATTCATATTCATTATTTGAACATGCAAACTGGAAGTGGTAAGACCTCAAGGTCTTATCGTTGGATGGGGATATCAAACAAATTCTCACTCCAGCTCCTACTCTACATCTTGCGCCATCGAAGTACAAAGTCCATATTTCCAAAGATTCTTCACCTTCAGGTTCTTTAGTAACTATGGGCATGATATTCCCTTCTTCATTTATAACATAGGTTCTGAGGCCAATCGCATGGTAATTCTCAAAAGGGTTTGTATCAATAAAAAAATTTGACAATTTTTCTTCATCTACTGTCTGGGAGCTAGTAGCCTCTTCTTCTTCCAAAAATTCTACATTGAACCTCTCCTCCTAAGTGATTGAAGTGTGTGTTTCCTCAAATTTGAGCAAAGCCTCATCGACAACATGTTTGGAATGAAAAGTTTCCGATAATAGTTTCATCTTAGCCCCATGCTTGGTCCTCATGATCAGATGTGACCAGTCCAGTGCTAGATATCCTCTAACATTCATTGTGAACTCTCTGGATAAACAAATCCCAAATAGAGGAGGGATATCAATTAGTATTGTATCCTAATTTATAGTGATACTAGGACAAGCAAACAAAATCATAAGAAATCCTTTGATTACCCTAACGGTAACAACCTTATTTCCATCAAGTTGCATGACTCCTTTATTCAGAGGCTTATATTCTAAGCCCAAAGCATCAGCTACTTGCTTCAGCATGATATTGGTGCTAGCACAGAGTCGATCATGCAATTATGTAGCAACTTATTGCCAATGATAAGTGTTAGAAAGAAAGGCTTAGGTTTAGGGTTACTTTATTTTCCGAAATCGAGCTTCTCCTTTGGCTGATTTGTTAGCACTTTATCCAAGTCTGACTTGGATATTTTCTCCTCATTGGAGTGAGCAAGCACCTTCACATCTTCCTCTTCAAATAATGCCTTTTGTAGTAGCACTTTCTACTTTGAAATAGCTAGGACATCCCACAAAGAATCATTGGCAGAAGACTTCTTCAGTTGTTCCACCATGTTGAACTACACTCTCAACTAGTGAGTCATATTTGCTTGCTCTTTAGGTCTACTAGTTAACATAGGCCTGATGCCTAGTGCATCTGGCTGTTTGGCAACAACAGAGATGATTGCAGGAGCCTTTTCCTTTGAAGGAAGTGAATTTGGAGAGCTAGGAATAGTTTCTTTAGACTACGGTGGGGTTGGAAATAGGCCTACCGATGGGCTAGGCATCAGCTAAGATGAAGAATTGGTGGGAAAGGCTATGAAATCTTCGATGAATCTATGCTTTAAGCATATGTTGTAATCATATTGCACTCAAGGTACTTTATCCATAGGGATGTCATTTGGAAATGCCGATTCTTCTCCTTTCATCCAAGAAAAGAGAGCTTGGTCTGGAAAAATGTTTGAATCTTGCTTGATGGACATCCCTTGCATTTGAGCAGCGAGGATTGCATTGTTCATCTATTGAGAAGCATATGGTGGGTTGCCAAAAATGGATGCACCACCTTGACTACGTTGGTCTATGATCTGTTGTTGCAAATTTCCCCGTGGATAATTTCTCGGCATATGTGCATCATTGCAAGGAAAACACCATGAGTTGGCATCTTCAGCCAAATTGTTTTGTCCAACCACCAGCTCTTTATTCAAACTAGGATGAACTATCTACATTGGCAGGGTTACCAAAACTATCTGGTTATTTGGCTACGTTGAAGTATTCCCGCATGACCTATCTTCCCATTGATTCGATTGATACAGAGGCTTTCCGCCTTGATAATTCTGGTATGCCGACTTTTGATAGTTGTATTGCTGCCACTTCAAAGTTGTCAATTCATTAGTCATGGGCCACATTTTTTCCCTCATTTCCTTCATCTTGGCAGCCATGGGATTAGGCATAGGAGGTACCATTGGAGCTGTGCTCAGAGAACTTCCAGGATACATGTATATAGATAAGGGAGGAGTTGTAGACATGTTGGTCAAAGGAACTTTAGCTTCTATAGTGTTGCACTCAACAAATAATGGCATGATGGGTCTTGGTTCTAACTTTCCAGCCGCAATCATATTGTTTTCCGTAGTGACAACCAAATCATAAGCATTGGGTAACGTTTCTCCACCAAGAGCTTGTAACATTATAGAGATATCGGGGTTGATTGAATTTAAGTAGAACATAAAAGCTAGTTTCAGGGGCGGATGACTGCCTACAGGCACTCTCTGCCAGGTCAAATGGAACCTTGCATTGAAATTAGGCAAAGCTTCATGAGGAGCTCGCTTTATATTCACCAGTTGATGATATAGTGAAGATTTGTCGCCAGCATTTGAAAAATGCTCATAAAATGGGGTTTTGAGCTGATCCCAAGCAACAATATTACTAGCTCCAAAGGTTGTGTACCAGTTCAGCACCTTTCCTAGGAAGGAGACAACCAACAATCTGAAAGCTACATTTCATTTGATATGCCATGTACCATACATACATCTGCTACATCTTGTAGATGCTTCGTTGGTGTCTTCGATTCATCCCTGAAATATTTAGGGAGAGCTTTTAGAGTGGAAGAAGGGATGTGGGCCTATATTGCAGGAGGAACAAGTGCTACTAATGGACTACCAAAGTCCCAAGCTATATAATTTCTAATGGCCATCGGTACCAGCGGGTTAGCTGATGATAGAGAAGGAGGAGATTGAGGAGGTGAAGGGCTACCTCGACAACCTCTCGGATGCACAAAAACTAAAGGCGGTATGAGCTGGATAGGGACTCTTGCAGTCTGTAACCTAGCTACAAGCCAATGGCTCATACACACTTACAAAAATTAGGCAAATGTGCTAGTTTTCTATCCCACCAGGCATGCCAGAAAAATAATTCTTGATGTAGAATTTTTCATGTAGGAGCAGTCTTACAAAAAACTTAGCTATTGGGGAACATTGTGCTAGCTAAGTGACCTCCGAGATTTCATCAAACCTGACTCTTTGTTTAGTGGGGAGAGAAAGGTTAGAAAGATAAAGAGAATGTAAAATCTACACTACAAGCGATGCGCCAAGATCATGGACAATTTTTAATAGAGCACAGTGCAACAATGTAGAGGCTCGAACCACCAAAATGTTGTTAATTAAGTTATTTGTCTGAAAGCACTTAACATGTAAAAATAGCCTCTAATTTTCATAATATAATTAAGAATAATCTTATCTAACATAGAGGAGTCGAAGAAACATGATCTTCATTTATTGAGCTAAGACAGATTATAGAAGCTGAAGAATAAGCATTCATATGAAAAGAAGATAACAATACAGACCAATATTTTTAACAAATTCTTGAAAATAGAAAGGCTGAATTCATTTGGCATAGTTTGAAGTCTTTGAATTAAATGAAACTATTACAAAAGGCCTTCTTCCTAGTGCTTGGGATTTTTTGCAAACTTAATCAACAACCTAATTTAAAAGAAACATGACCATATTAATAGGCCAATCCACTACCTAAAACACAACAAGAGAAGGAAAACCATGAGATAGGATGGACAACATAGATCACCTTGAGCTGCCACTGCAAACATCGATCACCCAAGAGCATGCCAGCAAAGCCACGACAGGAAAATAAAAACCAAGCAGCTATAGAAACGAACATGCGGCACCATAGTAGAAAATGCGGCAACAGGCGAGTACAGAAAGTATAGCAGCATTTCCAAGGTAACTGGTGCTGCAGCAACCACCACGTGGCAAGTAGACGAAGCCCAGCAAAAAAAATGAAGGAACGTCCAACGAGAAGCTCCGAGAGGGAGTCACATGGAGGACTCTGAGCAAAAGAAAGTACGAAGTGGGCCCACCTCAAAAAGTAGCTAGAGAGAGCCACGTGGCACATAGACAGAGACTGTTGAAAAGCGAAGTGAAAGAAAAGTGAAAAGCTTCACGAGGAAGCCACGTGGAGCACTATAAGGGCAGTTGGCAATTTGAAAGGTAAAGCGTAGCCACAAGGATAAAAAACGTAAAGGCTTGGCAAATTTTAGTGGAACAGTCATCATCTCCCGTTAATTAAATAAATCAATTTTATTTAATTAATTTTTTCATCCCCCTTTAATTAATTAAATCATCTTATTTAATTAGGCTCTAAAATCATCTCGTTTAAATTAAATAAATTAATCTTTATTTGGTTTAAATCTAATATCATCCCTCTTTAATTAAATAAATCAAATATTTATTTAATTATTTTTTTTTTCATTTTCTTCTCATTTGTATTTAAATCAATTCTAAAATCTAAGTCAAAATGGTTGAATTAGCTAATCTCCCTTAAAATTAATCAAGTCTTGATTAATCTTAATCTGAAACTATCAAATCCTCTAGCTTTTTCCACTTTCACATGAAAATCATTTATTTGATTTATTAAATCTTCAATTACTTTTAAAAAGGAATCAATGGTTGGAATATTCCCTAAATTTTAAAAATCCCTCCAAAAGGGATGAGTACATCCAACAAGGCATTAAATGCCTCTTACATGTCCTTTTCCTTGAGCCAAGTGACATTTACTCCATTCCTCTCTCCATCCAACTTGTCATTCCATCAAATTCAAATTCAAATCTAATAGCATTTATCTGCACATTCATCAAAATGTGTTGATTCCTCCTCCAATCACATCTTGACAAGTGGCACAATGCCATTGGTCCATCTTTAATCCAACATTGCTTCATTTTTCTCATTCCTCCATCTTGTCTTTCTATAAATAGAAAGCTCTTCTTCTCATTTGGGATCCACAACTTAGACAAAATTTACTATCCTAGAATTGATAGCTAATTCTATCCACTTCATATCAAGTGTTCATCATTTTATTATTTCATAGCTAGGCTATGCCAAAATTTCATCATGGAGCTTCAACTATCATCAAATCATCACAAAGCTTGCAAAGGAGTTGGGAAAGGGCCAATTTCTACACATAATTGGCACCAATTCCCCCATGGGATTGAGTGTTTACATGTTTAAATAGGATTTCAATTACTTTCAAGCATTGTTCTTCATTTTTTCCTATTTTGAGAATTGTAGATGAATTTCATGAGGAATCTTAGTTCTATTTTGCATATGAATCTAATATTGTGTTTGTTTCTTATGTTTGTGTAGGTCTAGGATTGGGGTTTAGATTTTGGCACTAGAAGGATGGTAGATCTAGAGAAATTAATCACATTTTTGCAAAAATCTATGGTTCTTTTACTTTTTCTTTGTGCCTATAGGAAATTCATCGGTATCAGTTCAACAATGCCAAACCACACCGTTATCAGTCCAGTGGTGCTATATTGCACCACTTGAAACTCCAAAAATTTTTGCTAGAGTCTTCCCACCCAAAAAATTTTGAACTTCAAATTGAGTCACTAATTTTCCAAATTTCAAAGTACCCCACTTGCCAAACAGTGGCGCAATTGCTGTCAATGTTTTTGTGCAGAGCGTCACTCTCAATCACCAATGACGCTATATTGCACTACTGGAATTTCCAAACTATGTCACACCTATAGATTGCATCATTGGAGTTGGGTAAAAGGAATATTTCAGATTATTTTAACATGCATTTTTTTCATTTTGGTTATTTTTCCTTCTAACTTTTTTTTTTTGGGCCTCTATTTTTACAATGTTAACAAGTTTTTGTGATGTAGGGACTTTCGCAAGTCATAACTTTTGACTTGGATGTCTATTTGGGCTGAAATTTTACATGTGGTTTCATTATGAGGCGGCATGTGGATTCCCAAACAATCTTAAGTTGGTTGGTGGCCACTTTCACACTGTTTCGGGGCTTGAAACTTTCATCTTAGCCCTCAAAATGGCAATTTAATGTTTTTTTTTAGTTTTTTTTAAGTCATTTTTGTTAATAACTCGAAACTCATGCTTCGAATTCAGGATGTTAGTTGGCAATTCATCCTATCTTAGTCTTAAGAATTTTTTGGGAAAAAATAGGACTCTCAAAGCTATGCATGTGAAATTACCAAAAATGGCAAAATCTGACAATTGTTGAAGTCTGCAAAAAAAAGGAAGTTTCTTGATCGAAAGTGAAGGAAGGAAAATGAAGGCCAAGGGTTTTTTATGATTTTATCATCTCATTTTATGAAGTGTTTTTAAACACTTTAGGGAGAAATTATAATCCCTCTTCTAAGGATTTGTCATATTCTTGCTTTTACAACTCACTAAATTTTGTTTGGGCTTAAAAAGAACAAGAGAAAAGGCTAAAAGAATCATAGGAAAACTCATAATTTTATGGTTTGTAATTTAATCAATTAAAAAAAAACTATAACACTTACAAATTTGTGCTTAAAAATAATGCATATCATTGCTTTGTGGTTAAAATGAACATGTGTTCTACTTGTTTTGTAATCCCTTTCATAAGTTAATATCATCAAAAAGACATATGCACTCCTCTTGCGATTTATAGCGATCTTGAGAATCAAAAGTCCTTTTTGAGATATTAAGTTGTGTAATTTATTATCTCCACATTTCAATTTGGGTGCCTAAATTTGAACAAATCTTGTGAGCGTGAGTGGAGTGCATCGTGAGTGTTCTCTCTTTGTTTCTCAACAAAGATCGATCAAACTATAGATGTACTTGCTCACTTTTGTTTATCCTTAGACAACCTGCCTTATGGGAAAATTTATCACATAAGGGAATAACCCAACCAATAACATGCTAAAAACAAGCGACTTCCAACTAGTATATAAGTGTGGGTACTCGAGGAAATTTTGAGTATCACGAGGATCCGTCTGACAAGAAGGTAAATAATGGTCCCTTGCTGCATGGATGGTCCCCCACGAATGAGATGCCCACATTAAAACCCTTTTTTTAGTAAGGAAAAAATCCTAAACTATTTGTTGGTGCAAGAAAAGTCATTCTGAAGCCACCCCACATTCTTACGACTTTTAGTAGAGATGAGAAGTATGCCATGGGAGATTCATGGGTATTGATGCTTGGTTGACCCGAGAAGCGAGTGCACTCTAAGGGGGAGCTTGTGTGGTCAAGCATCTAATCATCCACTAAGAGTAAGTGTAGTTGGATTCATCCAAGTGGGAACCAAACAAATATTGTCTTTTCATCCTAGGGTTGTGCACTTTCTTTTAATAAAAACACTTTGCTCTGATATTAAACATTGAAAAACAAACATTCAAACATGATCATCGAATTTCAAACCCTTTAGGAGGAAAATACCTTTGAAAAAATTCAAGTTTTATTGTTTTTCCTTGGGATTTCATCCTTAGAGGCTTCTAAGCATTTTAATTTACATCACAATTTTCTCTCACTAAAGTCAACAATAGGAAAATTTTGCCTTAAATTCCTTGATTTCCACATAATGGACCTTGTGGGATGAAAGGAAATTGAGAAATTAGACATTTATTTTGAAAAGATAATCAAGAAGTGGATGTGGTAAAAAGAAAGTCATTAACAAAGATAAAATCAATTGAACCTCACACATGTGTTGGTTTAACTTTTGTCTTACGGTCTTTTGAGAAAATATTAATCTTTTGGTTTGTAGTACTCTAAAGGAAAAGCATGTTCTTCAAAATATCATTCTTGTAAAAATGTCCCTATTAGGTTCATTTAGGATTAAAAAAACCAATCATTTCACCCATCTCAAGCATCAATCAAATCCCATTTCACAAACAACTCTTAGAAATCTTGGAAAAGTCATTCAAATCAACATCAAAATCATCTTGTTTGGCTAAGTGTGTGTGGATGAATCCTTCCTCATACACCTAGTTAAATTATCAACTTGTGGAAAAATTTATTCCAAGATAACATCCAACATCTTGGGGTTTATAAGTCCATTATCCAAATCAAATCAAACCAAATCCAAAAGTCCTAAAGTCTAGCATTGATCCCAAAATTCATAAAAGTTCAAACACCCATATTATTCACCCCTTTCATCCTTCATCTCATCCTTGGTACTAAATCACCTTAAATATTTGCTTGTGTAACAAGGTCAAAACAAAAGAAAAACATGGAATATAAACTTGATTCATACATCATGAGTAATCCAAGTCAACCTAACTATCCAAGTATTGCAATGCCAATTGATTATCAAAAGTCTCATTTATGCAATCCACACATGGCATAATTATCTCATTCTCTATGGTAGATTTAAAGAAAAGAAAAAAATTACAAATCTATCAACCAAACATGAGTCTTCAACAAAATAAAATTACCCCACAAAATCCATACATGCCAAATATGACTATACCAGGTACAAGTTTACCAAACATGATCATATCAAATCAAACCAATGTTGTTCAAAATCCAATAAATATATTGAAAACTCAATGTATTGATCCAAGTTAAGGTAACACCATGCAAAATTAAAGTTAACTAAATCAAGGAAATATGTTTCCAAACAAACACAATATTCAAAGTCAACCTATAATGCCAAATCTAAACATCACACCAAATCAAAACATTGTCCAAAATCAATTTATCCATGATCCCATGCAAACACCACAAGTATACATGCCAAATATTCTTTCTCCACAACCAAATCAACTATATCAAGGGATTCAAGATTCAAATCAAGATCAAAAATTTTGAAAAAAAATTGCCATACTCAAAAAACTCATTGATCCATTGTGCCAAGAGACATCTCCACCCCAAAATCAATACACTCTACCATTGGCTGAACCATGTGATCAAATAATTGGGTTGTGTCCCTAGCCACATCAAGAACAATATCTCCAATGTCATAAATTTGGATATCAAGATCAACAACAAACCCAACCTCCACATCTCAAAGATCAATCACCACATCTCAAAAATCAATCGCCACAAGGTCCATTTAAAGTGAAAGTATCACAAGGTAATAAATGAAAATACATACCACTTAGGGAACTAATCAAATCGCTCATGCAATGATTGATACAATAATTTCTCATTAAAATCCCCATTTATGTGAATTATCAAGAGCCCATGGTGAAACCACCCGATTCTGATGAGAAGCACTTTTGTGATTTTCACAAAGTAAAGGGACACACAAAATCAAATTGTATTCAACTTAAAAATATTTTCCAAGACCTTATTGATAAAAAAATAATAACTATTGGGGACAATAATCAGGATTCAACCACTAGTGATAGCAGTGACAATCTCTCCTCCACAATTGCTGAAAATGATGATCAAGATCTATCCATCAATGAGCACCTTGAAGAGGTTTCTACCTCACCCAAAGATCAACTCAACACATATCAAGAGTCATTTTTTGATCATGATAAATTCCCCTCAAGCAATGATCTTTTCGAAGGAGTGTTAACACTATTTGATCCTATCATTGGTGATCCTTCCATCAATGATCATTTTGAAAGTGTCTTGGTATCACCTAATGAGTTAGAAGACATATCTCAAGATTTTACCCCAAATCATGATCAAAATCTCTCACTAAATTCTAGTAATGGTCCTTTCCAAGATATATTGACATCCTTCAACCTCATGGTTGTGGATATTGAAGAAATCCTCAACTCAATATTTGATCCAAGCCCACTCAAAGATCAAAAGGATATTGAGCAACTTCCCATGCCTAATGAAGATATCCAAGAACCCTTTAAAATAGATCCATCCTTTGAAACTGACCCATGTCAAGAATGTGATCCAAAGCATGTCAAAATAAATTCTAAAATTAATCAAGATCAATAATTCATATCAACAAGGTACTACAATGATCTAATGGGCACTCTCCTATCTATACGAGATGTCACAAATAAAGATCATATCCATATAGAACATACCCCTCAATCTATCCATTAGATGCTTTCTTTGGATGGACATGTAGATGATCCACATTTAGAATAGGATTCCTTTACTCCTGACATTATTACACAAAAGGAGCAGGTTATTGATTCCTATAGTCAGGTTGAGTTGTCAACATCAGGATCAGATTTATCCCAAATTCAAGTGGAGGACATCATATATATAGATATCCAATATTATCCACTCAAGGAAATAGTTCAAACGAAACAAGACATTCTGGATTCAAAAAAGAAGAAAATTGAAATAACATGATTTTGTAGTATTCATTTATCAAAGAATGCATTCTAAACAAGAAATATCAAAATAGGGAAAATCAAAGCATGAAGGTAATACTTACACAATACTAGGGAAACTTAGTCTCAAGAAAGCATCAACATAGGAAGAAAAAAGGATCCTTATAATGAAACTGATGCCAATACTACAACCAACCACATAACAAATCTTCATCCACGAATTGGGACCAACATCAAAAGAAATATTTGAAGAAAAGCACAAAGAACGTTATCAAAAAAATGAAGAAGTTAAGAAAAAAGGACAAAGTAAAAACAAATGGATACCAAAACAAAATAATTAAAAGTGTCCCTCCAACATATTAGTGATACCTCTATAAAACTGGGGGCAACTTTGTCTCAAGCAAACATCAACATAGGGAGAACACAACATCCTTATGATTAAAATGATGCCAATACTACAACCAGCCACACCATGAATATTCATCCACCCATTACCGCATCCACAAATTGGGACCAACATCAAAAGAAATATGTGAATCAAAACACAAATAACATTATCAAAGAAAAATAGTCTAAGAATAATAAAAGACAAATCAAATACAAGTACATACCAGAAAATACAAAGAAAGATTATCCCTATCAAACTCCATCAGTCAAAGAAACTATGGGGAAAAATTAAAAAGGGGCAAGTATCCATCAAAGATGTCCACAAAGGCAAAAAAAATCTTCTCAAGCAACATATATAGTATATCAAGTAGTTGGTCCTAATTTCATGTACACTTCCATATCCACCCATCATTGTTCATCTTCCCAAGTTTAGAGAGCCAAAGGCTCCAAACTATAAACCAATCCATATTATTTTCCTAAACACACTCCATCCACACCTCCACACATGATATCCAGTTCTTACATTGACCATGTGTTGGTAACAATCCTTCATCATAAGGATACAGAAGGCACTTTATCACAATGTGTGTACAAAGACAAAGTTAGCTCCGATATGAGCAAAGAAGATCAGGAATCTCAAAATTTGCATTCAAGTGCACGTATCTTAGAAAAGGAGCTTCTTCAAGTAGGATACTAATGACACATTATGATAGAAGAATCTACATCGATACCACTAAGTGGTTCAGTAAGAGCTTAAAATATTTCAGCAAAATAAATAAATAAAATAATAATATATATATATATATAACAATCCAAAAAAATCATAAAAAGGATTGAAAATAGTAAAGAGAAAAATCGTCCTCTAGTGAAAACCACTTTGGTGAAACCTTGGGAAAGTACCATGATGAAAACCTAGAAAACAAGCATCATGTGTATAATTGAGCATCTACGTATGCCAGTTCAAATGAAAGAATCTTATCCCACCCATAGTAAATCCAAAATTTCATCCATCTTATCCATATTAAATCAATTCATCCATAAGCCATTTATCCAACCCATTGCCATCTATTTACCTAATCTTGATCTTGACAAATTTTGGTGCATACTTTACACTTGCTATGGTTAACATCTTGACATGGATCATTTTCATTGATCCTATCCTACCCGACGTTATTTGATCCTTGAAGCATTATCCAAATGAGCATATTTTGTTCAAACACCTTATCTTGTCACAAGATAATATTTTACATCCTTTGCATAATTACCATATCCATCCATCCATCCACCTACCCAAGAATCCACCCATGGCCTTTCAAACATTGCTAGACATTGGGGGCAAATATTTACATCTTGCTTTGGGAATAAATATTGATCTATATCTTCATAGTTATGTGGTGATCCAAACATTGGTGAACATGAAATCAAATTGGTCAAATAATTTGTGAGCCAACATCCAAATAACTAGCCCATGAAATTATTTTGAAAACACCATGTTCCTTATCAAGTTTTATCTTTCATCAAACATCAATCCAAACAATCAATATCAGTAGCATCTAATGTGTACTTTAACATCACATCAAATCATTCAAACAACTTTTGTTCCAAACCAAGCTTCATCAATCTTGATCAAATCAAATCCAATCAATCCATCATCATCTTGGGATATCCTTCCCAATCCTCATGTTTCTTAACACTATCCTTACATTGTTGTGTATCCTCAACAATTTTATCATAATCAATCCATCAATACGATCAATCAAACCTAGCTTGATTTTCAAAAAAATCTAAAAATAGAACACTGATATCTATATCCATATCCAAATCATCAAAATCATAGAAAAATAAAAAAACATCCAAAATATCTCAAAAATACCAAAAATTTGAAAAACTTGAAAATCAAAACAGCATCAAAATATTTCAAAACATCAAAAACATCCAAATATTTTAAAAACCCCAAAATGGTACATCCATCTCATCTCACTTTCACTCACAATAATCAAAATTCCTAATAAATCATCGTCACTTTCATCCTTTGGTAAGTCAATCAGAAGCACTTCTAGTGGGTTTAAAAGTAAGAGGTCAGTCATCAAAGTCTCAAGTCTAGTATAGTAAGTCAGCAAGTTGGTCAACTCTTGGTATCAATAGCTTATCATCCAATCAAATCTCATCATCACCTAATCACAACATGTCCTAGGATGCTTCCTTCCTACAATGGACATCAAAATCAGGCATCATCATAGTTTAGTGTTGGCTAGCGTTATGAAGAAAATTAGCTTGTTTGTTTACTTTATCTTGGTCTTTTTGACTTATCTTATCTTGTGCTCATTCCAAGGACCTCTCGATGATTCCTAATCAAAAGGTTTAGAGAGAAAGGAACGGGGCAACAATCATTAAAATTTTATCTGCTATGCTTGTTGGATATTCTTGTAATATAACTTGGCCATGCATGCTTTGTTTGGTTTGTAGGGAGGGTGCTTTAGATGTCTTGTTGACCACATAAGAAAGCTTTATTTTCTATGTTTTGGTCTGATATATTTAGAATATCTAAGCTACATTCTAAATAAGATTTCATATGTCAGGTGTGAATAGGAGTACTCCTATCTAATTGTCGAGTCAAATTCAATCACACTAGGTACAATACCATCCTAGTCCTTTATACCTTGATGCATTGTACCTATGTATATCATCAAGCATAAGGTAAATTTCCCTTTTAAAATCCTGATTCCTTATAATAAAAACATCATCACCATAATCATCGTCATCATCATCATCTCTAATAAAGTAGACTTAGTGGATCCTCTTGTCATCATCTCTTTTTGTTCTTCTATCTTTACTAACATTTCTATCCAAGTATCAGGTGTGTATATATCAAAATATACATGAGGCTACCCATGGCTGATGATTTTCTACATCATCAAATTTGTCTATATCAAACATTCGATCTAATCGTGTCCTCTTTTTTCATGAGATCACCCAAAAATCCAAACTTTCGTCTAATCTCTCGAGGAGGCAATATACCAACATAATCCTTCTCATTAGGGTAGTAGTGACGCATCTAGAAAATCAACAATTTTTTTGAATTTTGATCATAACAAATATTTTTTGAACCAAAGCAACAAGTCCATTTCCTCAAAGAGGGGAAAAATGTAGACATGAAAAATATACAAATTGATCCTATACGCTTGATGTTGATTTACTAATACCATTTCATCTCGAATCATCTCTTTTGCTAGAAATTTAATCAAATAATCTGTACTTGATTAAATTCATCACTCTTCATCTCTTAATTAAAAGAATCAACTTTATCTAATTAAGTCATCATTTCCTATTAATTAAATAAATCAATTTTATTTAATTACTTTTGTAATCTCGCTTTAATTAAATAAATCATATTATTTAATTAATCCCTAATGTCATCTCATTTAAATTAAATAAATTAATCTTTATTTGGTTTAAATCTAACATCATCCCTCTTTAATTAAATAAATCAGATCTTTATTTAATTAAGTCTTTAATAATTTTCTTCTCATTTTTATTTAAATCAATTCTAAAATCTAAGTCAAAATGGTCAAATTGGCTAATCTCCCTTAAAATTAATCAAGTCTTGATTAATCTTAATCTTAATCCGTCAAATCCTCTAGATTTTGCCACTTTCTCATGAAAACCATTTATTTGATTTATTAATCATCAATTAAGTATTAAAAAAGGCATCAATGGTTGGAATATTCTCCAAATTGAAACCATCCCTTCAAAAGGGATGAGTACATCCAACAAGGCATTAAAGGCCTCTTACATGTCCTTTCCCTTGAGCCAAGTGACATTTACTCCACTCCTCTCTCCTTCCAACTTTTCATTTCATCAAATTCAAATTTGAATGTACTAGCATTTATGTGCACATTCATCAAAATGTGTTGATTCCTCCTCCAATCACATCTTGACAAGTGGCACAATGCCATTGGTCCATCTTTAATCCCACATTGTTTCATTTTTCTCATTCCTCTATCTTGTCTTTCTATAAATAGAAAGCTCTTCTTCTCATTTAGGATCCACAACTTAGAGCAAAGTTATTCTCCTCACATTGAGAGCTAATTTTATCCACTCATATCAAGTGTTCATAATTTTATGATCTCATAGATAGGTGTTGATGGTGTTTTCTGCACAACAACTTAGACATAATATGATATCCTATCTCTCTTGAAAGGTAAATCTCTATGGGAAAAAAGATAACCCCAAGGTCTCCAATTTTAGGTTTCGATAATGCAGCAAAACAACTCAGTGATAAATGTGAAAATGTTGGTAATCACAATGGGACCTTACTACAAGAAATACTGGATTCTGAATCTTATCAGATATAAACAATAACTTGATACTCTTGAAAATTAATTAGAACCTTGATATTAAAGAAACAACAAAAGATAAAGGTTTCAAAGATAATCTTAAAACTACTTCTAATCCTAAGATTGAAAATGCCAAAGGATAAAATGCTTAAAATGGACCAATCTCTCATAAACTATTTTTTGCTTCACCTAGATGAATCTGCAACTCCGCAAAAATAGTGCAATACTCTAAGGTATTTAAATATTTTCAAATCATAAACATTCATTCAGTCAATCCTATTGTAATTGAGGTGAATAAACCTTCATAATTGAACTAAGCACAAATATAAGTTCAAGCTAACTGCGAAAAGTATGGACTAGAGATCATTGCAAACACTCCAAAAATGAAACCCTGAGCATTACCGAATCATTTAACTTATCAACTCATAAGCAATTTGAAAGATAAAATGAAAAGAACCATGCGAGATGAACTCGCCAAGATAGATACCAAACACAATATCTTCCTTATATTGAATCATCCAAGGTAGCAACAATTTCAATTCTCTTTCATAACATTTTCTTGCCAATAAACCCTAACTTGATCTAATATTGAATACTATCTCACTGCTATACCTATTCTCTAATATCCTATCTATATTTTTCCTATTATTACAAATGAGGCAACATGCTCGCCCTTATAGAGAATCCATAAGATAGGTCGGCCCAATTTATGATTTACAATAAAAACATGACCTACAAGAGGTCAACCCAATACATGTGAATTAATGGGAAGCACAAATATCAATGTAACCCTATATAGTCACTCCCCATCCTTGTCCTTAGCCTTATCTTCTTCACCATGTATGGCTAGCAGGACCCTATCCAGCTCAACAATAGGTGGTATAGGCAAAACCCTAATCTTTCTCTCAAGAGTCTTGATATCTTCTCTTTCCTGCCTAACTGTACCTTCCGAATCGGCTTTGTTGGTCATATACTTGTCAATGACTATAATATAAGTTGTACCATCATCCAACTGATGTTTAGTAATCGGCCCTTCGCTGACTGGAGAATATACATCCCTCCACCATTCTCTGAGTTGCTCCAAACTGAGATGTTTTGGAGCAAACTTTTTCCTTCTAGTCATGACCTCAAAGAACGAAATACACCAGTCATGAACACCGGTCAAAGCATCCTCAATTTGCCTCACCTATTTGTGAATCTTTTTCAAGGCCTTCTGCCTTATTTGCAAAATTTGAAACCATTCCCAAGGTTCAGAAACTCTTGAAAAAGGAAGAATCCTGCACTGTACCAATTTTTCCTCAGTAAACCCCATGATTGTTGTAGTCTTTTGCAGCAGGAGGTTATATTCCACATTATCTTGTGCTAATGCAGCCTTCAACCAATCTATCAACCTTAGTGCATCCCCTCCAGTGGAAAATATTCCCTTAATGGCATCATCTCCCTTCGCTTGGACACCCCTACCACTGGTGGCTCAATTTCCCTGTCAACTTTAGGGATTTCCTCCACTTTCTGGGATGTCCTTGTGACTCTTCTCTTCTTCATCAGTGCATGAACACTTTCAACCTCCTCTTCCTCTTGGTTCTTCTCAACTTCCTTCCTAGAGGCATGCTTCCTCTTCTTGGAAACAAGCCTCCTCTGTTTGCCCATTTCTACAACCTTTTTAGCTTGCATCTCTCTTACTCGGATTCTGAAAGGAGAATCCACTTTCTCTTTGCCCTTTGGATCTTGTTCAAGTGAAGCCTCAAAAGTAGAATGAGACTCTAGGTCTCCCATCAGCTCATAGGTGCATGGAACACCCTCGGTCTCCAGCTCCATCATTTTATGGTTCAACCACATTTTGGTATATTTAATCGTAGGGGCCATAACCTGATTTAAATAAGTCTTTTCCTCCTCTAATCGGTCAACTTCCCCCACTGGTTTATCCTTTACTTCCTCATAAACATGACCTTGGATCACATTTCCATCCTCCTCTATTTGGTCCAGGATGGGTTTTACATTATATAATATCACCAAATCTACTAGCAATCTAGAAAACCTTTTCTTTCTCACCTCAAACTCATTAGCAAGGTTAATCCAGTAGTCTTCAACGTGAGCCTTATGACTGTAATCCCTATTGGCCTTCTTTTGAGCCTCGCTAGTAACATAAAACCTTGCTCTCTTGGAATGAAAAGAGAGCCCAAAAGTACCCATCTCCTCCTTAGTAGCATGGGCAGACTAAATAGAAGGACACACTTCTCCCATTCCAATTTTTAAGGGGAAATCATTCCCAAAACCTGTCTTATGCATTTCTCCCTTCACAACATTGTCAAAGTCTCAGATCTATCTGGTGAATTCCAATAGTACAAAATGATTAGTTGGATATCTAGGGAGTCTATAGGGAGCCCTTTTAAAACCATCAATTCTAATAAATGAGAAGGTTGGGAAATGGATAAACCAGGCTCTATATCTCCTTATTAACTCTTTTGCCTTATCCAAGATTCTCACATGCTCTGCACCTTGGAGCAGCCTGGTAATGTACATTGTGAAGGAATCATTAGACCTCTGGTAGCTTCCACCAATCTGGTGCAATTGTGGATACACTTCATATATAGCATCCTACCCAATAATACCCCTAGTGCTCAATCCTTTGTATGGATGAAGTCTGGACAATGAATACACTAGGTAAGAGGTCTTAGTGAAATTCTTGGTCTCCAAGACATTGGACAACTAATGATGGATCATATTACTGATAAAACCTTCCCAATGATAGTCAATCCCCTGTTCCATTCTAGCTATCACATTGAACATCCATGTCACACCTACACTCCTCAATCCTACCAACCTGCTGAGAAAGGTGATGGCATTATAATACTCCCTCTTGACTTCAGTTTGAATAGTTGCTTAGGAAACTTAGAGAAATGAGATTTAGGCTTCTCTAGCCAAGAGTTGACCACCTATTGAGATTTGACAATGTTCTCCTCATAATATTTCCTAGCAACCTCTAGGTCGAAGCATACCACATGAGACCTAACCGACATGTCAAAGGTTGCAGCAATGGCCACAGGAATGAAACCATCAATAATCCTTCCCTGGGGACCAATTATTCTCTGTGTCCTACTATCATAATTTATGGCACATTAAAGCACCAACTCGTAACACTACACTATAGAAGGGAAACCTGCCACATGATCCAACCCGAACTCCACCATTCTCCTTGCCAATAGAGGAGGGCTCAGTTCTGACATCTCAACCTTGAATTCCTTATAGTCCCACATGCCTACGATTGTATCTGTGATTCTTGATCAAATTGAGGTCAACTTGTTTTCAGGAATTCTGCTCTTTATATCTAGCTTAACTTTTTTTGCATTTGTGATGGCAGAACCCTCTACACCTGGATCTATTGCCTTCCCCTTGCCTCGACCAGCAACATTCTATCCTGATCCTGTCTGCAAACACACAAAGGTAACCACCATTAGATCCATAAGAAGTAACAAGTGTGGAAGGTCATTGCCTCAAAGTTCGGGATTTAGCCCCCCTCGCAGATTCTGCACTAGGAAGGATTTTTGGGAAAATCCGGACCAGGTGGATTCTAGCGAACCAAACATGCAAAATCCCAAAATATCATCTAAATCATCAATTTAACAAGGAAAAATAATTGAGAATACTTAGCATAATCTCATTAAATAAATCAAATAGTTAACCAATAAATTCATCATTTATAACCATTAGATTCAACATTTCTCAAGAAAACCTAGGAGAATATGCCAGAGATGAATTTTGGAAAAAATATCAACAGTCATAACTAACCCGGGGAAAATGAAGAGACACGGACAACTCGAGAAAATCCGTATGGAACGGATTTTGGCGGAATCCAGATATAATAGTATTAAAGCTCGAAATTGGTAAAATGACCTGACCGTGGACCTCGGGAAAATCCGGATGGAACGGATTTTGGCAAAACCAAATGAAATCCGATAGAAAGTGGTAAAAGAAGAGGGAATAGAAAAATCGGGGAAATTCAGGGAAAGCAGAGTTTTGCGAAGACCTCAAAAACCTAAACCTATCTACATCTTCGCTACTTTTACCAAATCGATTCAAATCACTCTGGATCTAGGACAGAACTTCAGAACCAACTCAAGCTAGGACTCTGATGAATAAAATATGAACTAAGGACACTCTTCACAGAAATTTGAAGAGGATTAGCCACGCCCTAGGTCAAGAACCCTAAATGTCTTCCATGAAAGCACAAATGACTTGCTCATACACCAAAATGGAGAGTTTAAAACTACAGCAAGCCAATGCCCAAATAGGAAGCAAAACTAGACCAAAACACAAATGTTCAATCAACCAACGGATTGGTGTGCTAATGGGAAGAAACCAAAATGCTCAATGATGACGCGCACCTAGAAGAACTAGAAAATCATGAAGGAATCCCCAAGCGAACAAAGAAAAGCCAGTTAAACCAATAGAGAAAAGGTCACATCTACATACCATGGTAGCGCAAAGGTTGAGATTGATGAACCTGACAAATACCCATTAAATGCAAACTGGATACAATACACGCACATGAAATGAAAATGCTTAGTCCAAATGGCTTCAAAAATCCAGATATCCAGCAAAACACCAAGAAACTCAAGACACTAGCCCAAATGATAGAAAATGCACAACTTCAAATGATCAATTACTTCTCAAAGAATCACTATATCAAAACCCCAAGACCTTCGTACAAATTCCATTAATGCATTCGACAAGACAGCCACGGCCACAAAATTTTTTTGGGGATTTGACACCGCTATGAACTTCAGGGATTTGACACTGCCATAGACTTCGGGGAAATTCGGGTCATGCAAACTTTCTCGAAAGTAGTGCAAAAGGTAGCAATTTCGGACATTAGGAGGAAACCAAGAGAATCTAGCCTATGCGGATTTTCCCAAAAACAATGAAAAACCTAAGATAGAGCCAAAAATTTAGATTTTCAATATATCTCAAAATTATGCCACTTCAATTGGAAAAATGGACATTAAATCACAAACTCAAGCAAGCAAAAACCCCAAGAAAAGAAGGGCCAAAATGCCAAAAGTGAAAAAAAGGGTCCCCACCTTCAGTGGAGCATGTGTGCAAAACTGCACAACACTAGGTTATGCCAAAATTTCATCAAGGATCTTCAACCATCATCAAATCATCACAAATCTTGCAAATGATTTGGGAAAGGGCCAATTTCTACACATAATTGGCAGAAATTCCCCCATGGGATTGAGTGTTTACATGCTTAAATAGTATCTCAATTAATTTCATACTTTGTTCTTCATTTTTTCCTATTTTGAGCATTGTAGATGAATTTCATGGGGAATCTTAGTTCTAACTTTCATATGAACCTAATATTGTGTTTGTTTCTTATGTTTGTGCAAGTCTACGATTGGGCTTCACAAATTTACCAGACCATTTATGTTTCTATAAAATCTAGAAATATGATCGGATTTGTTGCAATTTTAGCACACCACATTTCTTTGTCTAGACCAATTTTTCCATTGATTTTCTCTTGATCTACACTGGTTAGCAATATGGCCAAATCTATTGCATGCATAACATCTGACATCTCTATTGAAAAATTTGTTTGACATATTTTTGCATTCAATTGACTTATGACCATACTTATTTCAATTGAAACACTGACCAAAAAATGATGGACCAGTTGAGTTCATTCTAATTCTACATTGAGTAGCCATGTGACCAAATTTATTACAACCAAAATAGTAACCATTGAACCGTTGAGCATTAGACTGTCTTACCTGATACCTTCTAGATTTTTTCATCTGATTTTCCTTGCTTGAATCTCCTTTGTCTAGATCTAGAACTTTCTCCTTCCTCATATTCGAGACCTCGCTTGTTACCTTCAGTCCTCTTACTTTTAATCAGTTCATCAAGCTTAGTTGAGTTGATCTTGAACTTCTCCTTGAATTAATTTGTAGTATTAAGTTCATATTTGAGGGTAATAATCTATCTTTCAAGATCTTCTTCATTGTTTCTAGATTTTTGCAATTCAAGTGCTAGATTAATGAATCCATCATTAATTCTATTACATTCTTCAGATTTCTCTTTCAAGCACTGAGCAAGGTTCTCTTCATTCTTCTTTCTATCTACAATCTTCTTGGTCATCCTCATTATACTAGATTCCATCTCATGCTTTAGGACTGTATTATCTCTAGTAATCTTTTCACATTCTTCAATCTTTTCCTTCAGAGCTTGACTTAGTTTTTCATCTTCCATTGTTTTACTATCATCATGCTTAATTTGATTACATAGTTCCCTTGTCTTCTCCCTGTACTTATCGATTTTATCTTTCAAAGGCTCAATGAATTTCTTAGTGCATCCATGAGATTTTATTGTAATTTCAGAACTTTAGATTTTGACTAATTGAGATCATCTAGGGCCACCAAAATTTGTTGCTAAATACTATCTGAATCCATTGAATTACTTTCCTAGATCTTCCCCAAGTTGTTAAACTTCTGTCGAGGAACTAAGCTCTAATACCAATTGTTGGAATCAAGGAACACTGAGGGGTTGAGTCAGTGTTTTTCACTTTTTCAGTTTATTAATTTGATCATTAAAGCAATTATAACATTCAACCAAAAGAAATATGCATGAATATAAGAAAAATAACCATAACACCATGACACAAGGATTTTTACGTGGAAACCCTGTTAGGGGAAAAACCACAGTGGAAGGCCAATCCACAATATGAGTATACTCATAAATAAGTGTTTATAAAATAGGAATGCACTTGCATTCAAGCACACTACCTAGAGCTCACTGCTCAGAGATGACTCATTATCTTACCAAATATTCAGATTAAATCCATCTGAGATATTTGAACTGAGAAAGTAGCATCTGCTAATGCCTAATTACAATTCCAGTTAGGCTCAACAATCAAATTCTTGACCTTTTATTTGATTCTTCTCTTCTCCTTTGCCCTGCTTCAATTCACATCACAAATCCTTGTATGCACAAGTGAAATTGTGCATAATCTCTCTTTAAACCTTCTAATATTCACAACTCACATCGACACTCTTTAATTCTATATAAAAATGATATAATCGGTCACTTATATATATCTGCAATTAAAGATTTAATCCCTATAAGTTAGCTTTAACAAAATATCAAAAATATTTATAAACTATTGGCTTAGTCCATGATCAATTTTCAATACACAACAACCAAATTCATCCATAGCATAGTGATATCCAAAATCAACATGTTCGAATACAAAAACAGAACAAAAAAATTCCTCAAATATCTACAATGACAACATCCACCAAATCAGCCTTCATGCACTACTACACAAAACATTAATCAATCGGATCTTCTAACTCGCACATGGTTTGATGCAAGAATCTAATATTCAAGAGTAACATAGATAATATACCAAACAAGCTTCCCTGAGATCCACAGCTAAAAATAATAAGAAAAAATTACATGTGAATCAATGAACACAATTTGGTCAGATGCTCTATTCTAGCTTGACAATTAATCACAAAACTTCGATCTAACTTCTGATATGATCAAATGATGACATGTGGATTTTTATACATTTGTGAACATCAAAAACATTTATTTTGTATTCTATATTCCTGTATTCAATCCATTGTTTTAGTTTCTATAATTTTTATGTTTTTAAATTATTCATATTATGTTTAATTTGTGAAATTCATGTCATTGTTTGAATTCAAATTTGCATCATTTTCAGATTTGTGCATTTTCAGATTTGTGTATAATAAAACCATCACATTATCTTGTTTTGAATCTAGAATATTTTGTTTACATACTTGTATTCTAGGGTGTTTGATTGCATTTTACCTATTCTCCACTTTGGATGCACCTTGGATTTGTCAAACTTGTATGAGATTCATAATTTTGTGTCCTATTTCCAATACTATTGTGAGACATGTAGTTTGAGACTCATTTTATCCCCTAATACAAAACTCACCATGGACCTTGGGTTTCCTAACTCTTTCACTCATAGTGTTGAAACTATTCAACCCACTATGGATCATACCCTTGACACTTCATTTCCCATGACCTCCCTACCCATAAATAATGTGAGATATGTTGACACAATGGTTGTTAATATCCCTCAAGAGAACCTAAGAAGAATGGATGAAAAACTAGATAAATTTCAAAACTTTGTGAGTTTTGAATATATTATTGGTATTGTCATCCCTCTCATAGATAACATGAGGAGAATGATAAATATCTAGGAATATAATTTTTTCGTAGCTTATTTCATATCATTAATAAACATGTCTCTACAATGACTAGTTTTGTGCAAACTTTGTGGTATACCCAAATCCAAGGTGGAAATCCAATTCCTCCTTCCAAAACCAAGACCTCTATTCCAACATACACTAATCAAAATATTATAACAACCATACAACCTATTACCAATATCAATAATTCCTTAGGTATTTGCACTGAGAATCCCTTTATCTTTGTGCATTCAAATCTCATATCTCCTAATAAATATTCCCTCACAAAATTACAATTCACTTTCCCTATGAATACATATGCATCTCCACCATATGTACCTCCATCTCACAACACAAACAATTATCCTATCCTTCACTAACTCTTGCAGAATTTTTCATCCCTCCAACAAAAAAAAACAAAATTTCCAACCATCAAAATATGTCAAAAGAAACCTTGTATCCTTGTAGATATTGAGAACACAAATGCCACAAGGTATAAAGATTCATAAATCTGAGAAATATGGTGGGAATGGAGATCCTCCTAGCCATGTTTCTGCATAGACAACCTTATGTAGTGATGTCATTTATGAGAATAAAATCTTTGTTAAACTCTTCCCTATATCCTTAAAGGATACTTCTTTGAAATGGTTATTTTATTTACATAACAACTCAATATGTTCATTTAATGAACTTATTAATGCCTTTCTCAATCACTTCCAAATGCACATGAGTCCTAAGATGAAATTAGCTGATTTATAGGATGCAAACACAAGGATGTTGAAAAGGTCACTGATTTCATAACATGATACCAATTTATTTAGTCATAAATTAACATTAAGATTCCAAATGTTGACCTTCAAATAATATTTATTTCCAATTTGCAGAACAAAATCCATGCTAAACTTGGGATGTCTTCATGGTCACCGAAATTTAATCAATATTCATGAAGTGAAAACTCCCTCTAACCATCCTGAACAAGCCAAATCCATGCCTCAAACCAACTATCAACCTTTCAAGAAGAAACATAAGGGATTTTTACATCTTAATCCCCCTCAACAAACTCAAGATGTTGACACTAAAGTGCTTCCTATTAAGATGATAAATCTATACACACTTGGAGAGAGAAATAGATAATTCACCCCTCTACCTAATACCCCTCATAACACCATGGTGTAGCTCTTATTTACAAAAATTTAATTTCATTACCTCCAATTAGAGCTCCTTCTCCTACAAAGCCTTTACCTCCAAACCAGAGACAAAATTCATTTTTCCATTATCATTGATAAAATTAACATGATACAAAACATTTCAAGCATCTTAAATGTATTGTGCAAGACCTCATTGATTCTAATCATATTCAAATTGGTGGTGTAGACACTCGAAATATCCTGATTGATATCATGCACTCAATTTTGACTAAATAATGTCAATTCTTCCTTGATCATTTCTTTAATAACTAATAATATTTATTTAATTAATTCATCAAAATTCCTCCTTGAATTAAATAAATCAACTTTATTTAATTAAATCCTAAAGTTCCTCCTTTAATTAAATAAAAAAAAATTTATTTACTTAAATCTTAAATTTGATTACTAATCTACCAATATCCTCTCATTTAATTTAAATAAATTCAAGTATTTAAATCAAATGTCACAATCAAAGTAATCCCCTCTAAGTTAATTAATCTTAGATTAACTAACTCCTAACACTAATCCTCAATTCCTCTAGCTTTTACAAGTTGCACATGTAAATAAATTTATTTGATTTATTAATACCCTATTTTCATTCAAATATGGCATATTCCACTTATTTGAATTGTCCCTCCCAAAGGAATTTTTTCCTTCAACTTGGAATTTAAGGCTCTTACATGTCCTTTTTTTGAGCAATTTGGTATTAATTCCTCTTACATCCCCTCTTACACAAGTCACCTCTTCAAATTCAAATTTCACCTACATGCATTTAAATTCACATTGTTCAAAATGTGCTCCACTCTCCTTCATTAGCATGTTGACAAGTGGCACAATGCCATTGGTCCCTTCTTTAATACCACATTCATCTTATTCTTCATTCTTCCAACCTTCTTCATTATAAATAAATGCCTTCTCTATTGTATTTGGATCCACCATCTTAGGCATTTTTGATACACAACTTCATGCATAATCACTATAGTCATTTGAATTCATAGCTTTTCATCCCATTTATCCATTTTAGCTAGATTATAGCCATTTTTCATATTTAGAATCATATTCAACATCAAATCTTATCAAGAGATTGGGAAAGGGATTCTTTCCACATAAAAGGAGCACCAATACCCCTATGGGATGAAGGTTTTTCTGGTTTAAGTTAGATTAAATGCTTCATTTTTGTTGTTTCCTTGTTTCTTTCATGTTTTCTCTTAAAATAGTTGAATAATATCATAGGGAGCATTAGATTTGTGTTACTAGCATGTTTAACATCATTCTGTTGATCCTTTGTTAGTCTATGCAGGTTTTGTGTTCACCACTGGTGTTAATGATCAAGGAAATAAGTCTATAGCCCCTCTTGACCAAAAATTACAAACATTTACCAATCCTATGCCAAATCATAACATGGCCTTTGTCAAAGCTACTGGAATAAAGAATGATGTGATGAATGTTGACACATATGATGAAAACATGAAATATAATTATGAACATCCTATGGAATCTATGGTTAGAATCATTAAATTTTGACCTCATAGGGGTCAAACCAAAATTCCCCTTGACATTGCTTTCTCACAACATGAAATAATCAAACATGCACCTGATAGTCCTCTTTACATAGCTCAAAGAGTTAATGATATTCCTACTAATGGGATACTAGTTGATCCCGTCTATGTAGAAAATGTGATTAGTCAAGAATTCTTATTTGTGCATGAGCTTTATCAAGATACTTATGAGAAACCAAAGGCATGGATCAAAATGCATTATGGTTTTTCTTTCCCTATGATAGTTTTGATAACTCTTCCTCTAAAGGTTGGACCAAAACAATTAAGTGTCTCATTTTCCATCATCCTATTATCAAATAAATTTCATGTGAGTTAGGCTATCCATGGCTTCACTCCATTAATTTCATCCTATTGGTTGTGCATAAATGCATAAAGTTTCCATTTGGAAATGAGATTTTTACTATGCATCATAGTTGCATTAATCTTGTGACTTCCCATGGGAATCTATTATTGGATATCTTTTGGCATGAACCTATGGAACCTATTAGGCCTTGTGAGGAATTTTTTTCCAAATCCTATCAAAATTTTAAGGTAAAACACATAGCAGAGTTATCCATTATCAATATGAATCAACCCACAATTCATCCTCCTATCGTTGATGAGACCATGATTGAACCAAAAGCCCTTCCAAGTAACCAATACCAACCTATGAAAGATCCTCCACCTATTTCCTATAAGAGACCACGAGATAACCAAATAAGCCATGTTGTGCCTCCTAAAATCAGAAATTTTTATAAAGCTAAAGAGAAAGTGGTTGAACAACCTCCCATGGTTCCTTTTGTTCCTCCCTCAAGGGAAGAAAATATTTCTATAGTTTATAAACCCACTCATAGATACTCGCGACTTGAAAAATAAAAAAATATTGAAATGATAGAGAGTGTAGGTGTAGATGTCAAGTTATTTCTTATTTGTTATAGGAAAAGAAGATAAAAACATAGAAAATAAAAATCCAAAATTATCTCAAGCAATGCATGATGATTATCCACCTTCGCTGCAAGAAAAATATCCTATATCTCAGCCACAAAAAGAACAAGAACCTTCAATGGATATTATCATTAGAATTTTTTTTGTGATTAACTTGGATGATGATAATGAAATTGCTAAAATTGATGAAGTGAACAATGAGTTGAACTTATTATTTTCCTCTTCTATGAGCTTAAATGATAACAACCATGATGATCTTCCTACAAGGAGTGATTCACCACATGTTGAACTTAGTGATTTTCCTAGTTTGGCACTTGATATTGTCCCTTTGTCTAGTTGTCCACCTTCTACATATGATGAACAAGATTGGGATACAAATGACCTACTATAGGTCAGCTTGCATGTGCCTTACTAGTCTTGTCTTTCTTTTCTTTTTGTGTTCTTTATGTGATTGCATGTGTCTAATGTGATCTCTCATATCAATTTGTTTGACATTTATTTATGTTCATTCCTCTATTTGTACCTACATTTTTCAATATGTCGTAAACTTTTATATTTTATTTTTTCTTATGTTTTGGGTAAAAACACAAACTTGTGTCACACTTTCAGCCAAATAAATAGTTCCAAGTGAACTATTTTCAATCAAAACAATTTTGGCCGAATAGGTTTCAGCCAAAACCATGTGTTGCATATGTGGCACACAAGGTTTTGGTTGGATATGTTTTGACTGAAACCAAAAAATTAATTTTTCCCTTCAAAACATTGAATTTGGCATTCAAATTGGCTTAATTTATATGTGTAGTTTCTATCGGAAGGGTTCCGACTGAATCCTATTGCATCGAATATATCCACATGGTAGGTGACATGTCAATAGAGTCACCATTTTCTCAATTTTTCAAAAAAAATTAACTTCTACCAAATATTTCTCCGATAAAAAATATTTAAAAAATAAAAATAAAAATACCCTTTTGTAGAGCACATAGTTCTGAATCCAAATATATATGTATATATTTATATTCATATCTTGATTAGTTTTAGTATATAAATATTGCAAGTATTTTGTTCATTGTCAAAAAGAGGCTCAATTGAAATTAAATAAAAAATAGTAAATCATCATAAAACAAATTGGAAATTATATGATGTCCTAGAGGAGACAATCATCTTCAAAAGGGTATATTTTATTTTATTTTAAATGAAAAAATAAAAAACAATAGCTAACGTGAACTGAAAACTATCAAATTCAGGTTAGTTTAACTTTAAAATGTTATTATGAGAAAAACATAAATCCAAATTTCAAAAAAATATTCCATGCCCCAGATATTGAAGTGAGATATCTAGGAAAGAAATATTAGGAGAATTTTTTTATTTTTTTTCTATTTGTTTCTTAACGTGAACTAAATGTCACTTTTTCTTGAAATTTTCAGCATAACAAAATCAATTTTTAAATTGACAAAAAAAATATCAAATTTTTTTTAATATTTTTTTTTAAATTACAAGAATAAACTTAAAAAAAAGTTATACATTTTATTAGTTTACATAATTTTTAAATTCAAAACATAAATAGAACTTTTATGTGGTTGAAGTTGACAACTTTTTCTCATGTTGGTCTATTCCTTTATAAAGAGTGACATAGGTTTGTACTTTTACCCTTTTCCTTTAGGGGATGATACAAGGAATCAATACATTTAGGTGTCTTCCATGTTGAACCAAAATATTTTTCTTCATTTTCTCTCTCTATGTGTCATTTCTCTCATTCTATAAGTATTTGGGGAATGATGACGTTTTTGAGGTCTATAATAACATGTAGCAAGGACATACATTGATCCCAAATCCATGGATCCCTTATGTGTTTGGTTTTTATTTGGGGGAAACCCATTTTTCATGACGTATCTTGATTTGGGAACATATGCTTGACATAGGGCTTTCCAAACAAGCTCTCATTTCTTCTTTATTTTTTAGCATTTAACATTTAGTACTCTAAAGTAATTTCTCACAACATGGTGTTTAGCAATTTATTTAAAGTGGGGGAATACATTGGCATTGTCATTTCAATTTTTTTTTACTATATATTATGTTTCATAGTGTGGTATTCTTACTTATTGTGATGTGTCTTCTTCTTGGTGGTGTCATTTGGTCTGATGTCCTCCAATATTGTGACCTTTCTTGGCATAGGACATTCCTCTTAGTGGTGGTGTTGTGCATTACATTCCCTAAGTTGTAAATATTATATCCTAGACTTGTCCTCTCATGGAGACATTAGGCATTATTTTACATAAGATGATACCTTACGTGAACTTATAAAAACCCCTTTGAACATTTATTATCCTATTTACATTTTTTTCATAAGTGTTTAGCATAACACAACTTGCTAACCTCATGAGGCTCAAAGTTCATATTTTTGTGGCACCTTATCAAAGTTGTTAGAGGTATAGCTTTGGTATGCTTAGTACATGTAGTGTAGTAAAATGCATACCCTTGTATTTTCACACATTTTTTGGCCTACCTTTCTTTATTTATGATAATTTATGGCTTAATTGGTCCTATTTTGCATCCACAAGCCCTATGAATTATATATTTTAATGGAAAATCATGAAAAATATCAAAAGATAAATGATAGTTTAATGTTTTTGTGTGTGTGTTCCTGATTCGTGGAATAGGACTAAGATGCCACCTAGGGTGTCTTTGCCCTCCATCGATCTTGGGACCCTGATTTTGAATCCTCTTGATTAGGTCCCTTATTGGAGTCTATACCCCAAAAAATGAGCCTCGAGACTAAGATGCCACCAAGGCTGTCTTAGTCCTCCTTGGCTTATTTTCAGGGTCTAATTTCAAATTCAAGTAGGAATTTAACCTCCTTTAATTAATGACTTCATATGTCGGTTTGTTGTGGTGTAATTTCAAGATATTAGGCATGAATAAGTATAAATACAAGGTCCCTTCATTCATATTAACCCAAGTATTTTGTGAGACAATTCATCATAGCATAATTGATGTTACAAGAGCATTCAAGAGAAATTCATCAAGTATTTGGAGCCATCATCAAGATTCAAGCATCATGTAAAGGGTTGAGTACATCCATTCATGTTGTTGAGCCAAGATTGTGGATGTAGCATTGAAGATCTATCTAAAACTATTGTTCATATCAAATCCAAGGATCGAAGATCTACATTCTTCATCGACACTACATGTTAGATTATAGATTTTCTTCACAAGACATCATACAAGGTGATATTATCTTCATAATTCATGCTTCATTTAATCATTTTGTTTAATTACCTACAAGGGGTTTGACCAAGGAAAACCCCCATTCACTAACAATCAACAAGCTTTCCCTCTTTTGTGTGTTTGTAATTGAAGATCTAGGTTGAAGACTTGAAAATAACTTGGATTGAAAAGTTGTCAAAGTTTCAAAGTTGCATTGCAAGGTTGTTATCTTCACAAAAACTCACCTATAGGTCAGATCTGACTATTTCATAACCTGAGATTCGAGAGGAAGTCATTGTAGATATAGGAGCTCAAGACCACATTCACACTTTTTAGAAATCTACATCATGACTAAGATGAGAGTAAAGGTGTCTTAGTCCTCCAAGTGGAATCCTTCAGAGATTCTTTAGGATTATGTTTTGGCATCCAAGGACTTTGCTTCTATCCCAAAAAAAAGTAGGGGGACTAAGACGGTAGCAAGGGACTCTTAGTCCTCCATATCATATTTTAATAACAATTTCACATTTATGGAATCCTTACAACATCTCCAAACTTCCTAGGTACATATACCCTAACTTGGTGTAGCTTCATTTCATCATTTACACTCATTATTCAGCTTACATTACTAGATTTTGTGAGTTGAATGTTAAAATTTCTTTTCCAAGCATTTTCTTGGTGGTGAACCCCTTAAACCTAAAAGAACCCCTCCTAAGTCCTCCTAATTGTGAATTGGCTCACCTTGAGAGGTCGATAGTCAATCATATTAGAGTTCTTGGGATATTATTGAATGTTAGTTGGAGAAAAATTGATGTTATATGTAGAGCTCCCCTTTTTTAACTAACCAGTACAGTGATATCCTATAGACTTGGCATGACTTTCTCACTTAGTTATTTTCTATGGGCTCACCTAGTATATATCGAATTGCACTAGACTATGTGAGCGCAAAAGTGGATAGTGGGTTTCACTTGCATAAATTTTTGTGGACAAAAATATAAGGCTTGATCCACATAGAGTTGGACAAGCAGTCATGGCTTGATCCATCCTTTTTATTTTTTTCTTTTTCTTTTTAATTTTAGTCTTTGATATTGTATGATTGAGTATATTGTCATTATTGCACATATATGTTTAATATAGGAATGTGTCTCCTTGTTCCTTTGTTGATTTTGTCATGAGATCTTAGATCTTGGGAACTTGATCATCCGCCTTAAACTTTTCCATCTTATCTTTCCAAAAATTGTACAATTAGATGTAATGTGAGCAAACACGCCCAAGTTGTCAAAACTATGATTTTACACAAACATGTTATAAAAAGTGTATTATAACACACTCATGTTATGCATTTATTTGGTAATCCCCAAGAATTAGGCTTATATTTTCTATGGATTTCCAACCCAAGGGCTTGGAGTGTCTTATGAATGTCTAGAGACATGTTTTTGTATATTCTAAGGTATTTCACATAATCTTGTTTGTGCTAATCATTAGGTTTTCACATGTTTCAAGGTCGGGTAAATTGAACACCTAGGTAATTTTAGGCTCTCTCTTATCTATTTAATGATGAAATATTTTTCACATTTTGACAATGTTAAGGCTTTCATCTTTAATTTCTTTTGTTTGTGTCATTTTTTGTAAAAAGCAACTATTTGGTGTTTTTTACTTTATTTTTTAACTGTTCATTTAAATTTAAAAAAAAATACATTTTTATAAACTAGACTCCATTTTACACATATTCAAAAATATAATTTTCAATTAGTTTTCAAAAATTATATGGGTAGCACCACCAGAATTCTATTTTTCAAGATGTGTCCCGTTTGAAAATTAGTAAAAAATTATCCAAAAAATCAGGCATAAACTTCATGTTGCTAGCTACTTTCTCACTGAAATGATTTTTAAAATAGAAAAAGAATTAACCTTTTGAGGGAGCCACAATAGACACTATGTTATATTTTTTTGATGAAAACAACACCAATTATTGTGGCTCCCTTATTTGAACCTATTAATCATTACCATTTTTAGAAAAATAATAGTAGTTTATAAAGTAGACTTCGAGCATGCTAAGACCCCTGTTTTTGTTTCATCTTAAAATTTTGAGTGTAACTATCTTCAATTTCTCATCCAAAGTCAGTATTTCTTGATTTCAAAATAAAGTGGCCACTTAAAACCCCTTTTTGGCCCCTCATGAAGAAGTTGTCTACTGGACTACAGATTAATGGATGCAAAGAGGTCATGGCTTTTCATCTTTCCCACTCCACATTCCATTTTGGTTGACCCTAATAATGAAGGTGTTCTAGTGGAAGAAGAGGATTAAGGAAACTAAAAATTGTTCTTTCAAAGAAGATGCTTCAGTTCACTTATCTGCTTTGCATAATAGTGATTCTCATCATTTCACATCTTTATGCAATATTCACATTTTGGTTGATCCTTCTTAGATGAGTCCCTCTTAGTAGAGGATAAATAATCTTAGGTATCATATGATTTTGTTTCCTTGGCTTGGATAGTAAACTTGGAATACTTTTTTTAGGTTTCTTTTGCTTACCATCTGAAGCCTTTGGATCTATAGTGTTGTAGTGTTGAAAAATGTCACCATTTACATTTTTAAACTTGATTTATGAATGACTAAAATTTAAATGGAACTAATGTTTCCTTGATCTAGTGTTGTAATGTTTTTTACACATTCACATTAGATTTATGGCCCTTTTAAGATAAATTGACCTAATTTTTCCTTAATTTAATGTTGTAAAGTGTATTTATTTACACATTCATATTTATTTTTGCTCCCTCTTACATTTATGACCTTCATATGATCATTAATAGGCCTCTTAGACCCTAAATTATGCATCCCAAGGCTTATTTCAACTGAGATCCTGACATAGACATCAAATATACTCAATTTTCCAACTTCCTGACATTTCCTCCACCTAAAAGGCTTGGTTGGACACATATGCTACCTTGGGAATATGAGTCTCATCTAGATGGGACCTAAATGCCACAAGTGGTGTATGAGTGCCATTTGTACCCTTTTGAGGGTTTTGAGTGAGAAAACAAGGTTTTAAATCCAAATTTCATGTATATCGGCCTCTAAGATCCAATAAACAATAAGTTTGATGGATTTAATATATAAATAAGGTCTCAAATCATCATTTACCTAATCCTTCATGATATCAACTTAATCTATCAAGATTTAAGAATTCCAATACTTCACAAGATCATTTCTAAGGCATTCAAGGGTATATTTATTCATCAATATTTGTGACAATTCAATATCCATAATCATCTCAAGATCATCAAGCATCAGGCAAGTTTTCTAGCTAGTGTTGTGATGTAGCATTGAAGATCCATTTGCAAGAATTATTTCACATACATATTCAAGATCAAGATCTACATTCTTTATGTCCACTTCATGTTAGATTGTAGATTTACAAGACATCATTCAAGGAATCATTGTTCATGTTTCATTTTTTATGTCCTTATTTCATTATTTCATCATTTGGTTTGATTAACTCAAATAGGTTTCAACTGGGAAACCATTATTCCCTAAGAATAAAAAAAATTATTCTCTTTAATGTGTGACTATAGATCTAGGTGTCTTTGAGAATTAAGGATCTTTGAATAATAGGTTACAAGCTTGAAGGAGGTTGTTGGAGTTGTCTCCTTATTCACAAGATCAAGGAAAGTCACCTATAGATTGCAAATTAGAGTTTTAGACTTGCAAAAAATGTGTAGTAGGAAGAGTAGAGATAGGAAAGTAGATTTAGGTCTTAAAACTATGAAAAATTAGATTCCAACTGATATTCCACTTGTGGCATATGAGTCTGAGTATAGCATATTTTCTAGGTTTCAGGAGATTCAAATCATACACTATCAGATTCCAGTTTTGGCACAGAAACACTAGTTTGGGACTAAATCAGCCAGACTGGCATATGAGTCCCAATGGGCATCAAACGACAATATTTTAGAGTTTCTAATCTTTTTAAAAAATCATCACTCTTTTAGTTGCAACACTATTCATTTCTTATGTCATTTAGTTAGGTTTTGCATGGTACCTTACATGTTGCATTCATTTCTTGTCTTTCCAATCCCTAGCTTGGTGGTGAAACCCTTTTTAGTCTCTAAGCATACCCTAGAACAACCTATTGCAAATTTTTCCCCTAATTTTATCATTAGATTGAGATCCCTAGGGTTTCCTTGAATGATATTTGAAGAAAAATGTTGATCTATCTCCCAATCATAGAGTGACATTTTTCAAAAAATTATTTTGGTGATACTCCATTGAAAACACCTTCTTTTATGCTTTGGAGTACACTAAATTCCTATATTTTGCTTACATTATCTTTGCATTAGGTTTTGCATTAGTTAATTTGCATTTAGGGTTTCGAAATCTTACAATAGTGAAAGTGCATATAGGTTGCACTTTTGCATCATAGATCATTAAATTTGACTAAAATTCTGCAATTCCAAAATAGTCCACACATCATACAAGTTAGAAACCTTAGAACAGACTTAGAATTGACTAAAAATGGTGCAAAGACCCTAATTTGCGACTCATATGCCCCTCTAGGTGATTTACTCCTAGTACATTTTTTTTCATACTTTCTAGGATTTTTGGATTGTACATTTTGTATCATTTGACCCCTTTAAAAACCGCAACTAGGACTCATATGCCCCTCTAGGTGATTTAGTCCCAAATCAGGCCTAAAACTACCTTTTATAACTTTAAAAACCCTGTTTATGTGCTTCTTAAGGTTGTTGGTAACCTATAGTATCAGTCTCGAAAGTTTCAAGAACTTCAGTTTTATGCATCTAGGTCAAAAACATCAATTGAGGGTAGTCATTTTTTTATTCTTCCTAAATCATTGAATAGAAAATCTGAAAATGTTCACATTTCTAAAAAATTGCATAATATCGATAAAAGTACTTTTCACATCTACATGTACACAATGTTTACATTCATAAAGCTATGCATATGTTTGATAAACGTGCTTTTCATTTTTTGATACACATTGTTTGCATTCTTAAAGCTTTGCATACATTGGATAAAAGTATTTTTCATCATTGGATATACATTGTTTATATTGTTGAAACATTGCATAAGATGGTTAGAAGTACTTTTCATTCTTGGTCTACCAATGTTAGTATCTTATCTTTCTAACCATGCTAAGAAAAAGTTCAGATCCCCTCCCTATGAGAACCAATCAATTAGAGTTCAAGTGGGTTATTTTTCATATTTCCAACATGGCATCTAAGCATTGGCCATAGAAGATCCATATCATATCAGGAAGTTCAGCTGAGGAGACTATGAAAGACTAAAGCGTTTTCTTAAAGGGCTAGTTGTTCTCATTTGGGAGGCAACTAATATTTGAGGCACTTTGGGTTAGATTCTACCCCACCATTGTGTTCAAAAGGTCTAAAAACCTAAGGAAAACCTACCCATTTGTCGAGATTCAAATTCGTCATGTGAAATCCATCAGAGGTTTTTTTCAATGATATTGGAAGGGCATCATATAGATCATACGTGTTGTAGGTGTAGACATGCAAATCGACATCATGCATCTAATATTCTCCATTTAATTAAATAAATCAAATTTATATAATTATATTTCTAATGTTCCCCATTTAATTAAATAAATCAAATTTATTTAATTAAATTCCTAAAGTTATTCATTTAATTGAACAAATCAAACTTTATTTAATTAAATTACTAGTTTTTACATTCATCTCATTTTGATCTAGATAAACCCAAAAAATCTAAAGAAAGTTTCATATCAACTAACCTCCATCTAAATTAATCAAATCCTGATTAACTCCTAACACTAATCCTCTCTTCTCTAGCTTTTGCAACTTGCACATGAAATCTATTTTAATTAATTATCTAATTATCTCTATTTTCCCTCACAAGGCATATTCCCAAAGAATATTCCCTCATTAACTCCATTTTTTTGACTTTCTTGCCCAAACAAATTTACTTACACAATCTCCAAAATGTGCTCATTCCTCCTCCAATCACATGTGTATAAGTGGCATTCTCTTATTGTTTGGTATTTTGTCCCACATTCATCCAAATCCTTGAATCTTCCATTCTTAAAATCTATAAATTCATGGCACTTCTTTTTCAAAATCATCCATAGTTTGAGCACTTGCACTATAGGAATTTTGAGTTCATCATCATCTTGCATCTCTTGTTCATTATCATCATCTATTCTTATCAAGGGTTGGGAAAGGGCTACTTTCGAAATCAAAGTAGCACCAATCCACAATGGGATGGGTTTGAACATGTTTTTGTATGCATTCAATTAGTTTACTTGATCTTGTCTTGTTTGCATTATGAAGCATGTTGGATTATTTCATAGGGATGTTATTGTTTGCCTGGCTTTGAAAGATTGAACATACAAATACATGTGTTATAGTTTAAGCTTTTCAAGATTTTAGCATCCATAAAATTGCACTAGAAGGAGGCCATGGATTCATTTTAATTATTTGAATGAAAGTTGTATGAATTTATTACATTGTTCTAGAAAGTTATTTTATATGGCTACCTCTTTTGTGCGCATTTCTTACATTGTAAGGGTTCTTTGGACTATTATTTTGTAATGTTTCCTTTTTTAAACCTACCCTTGTTATATACCTCTACTCTTCTTTAAATACAAATGTTTCCTATTTTTTTTTAATTAATTAAAAGGTGGGGGATGCATATAGCAGGAGTATAAATCTTATTATCAATTGCTAGTGTTTTAGAACTTCTTCCTCACTTTATTTGTGTCTAAAGCTATGCTATTGAGTTTATAGTTGTTTTTAACATCTTATTTGTCTTGATACTAGACTATTTCTACCAAAAGCTAACACAATATATCAAATCATATACTTGAAGTGGTTGCTTTGATTATGAATCTCTGATGATCATTATTGTGCATGATAACATGCATGCCATTCTCTCTTGAATCAACAAACCTTTTATTGCATCCATTTCAAATAAATATTTTGATAGTATTATGAAGTGTTGATATTGTTTGTAGTTAAGTGATGATTGATGTAGAATCATGTCCAACCAAGAATTGTCTTCTCTCCTTACTTGAATATTGCAAATGTCTAGTTATTTCATTCTTTTTTTACTTTAATAGCATGACATTATTTTAAATATGGGAAAGAAAGCATGTTTCCTAGTCTCCATCATCAACTCAGATCAATAGATAAATGTTATTCCTTGTTTATTTGTGGTTTTCTTTAACTAGCATCGACACCTGGCTAAAGATATCTTTCTTAGAATATTTTCTTTGGATGATGTTTTCTATAGGATGCATACTTATTATGTGTTTGTTTGATATCACTTAATGCCTTAAATCATTGCAAGATATTTATTTCTATTCTTCAATATTCAAGTGCCTATCAATTTGCAAATTGTGCTCTTTAAGATTTTGCAATATATATTTTTATATTCCTTGAGATTCATGCCTATTGCTTCAAAAGAAAGCACCGAATCATACCCACATTAAAAATCAGATTGGAAAATATGAGCTAGGAAGGATTCTACGAGAGGGGATTTTTTCCAAGGCTACATTCACCATTAACATGGAAACATGGCAAAACTATGCCATGAAAATATTAGACAAGTCACATGCCTTGTCTATGCATATTTTCTCTCCATACATGTCTATCGGGGGTAGTTGCAGCTACAACATCTATAAATTCCTTCTATCATTCATCATTTGATGAGTGCTCATACCCTATTTCAAGCTCACATTTCAGTGTCAGCAGAGAAGAAGCTGGAAAAGGTTGGGAAATCAGTTTTACACCTACCACTTGCATTAGCTTGAAAGTTTCAAAGGGAACCATTTATTCACTAGTACAATTTTTTATCTAGTCCATGCACCTTGCCTAGAAATGTTTGCTGACACAAGACCTTAGATAGTCCTCACATACATCTGACCTATGCTATGCCTTAATTTTCTATGTTTTTATAGGTCCTCTATAGTCGTACCATTATTGTGCTACAAAGAAATATTTCTTGAGATATTTTATTGACTACAACCCTTGCAAGTGGTGATCTACACATTTAGTGTCCCTACCATATTCTAGCCTCTGATAGCACAATAAGATTTCCAAGGTTAGAAAAGATAATCAATGCGATGCATTTCATGTATTAGAAAGTATTTGAGATTTCCTATACCAACATTGAATCAATGCTACACACAAACTCATTTATTTCCTGAGTGCTGGACATTCCAACTAACCTGAATTTTTCTCTCTCTCTCTCATTAGAATCTATATTCTATTCATTTCATGTCATTATGAATCAAGGCTTCCGAATTGTGGTCATATAATATCTCCAAGTAGAGCTCTAAATTTTGAATTATTTATTCAATTATTCTCAGAAGCATTTATTTTCTTCATCATTGTGTCCAAAGATGTGTTTCTAATTTTGTAAAGAAACAACATTATCTATTGTTTTGGCAGCATTAGCATTACTGAGAATGTTTCTTTCTTTTGTGTTTGTTAATTTTTCTATTGACTGATGAGTAAGAATGTTTCTAATTGTAGTTTGATAAAATTTTGTGTTGCCTATTCACTATAATGAGATATGATTTCACATTCTAAAATGTGTTACTGAAGTTTGATTTGATTCACGTCCTGTGATTTATAGATCAAAATATATAAATGGGAGATGGTAAATAGTGAAAAGTGTTGTCTCAAATGCTAAATTCCCCCATGTTTGGTGCTATGATTTTTTTTTCAAATATTTCTAATAAATTTATCTTTGAAACTATTTTTATTTTATGATATAAAGGTTCACTTTGGGTGTTGAAATGGTCTAGGGCAATTATGTTGAGAAGATTAGACCTCCAAAATTCAAAACGTTAAATTGGGCACAAACAAGGAGTTTAAAAAGTTGTAGTATTTCAAATGATTGTGTTTGGAGGGAGTCTCAAATTCATTTGCATAAGGAACTTGCAACATTGAAACATCATAAACAATCTTTGGAGAAGATTTGAGTCGAATAAAATTGGGCATTGCACTTGAAATTGACAAAGCATTTTTAAATGCTTAAGGATTTCTTTTTTTTCTTTCATTTTCCATTTTAGACTAGCTCACTTTTCTGGGGGGTTAAAAATTAACCAGTAATTCTAAATTTTCAAGCTAATTAAAATTGAACCTTAGAAACATACTAGAATTTCAATTTGGTCTAAAATTGAAAAATCAATTTCACACTTCATCTTGGTGCTATAAAACGAATACATTATTTCTTTTTGAATCTAAAATGAAAAGTTTATTCTATGTTTTGTAATCCCTTATCTAAAGTAATATCATTTTAAAAGATGTATGTGCTTCTTTCATGCCTCACGATGATCTAGAGAATCAAAAGGATTTTTTGTGATATTAATTTGTATAAGTGATTGCCTCCACACTTCAATTTGGATTCTTAAAATTGGACAAATCTTGCGAGTGTGAAGAAAAGGCATTGTGTCTACTCCTACCTAAATGTGTTGGGTGGTTGAACTAAACATGCACTTATTCGCTACTGTTCACCTTTAGAGAGCCTGCCTTGGTGGGAAAAAATAATCACCCCAAGGGAATGACTCAAACCTATAATGAGCTAAATGGCAAGCTTCTCCAAACTGGTATATAAATTCGAATGTTGAGGAAAGCTCACCATTACAGGAAATCCTATGGACAATCTAGTGATACTATTTGCATGAGTTGATCTTGCCTCTTGTGTGGATTTCTAAATAGGTACCTTGATTAAGAACCAATTGTGTAAAGGCTAATATCTTTATCTATTTGTTGATGCAAGAATATCTGTTCTAAATACATCCCACATTTTTATGGCTCTTAATATAGATGAGAAGTACTCCATGGGAGTTTCATGGGCGGTGATGCTTTCCTGACCCAAGAACTGAGTGCAATATAAGGGGGAGCCTGTGTGGTCAAGCATCTAATCATCCGCTAATAGTAAGCATAGTTGGATTTGTCCAAGTGGGAACTCAACAAATATTGTCTCTTTCATCCTATGGTTGTGCATCATTTAGAAATCAAAACATTTTTCTTGGGTCTAAAATGCTTGAAAACAAACAATCACAAAGTTCTTAAAAAATTAAAACCCTTTAGGGGGAGCAAATACCTTTGACAAATCCAATTTCTCTTGCTTTCCCTAGGCATTTAATCCTTAGAGGCTTCTATGTATTTGGATTTACATCAAAATTTTCTCTACCTAAAGTCAGCATTAGGAAACTATGCTCTTCAAACCTTGATTTTGACATAATGGACATTGCGGAATGAAAAGGAATTGAGACATAGACATTCAATTTGAAAAACTAAGCAAGAATTGGATGTGGTAAAAGAAATTCATTAATCAAGATTAGCTCCAATTGAACCCCACATAGTGCTTGGTATCTTTTGGTCATATGGTTTTCCATACAAACATTGGTCTTTTGGTTTGAACTACTCTTAGAGAAAATTATGTTCTTCACTACCTCGGTCCTGTAAAAAAATTCCTATTAGGTTCATCTAGGATCAAAATCAAACACTTAATCCATCCCCAAAAATTTATCATCTCCATCCCATTAACAACTTTAGAGCTTTAGAAACATCATTATCTAGACATTGGTACATCCTTAAACCAAATCAAAATCATATTTTTAGTTAGGTGTGTGTGGATGAATACTTCCTCACACACTTAGTTAAATTATCACCGTTTTGAATGAGTTCATCCTAAGATAACATCTAACATATTGGGATCTAAAAGTTCATTATCCAAATCAATCAATCAAAATCAAATCCTAAAGTCCAGCATTGATCCAAAGTTCCTAAAATTTTAAACACCAATATCACTCACCCTTTCATCTTTCATCTCATCATTGGTCCTAAACATCTTAGAGGTTCACTTTTGCAACAAGGTGAAAACACAAGAAAAAAATGGAATTTAGACTTGATTCGTGCATTGTGAGTGGTCTAAATCAACCAAACTATCAAATCCTTACAATTCCAGTCGATTATTAGAACTCACATTTATACAATCCATACATGGGATCATTATCTCCTAAAACCCTTAATGATACAACAAATGTTATTTTTCCAAATCTAAATTTTGGACCACCTTTCCTGATGGTTGGTCAAAACCTACAAATCTATCAACAAAAAAATCAATGCATGTGTTTCTTCCAAACAACATTATCCCACCAAATCCATATGTGCCAAATATGAATATATCGAGTACAAGTTTACCAAACATGAACATTTCAAATCCACACTTGGTAAAATTTGGGATAGATATGTTTGCAGATCATTCAAATGTTTTTCAAATTCAAAACAATATGTTAACAACTTCATGTGTTGATCCAAGTCAAGGTAACACCATTCAAAATCAAAGCTACCTAAATCAAGGCAACATGTTTCCCAACCTCAAAAAATTTCAATTTCAACATATAATGCCAAATCTAAACAACATCCCAAATCAAATATTGTCCAAAATCAATTTTTCCATGATACCATACAAACACCAGAAGGATGCATTCCAAATATACTTGAACAAAAACCAAATCAACTATATCAAAGGTGTCAAGATCAAAATCAATATCAAATTTTGTGAGATAAAATTGCTTCACTTGCCAAAAAAGTTGATCCATTGCACCAAGAGACATCTCCACCCCAAAATAAATACACTCTTCCATTGGTTGAATCATGTCATCAAATCGTTGGGTTGTGTCCCCAACCACACCAAGAAAAATATCTCCAAAGTCAAGAAGTTGGATATCAAGATAGACAACATCAAAAACAAACTCAATCACCACATCTCAAAGATCAATCACCATATCTCCAAAATCAATCACCACAAGGTCAATTTAAAGTAGAAATCTCACAAGGTGACAAACGAAAATACACACCACTTCGGGAACCAATCAAATCAGTCATCCAATGATTGATACAAGAAAATCTCACTAAAATTCCTATTTATGTGAATTATCAAGAGCCCATGGTGAAACCACCAAGGTATAATGAGAAGCACCTTTGTTATTTTCAAAAAATAAAGGGATACACAACATTGAATTTTATTCGACTTAAAAATATCATCCAAGACCTTATTGATCAAAAAATAATAACTATTGGGGACAATGATCAGGATTCAACTATTAGCCATAGTAGTGATAATCTCTCCTCCACAATTGTTCAAAATGATGATCAACAATTTTCCATCAATGAGAACCTTGAAGATGTTTCTATCTCATCCAAATATCAACTCAACATACATCAAGAGTCACTTTTTTATCATGATAAATACCCCTCAAAAATATCCAACAATGATCTATTCAAAGGAGTGTTAACATTATTTGATCCTATAATTGATGATCCTTTGACCAATTATCATGTTGAAAGTGTCTATACATCACCTAATGAGTTACAGGACATAACTCCAGATTTTACCCCAAAGCATGATCAACATCCTTCACCAAAGTCTAGCAATGGTTCTTTCCAAAATATATTGATATTCTTCGACCTCATGGTTGCATTTATTGAAGAAATCATCAACTCAACATTTGATGCAAGTACACACAAAGATCAAGAGGATATTGATCTATTTCCCATGCCTAATGAATATATCCAAGAACCCTTTATAATCAATCCATCCTTTGAAATGGACCTGTGCCAAGAAATTGATCCAAAGCATGTCAAAAGCAATTCTTAAATCAATCACAATCAAGAATTATTATCTCCAAGATACTACAATGATCTAATGAACACTCTCCTATCTATACAAGATGTTGCAAAAGATGATCATATCCATATGGAACATACTCCTCCATCTACCCATGAGATTATTTCTTTGGATAGACACGTAAATGATCTTCATTCAAAACAAGAGTCTCATACTCTTGATATCATTACCAAGGAAAAATAGTCTCCTACTCTTAACATTTGTACACAAGACAAAGATGTAAAAAAAATCTAGAGACATATCAGAAATGGATCATGAAGAAGGCTTCTATAAAAAAATTTAATTAGAAACATTCTATGGAGACATATCAAAAATAGATCATAAAGAAGGCTTCTACAAAAGTTGTGAATCAAAAAAATCATGTGAAAAAATATCAAGAATGAATCATGAGGAATAATTTTACGTGGATAGTGAATCATCAACATCACTTGAAGAAGCATTAAAATCTAATATTTCATAAGATCAGGAAAAATATAGATCAATCATGGAGTTATCCCACATATGGAGGATGTGATCACTTATAAACTTGCATCGCTTGGATATTTTAGGGAAATCTATCTTATCAATAAAGAAGTTATCACATTTGAAGATCCACGATAGAGAAAACAAGGATTGGCACCTTTTTCTAGGGTAAATAATATCCTATTGCAAATAAAATTTTTGAGCATATGAATTATCACAGAAGAGGATTAGGCCTACATGAAAAGGGTATCCTAGAAATAGTGCAGATTATTAGCAATCCTAAGTGTCAAGGTCTTGGTAGCAAGAATTAAGAGATCTAAACATATCAATGATACCTCTATAATACTGAGGGAAACTTCATCTCAAGCCAAAATCAACATAGGGAGCATGAAAAATCCTTATGATGAAAATAATGCAAATACTACAACCAACCATGTCACAAACCTTCATCCAGCCATCACCCAATCCATGAATTGGGACCAACATCAAAATAAATATTTGAATCAAAGCACAAAGAATGTAACCAAAGAAAAAGAAGTAGTGAAGCATGAAGGAAAAATAAAATACACATGGATACCAAATAATACAAAGAAATATTATCCCTATCAAACTCCATTAGTCAAAGAAAATATGGGGAAAAATAAAAAGGAAAAAGTATCCATCAAATATGTACATAAAGGAAAAGTAAGGCTTCTCAAGTGACATACAAAGTATATCAAGCAGTTGATCCTAATTCCATGCATACTATCATATCCACACATCATTTATCATCTTCCAAAGTTTTGAGAGTCAAAGGTTCCAAACTATCAACCAATCTATCTCCTATTCCTAAACACATAACACCATCCACACCTCCACACATGATATCCAATTCTCACATTGACCATGTATTGGTGGGAACCCTTCATCTTAAGAATTCACAAGGCACTTTATCGCAATGTGCGCACAAAGAAAAAGTTAACTCTGGTATCAACAAAGTTGAACAGGTATCTCAAAAATTGCATTCAAGTGCATGTATCTTTGTAAGGAAGCTTCTTCAAGTAAGATACCAATGGAACCTTATGACATAGGCATACAAAATGACACCACCAAGTGGTTCATAATGAACTTGAGATCTTTCAGAAAAATTAAAAAAATCAAGAAATCATGAAAATAGTAAAAATAAAAATCATCCGCTAGTGAAAACCACTTCGGTGGTGCTTTGGACAGGTACCATGATGAAAACCTGGCAAATAGGTGTCATGTGTAGAATTGATCATATACATGTGCCACTTTGGAGAAAAAATCTTATCACATCCATAATAAAGCCAACATTCCATCCATCTTATCCATAGTAAACCCATTCATCCATGAACCATTTATCCTATCCATCCTCATCGATCTACATCCATCTTCCAAATTATCATGATCTTTGTAAAATTTTGGTGCACACTTTGCACTTGCTTATGGTAAACATCTTGACATGGGTCATTTTCATTGATCCTATCCTACCCAACGTTATTTGAGCCTTGAATCATTATCCAAATGAGAATCCTCTATTTGAACACATTATCTTGTCACAGGATAATCCTTAGAATCCTTTGCATGCTTACCATATGCATCCATCCATACATCTACCCAAGAATCCACCCATGGCATGCCATACATTTCTAGACAGTAGGGGCATATATTTACATCTTGCTTTGGGAATAAATCTTGATCTATATCCTCCAACGTATGTGGTGATCCGAACATTGGAAAATGTAAAATAAAATTGGTAAAGAACTTGTGAGAAAAAAATCCAAATCACTAACCCATGGCATATTTTGACAAGATGATGTTCCTTATAAAGCTTTATCTTTCATCAAACATCAATCTAAAAAATCAATATTAGTTGCATCTAATGTGTACTTCAACGTCACATCAAATCATTCAAAAGACTTCTGTTCCAAGCCAATATATGAAATCTCGATCAATCAAATCCAATCAATCCATCATCATCTTGGGATATTCTTCCCAATCCTCGTGTTTCTTAACACTATCCTTGCATTGTTGTATATCCTCAACAATGTCATCATCATCAAATCCACCAATCTAATCAATCAACCCTAGCATGGTTTTCAACAAAAATCCCAAAATAGAGAACTGATATCATATCCATTTCCAGATCGTCAAAATCATGCGAAAATCCAAAAACATCCAAAACATATCAAAATCCCAAAATAGTTCAAAAAACAAGAAAACTGAAAAATAATTAAATCTTAACTACATCATCTCTGAGATTAATTGTAGGCAAGGCTAATCTTTGATCAGCTCCCAAGACACAAAATCCATAAACATTCATAAAATATTAGAAAACCTAAAAAATTGAAAACATTGAAAATCAAAACATTTGTAAAGCATCTAAAAAGATACCAAAAACAACCTCAAAACATTCAAAAAACCCAAAAAGGTGCATCTATCCCATTTCAACATTCACCCGTAATTAACATTCGCTCATAATAAATCAATCGTCATCTTCATTCTTTGGAAAAAAAATAAGAAACAACCACAACCATTAGCAAAAGAAAACTTCAAACACAAAATCAAAATTGAAACAACAAACTTTTAAATTTAAAATCAAAATCTTGATCATTTTCACAAATATGTCAATTGACCTTATATCAACGACCTTTTCAAACAACCTATCAACTTGCAACCATCCACTAGTGTGTCCTAGGATGTATCTTTCCTACAATGGACATTATCTATTGGCAAAACACTTTGGATACTTATCCTAAACAAAACAACTTGCCACCATCCACTAACATGTCCTAGGATGCATCCTTCCTAGAATGGGCATTATCTTTTGGAAAAATCAGTTTGGATTCTTATCCTAAACAAAACACATCCCCTTGGCTAGAGGTATGAAGAACATTGGCCTGCTTTTTCACTTGATCTTTTCTTTGGTTTATCTTCTTGCGCTCATTCCAATGACCTCTCGATGATGTCTAATCAAAACAATTTAGAGAGAAAATAATGGGGCAGTATCTTTCATTTTTTGTGCTTGTTGGACATGCTTGTAACATAACATTGGTGAATACTTGCTTTGTTCGGTAGATATGGAATGTGTTTTGAATAGATTGTTTACTGTTGCATTGATAGGTTACACCTTTCCATGTTTTGGTCTGAGATGATTCAAGCTTTTGAAGTGCATCCTAACTAGGTTTTTGTATGTCAAGTGTGAACAAGATCCTCCTATTTGTTTGCCAAGTCAAAGTTCATCACACTAGGTGCAACACCATCCTACTTCTTTGTGCCTTGATACATTGTACCTATGTGTGTTATCAAACATAAGGAAATTTATGCTCTTTATTTATCCCATACCTAGATAAGGAATATATCATAATCATTCATCATCATATCTAAGAAAGTCTCAACAACTCATAGACTTGTTGGACTTCTGCATCTTCTTGGATTCAAGGGTTGATCCCTCTCATTATTCTATCCTCTTTAACACTAACATGCTATCATAACATGCATCCATCTTACATTCATAAAATATCTGCACTCTCATCTTGCATATTCATACATATCATCATAGTAACGTCATCCATCTCACATGCATTGCATCATCATTTAAGTTGTTTAGGATAATATAGATTTGTTATTCTAAGCATCTTACGAAAATCTCATTTGCATCATCATTATCATATAGATTTTTTATTATAACCATCCGTGCATCCATCTTGAACCTCTTTGTAATGATATTGACCCTCAAATTGAACTCTTCACTCAATCTCTCGAAGGGGCAATGTGCCAATAGACTTATTTTCGTTGGGGCATCCGAAAAAATAAAATAAAATTTAAATTTTGATCTTGGCGGCTTCATTCTTTGAATCAATGTAAAAGGTACATTAATTCAGAGAGGGGAAAAATGTAGACATGCAAATCGACATCATGCATCTAATATTCTCCAATTAATTATAATAAATCAAATTTATTTAATTAAATTTCTAATGTTCCTCATTTAATTAAATAAATCAAAGTTATTTAATTAAATTCGTAATGTTCTTCATTTAATTGAATTAATCAAGCTTTATTTAATTAAACTACTAATTTTCACATTCCTCTCATTTTGATTTAGAAAAATCCAAAAAATCTAAATAAAATGTCATATCAACTAACCTCTATCTAAGTTAAACAAATCATGATTAACTCCTAACACTAATCCTCTTTTCTCTAGTTTTTGCAACTTGCACATGAAATTCATTTTAATTAATTATCTAATTATCTCTAGTTTCCCTCACAAGGCATATTCTCAAGGAATATTTCCTCATTAACTCCATTTGTTTGATTTTATTTCCCAAAAAAATTTCCCCCCAAAATCTCTCAACCATATGCATTTAAAGCCATACTTTAAATTTCAAACTCAACTTATTACATTTACTTGCACAATCTCCAAAATTTTCTCATTCCTCCTCCAATCACATATGGATAAGTGGCCTTCTTTCATTGGTTGGTCTTTGTCCCACATTCATCCAAATCCTTGAATCTTTTATTTTTCAAATCTATAAATTCATGGCACTTCTGCTTCGAAATCATCCATAGTTTGAACATTTGCACTATAGGCATTTTGAGTTCATCAGCATCTTGCATCTCTTGTTCATTATCATCATCTAAGTTTATCAAGGGTTGGGAAAGGGATAATTTCCACATCAAAGTAGCACCAATCCACTATCGGATAGGTTTGAACATGTTTTGTATGTTTTCAATTAGTTTACTTGATCTTGTCTTGTTTGCATTATGAAACATGTTTGAGTATTTCATAAAGAGGTTAGATTTTCTTGGCTTTTAGGACTAACCATACTAATGTATGCTAAATTTCAAGCTTTTGCAGATTTAGCATCTATAGTAGGAAAAAATTTCCTCTCCCTTGTTGCAGAAAAAAAATCCGTTCTCTAGTTAGCATCAGATAAAATACTTCATATTCTGAGGTAAATTTATTTTTGTGTGGTTTTTCAAAAAAAATCACGGAAGCCCCATCATGTCTTAATAAAGAAGTTTTATTAAAATCGCCATAACTTTTTGTAACAATGGGATAATTTCTAGGTTAGCAATGTAATATGCAGAAACATAAAAACCCAAAGTAGGTAATGGAGTGCAAAGGAATAGATGAACAATCTCATAGATTGTCTTCATCCTCCATGAATAACCTCCATTACACCTTCTTAATTTTCTGAAATAAACCACTTGCCCTCAGATTTAAAAAGAGAAAGTCAATGAAGATGACAAACCCTAAGCAAATATTGAAGGATTTGAATGACCTAAATGCAATACTATGCCCTACTGCAACTAGTAAGCATCTACAATGTCTAAGCTATGTTAAAATGAAATCTAAAAATAATATGCCAAATGAAACTAACAATACTAAGAATATGAGAATACAAGATGACAAGAGATAAAATATGAAAATAGCATGTGATCAGAGATGCAAGATGTGACAGAAATTGCTCTTTTATAGAAAAGGCAATTTCGTGTGAATGGACAAGATTGAAAGTTAGTAAATGCCCTAGAATTAATGGACGAGATTCCATATATCGACCCACAATTAGGGTTAGGACAACACTAGGTCAGATTCAAAATAAAGGGTCAAGATTGATTTTAAGAAAATCAAATCAAAGGGCTGACAATGCATGTGACAAAAGATTATGGGAACGGAAAATGAAGTTGTTGGGGAATCAAATAATAATTTAAAATTATTTGATTTAAGAGGAGATGTTGACTTTTCGAATTAAAAATTATTTTAATTCAAAAAGTGTGGGGACATGTGACAGTAAATAGTTTAGATTAAATTATTTACCAAAGAAGCGAATTTAGAAGGGACTTATTATAAATAAATAATATTTATTTAAAATGAGCACAATGAAAGAGGGGGAATTAAATAATAAAATTATTTAATTTGGGTGTTGGGACTTATTTTAAATAAATAAGATTTAGAATAAATTAAATAATAAAAGGTTATTTAATTTAGGTGGAATATTAAATAATAGAGATATTATTTAACTATTAGAGGAATGTGACAAATAGAACCTTTTAAATTAAATATAAAGATTTAATTTAAAATTTTGGAAAGTGAACCAAATTAAATAAATAAAATTTATTTAATTTAGGAGAGAAGAGGCTAATGAATAATTAGATAATTAAATATAATTATTTAATTATAGTGGAAGGTGGATTAAATAAATAAGAATTTATTTAATTTTAGGAAGACATAAATGGGTAAATAAATTAAGAAATTTATTTAATTATAGGAAGATATTTAGACAATTAGTGACACATTAAATAAACAATTAAAAATTATTTATTTAATAATCAAGAAGAATATAAATATATGAATTAATTAAATAATTATGAATTATTTAATTAATAGTCGAAAGTGGGTCAAGGACATAATTAAAATGTTTTAATTATGCTAGGAAGAAAGATATTAAAATAGAGATTGTAGGCCTAGGTCATTTTTATGTGTCTACATTTGCCCCTCTTTGTCATAATGCAGCCTGTCGCATTGTGGGAAAGAAAATAAGTCAAAAATATGCCCCAAGGCAAAATAGGATGAGGAAGAATGACGAGGAGGGTTGCGGTATGCCCCCTCGAGAGGACAGTCAGGTTCCAAGAACTTGGGTGTGCTCTCAAAAGTGATGAGAAGACTAGAATATGAAGAGACAAAGAAATGTTAGTTTGAAAGATATGGATGATGATATGGATGCAATGCCTATATGAGATGCATGTTAGTTCCTAGACCAAATCCTTCAACATTTTCGATAGGACTTTAATATTTATTGCTCTTTAATCATCATTGGGCAGTAAAAAATGACACAAATTGACAACAAACACCATGGTATGACATAGACCAAGGTGTGCAAGGTCATCCACTTGGAAAATAGATAGTCATAGACAAGGAAATGTCCTAACTCATACTAGAGGCCCATTTTCCACAGTTTTTTTGTGAAGACAATCCACAAACAGCAGAAAAAGACAAGGACAAACCATGAAACGTCATTACTTCTCTAAATCCTGTTTACAGGACATCCTCAAGAAAATAGCAACATGATTGCCAAAAGACAGAGTCAATATAAATATAAGACAAAATAGCCAAAAATTAATAGCCATTTACTTGTATTGCCAATGTTTGTTTGTTGAAGATTAATTGTTTGATAGTTTGACAGTTTTGATGGTTTGACGGTTTGACGATGCCTAAAGTTAGGAAGGACACATCCTGAAAAGGAAAATGAAACTTTGATGTGGCCCAAATCCAAGAAGGACACATCTTGAAGAGGACCAAAAAGTGACGAGATTGACATTTTGACTAATGCTTTGGCAAGCTGATTGATTTTGATTGTATGATTGACCGACTTATGTTGTCTGAGTTTGACCAATTTTGACACTGATGTTTCAAATGACTATCTTGTGTTAAGTGCGACTTTGTCTGCTTTATTTGACTGATGCAACCATGTTTGACTTATGGTTTTTATTTTGACAAACCTAAAAGGATTGACCTAATGTCTCGGGGATTCAAAGATGAATCTTGTCTACGTAGCAAATGTGCAGAGACAATGTAGTTTGGACATGGACAAAAGATTGACTGAATCAACTAACTGAATTGAATTAACAAGACAAAAATTGTCTTTGAATTTGTTTTTGGGATTTTGACATTGATTTGGATGTTTTTTGTATTTTCTCAAGACATTTTTCAATTTTTAGGTCGTTTTTTAGGACTTTATACGATTTTTAGGATTTTTTACAGGACTTTATACATTTTTTAGGAATTTTTCAGGACATTTTCAGATTTTTAGGATTTGTTTACGTAACTTTTTCTGATTTTTATGACCTTTTTCAAGACATTTTCCAATTTTTAAGACTTTTTTGATGTTTTACGAAAATTGTGACAAATGCATGTGAATGATGCCGACACACATGAATCTAGGGACAACCATGATTTTGCTGCTAGTCAAGCTGAATACTGATTGAAAGGTGATGTCAATGACAACATTGTTTGACGTGGAAAGGACACATCTCGAAACAACGTGAGGATGACAATGATATGACAAGAGGATAAAAGTCTACAACAGGGCCAGGGATAAAGTCAAGGAATGTTTTAGATGGTGGGCTAGGTTTTCCATATTGTTATATGTGGAATGACTTAAGTAGGACTAGATGGGATGATGAGAGATCTTTAGACCTTTGACAAGGGAAACCAAGATGGGCGATAGGTATAAAAGGACAATGGATGGATTTGATAAAAGATAGGAGACATGGATGGCTATTATCGTATAGTTGTCAAGGATAATGTCACATGAGGCTAAAGTATGGTCTCTAATGATTGCATCACATAGGGGATAATGAGGCCATGAAGATAATGACATGATATTGAATAGGGTATGGTCAAAGGATAGACAAGTCAAAAACTTTCCCAAAGCATGACATGTGTTTGTATTTTAGTCCTTATCAAAAGTAGGTGGGAAAATAGACGAAAATGACAGGGCTTGGATGGATAGATGGAAATGTCATAAGAAATTTGATGTGAAGGGAATGGGAGATGAGATGACTTGCCCCCAAGTGTAATGGTCCATATAGATGATTTATTCTAGACATAATGCCTGCTTGCCAAGTTTTCATCATGGTACTTATCCAAAGCGTCTGTTTGCCAGGTTTTCACCATTGGACGAAAGTTTTCTCTTTACTATTTTTGTATTTTTCCTTTTTTTTGGATTTTTGCATTTTTGCAAGATAGCCTTGATTATTTAGATGACCACTGATTGTGTTGAAGCCTTTGACAATGTCGATTTAGAGATTGATGCCATAACATGCCAATCATGACCTTCCTGAAGTAGTTGCCTTGTCAGGATGATAGCCCTTGTATACAACTGATTGATGTCATTGTGATCCTTTTTGATACTAGAGTTGACCTTATCAAAATACGCACCTCATGATAGAGTGTCATGAGAGCCCTTATGATAAAGCGTTTCTGCCAAGATGCGATGGATTTGTGACATGGGATGTTTTGAATTTAGGCGAGATGTAGGATTATGATGGATGATGGTAGATGTTAATGGGTTAGTTGGATGTTTGGATGCATTTATTTTTATTTTCCAAACTTTGGGTGTTGGATGACGAAGTTGGAAATTTTTATTAGGAGAGTGTTTGGAACCAACATTTTTATATGTCTTGCTTGATGGCCATTTTGATAGAGGTGGACATGTATTATATGTGGGAGTCCTCTTGTGTTGTGGCTCCACATTTTGATTGAATTTTGGCATATTTTCTTTGCCTGATTCATTATTTTCTTGACTTGATCCATTTTGTTTTCGGATCCATTTTAGCTTCATTTGTCCACTTGACTTTTTGTCTGATTTGATGGCCTTTGACGTTTGATTTTTGATTTTGTACTTGTAAGACTTTTGTTGGTTCCAAATGGAAGGTTTATTCATGATGGAATGATGGTTTTGGGTGTGGAGGAAAGGAGTGTTGGCAACAACCTTATGACAAGGACTACTCATGATACCCATTTTGACATTTGTATTAGATAAAGTTGCCCCCAATATCAAAGAGGGACCACTAACATTATCTGATTTTCCAACTGATGAATATCCAAGACCTTGATGTTCGTAATGTGCTTGAACTTGAATGGGTTCCAAAATTCCTTGCTCGTGTAGGCCTAATCCTTTTCCCTGATCATGCATGTTCTAAAATTTTTTGTTAGCGATGGGATACTTGTTATTTTGGAAGCAAGATGCCAACCCATCCTTATTGTGGAAATTAATTCTCAAAATCTTCTCATCTGTGAGAAAGCCTGCTCTGAAAAAGATAGATGATCCTAATTCATAGGATGTTGTAGCTTCACTGACATGTTGGACAGATTTTTGACTTACATCTTCAGTTTGATTTTTTGACATATCAGATTCTGATGATTTTGTTGGTGCTTCGAAGTTGATGTCAAAACCATCTTCATGGTCATTGTCATAGAGCCCACTGAATTTAGTTATAGCTTGATCCTTTTCAAATATGTCCATGCTAGGAGACTCTTGTTCTAGTGGTAGATCATCTATGTGTCCCATGGAGGCAAGTGTCTCATTGTTGGTAGTGTCAATGTTGGAAGCTTGGAGAGGGTCGTCTTCAAGTGTTTCATCATGAAGGGAATAAAGTTCAAGGAGTGGATCATTTTGGACTTCTTTATCAAAGATAGTGTCTTGATCAAAGATGGGTTTGTTTTGAATGTCATGATTGGAAATAGGGTCTTGACCAAGGATAGGTTCATCTTCAATAACATGGTTTTGGATGGACTCTTGATCAAGGCTAGGTGTATTTGGTATGCCATGATTATCTAGGAGGACTTCTTGAATGGATGTAAAGATGGGGTCATGCGATAGACTACTTTGATCGTGACATGATGATGATGTTATGACGTTGTGCTTTGGACTTGCCTCTTGACATGTATCCTCAAGTGTAGGTAAGAAGATGGGACTTTGGAGACCATCACTAGATGTATTTTTAAGAAAACATGGAGTGTCTTGAAATGGATTGGTGTGCAATGGACTATGATATGATGTGGAGGTTTGGAAATGATTAGTGGATAAAGGACTAGGATGAGGTGAAGGATTGGAATAATACATGGATGCATGACAAGGATATGATGTGGATGGAGGATTAGGATATGATGTGAATGAAGAACTAGGATATGATGCATGTGGAGGACTAGGATATTATGTGAATGAAGGAATATGATATAATGTGGATAGTTGGTTTGGATTGATGGATGGTTGATTTCCCTTGTCGAAGTTAGGGTGGGTATGACCAATGGAAGTTTGTTGTGACTTAGTGCCATGGGTGGTGTTAGGGGACTCTTGATAATAGAAGGATAGAGGACTAGGGATCATGGATTGTTGGTAGGATGGATAGATGGATGGAGAGCTAGGGATTGTAAATTTGGACTTGGATTGGAGGTATAGTGTTTTGAATTCCTATGCAAGTTATGCTTGACCATTACTACTAAATTGGCATTCAATTTGACTAGCAAGCATATCAAAGTGGCTTGAAGACATGTTGGTGGATGGCATGAGACTATGCTTTATGCAAGGTGAAAATTCAAAGTGATAACAGGGGATGCCTTATGCCAAATGATTTTTAGGAAAGGTTTTCTTAAGCATTCAAAGTTTGGCCAATGTCTCAATTTTGATTTTCAAAGAAATGGTTTGAAGGAAAAGATGAGAAGGTGAGATTTCCACTCTAGACTTATGAGTTGGAAATAGCTCACCAAAAGACAATGACTAAGGATTGATTTGCTTCACTTGGTCCAATGACAATTTACTTTTTGAGACAATGGTTTGACAAAGAAAGGAAAATTTTCCTATCCCAAAGTGTGCAAAATTGAGGACTTGATTTGACAAATGTGGTTCATGATGGAAAATGTGTTGCAAGAAGTGATTTGACAAAAAAAAATAAAAAAATTAGGTTGCTTGCAAAGATTTGTTTTAGTTTGACAAATTTATTTCAGATTTTTGCAAGTTTGATGTCCATTTGTTGGAATTGTTAAAAAATAGTTGGCAAACACATGGTGTTAAAAATCAACCACATAGAAGTCATTTTACAAAATCTTATGGCTGCAAGGATAGTATTCTTTTGGATCCCACTAACCACATATCCTTAGTGAATGAATTCAAAAACTTGGCCCCACAGGCTCCCCCTTACAGTGCACTCACTTCTTAGGGCAACCAAGCTTCCAACCTATATGAAACTCCCATGGCAGATTGATTATCTCTACTAAGAATTGCGCAGGTGCGAGTGTCATCAAAACGACCATTGTTGTACTAAAGAATAGAAGGTTTTTGGCTTACTAAAATAAGGGATTTGATTTGGGCACCCATTCAAAAGGCCACGCAAGAGGCATTATCATCCTAGTATACAGAGGTTACATTCTGCAGGACTGGGGAATCAATTGCTTGTCTGCAAGAACTTTTGTAATGCTAAGTTTTCTTTAACATTAAAATTTATATACCGGTTGGGCATCGCTTGGCTTTAGCGCGTTTCCGGTTTGAGTCACTTTGGGGTGAGTACTTTTTCCCACCAAAGTAGGCCCAATTTTCTAAAGTTGACAAAAGCAAGCAAAAATATTCATAGTTCAGTCAATCCTTGTTTAAAAAGGAACAGAAAACACATCAATATCCTAACTCACACTCGCATGGTTTTCATTTTAAGCCCAAAATGAAATGTGTTGACAAACATAAAAAACATGGAGTTCATTTTAACCGTTTGTAGTATTTGTCAAAACATGGGGTTCATTTTAACCGTTTGTAGTGTGAACTAACTAAAATTTTAGTTTAACCCAATGCTATGAAGAGATGCAAATTCATTTTAAACCAATGAGTTATAATGCAACATTGTGTTCTTTTTAGCCCAATCAGTACGCATGCATGTTCATTTTAACCCATGAATGTAAAATTTAGATTTGTCTAAGATTTGTGGAATAAATAAGAAAAATGTTAGACTCCTCGCCACAAGCTGCAAACAAAAAATCAGTAACCCCAAAATCTGTAAACTACCATACAGAAAAAAGTGTTGCCCTAACCCAAATTGACCTAGTGCAAGTCCAAAACCTAGATTCAATAACAATTTCTCTTACACCCAGGATCGCACAAGTGTGCAAGGGGAGAGGATACTTCTATTATTGATCACTAATATTAGAGGGTTGGCTAGTCAACATAAATCTGATTTTTGGAACTAGTTTTTGCCTCAAAAGTAAAAACACATAAAATGAACCCTTCTTGAAATTTAAAGAGTTTTCCAAAAATGTAAAGAAATCTGAAAATTTCACATTTTTGCATCCAAAATTATTTTTTTATGAAAAATCATAAAAAAATTATTAAAAATTGAAAACAGCTTGAAAAAACTTTATTCTTTTATTCCAGGTGCCTAACATTATTCTAAACCTACCAAAAAAAAATTGTGAATAGATCTGCAAAATTATGTGAGATATAAGTCAATCTTTGTAAAACCCTAATTTTTAAAGATCTGATTTTTGTCAAACTATTCTGGAAGAAAATTAAAAACATAAAAAATAGACCCCTATTGAAATTAAGAGAGCTTTCCAAAACTGTAAATAAATCCAAAAAATTTGCTAACGTGCTCTCACAATTGATTTTTCATGAAAATAACCAAACAAATTATTAAAATTTAAAACAGCTCCAAAAAGTCTTGTTTTTGGAAGAGAATCTCTTGATATTGTCTCCAACCTACAAAAAAAAAAAAATTGTCTGAAAATATGCAGCTGTTTGGAAGATATGGTTGAATCTTTGAAAACTAGGGTTTTATCTCCAAAATGGTACAAAACTTGTAATAAAAAACCAACAACACCTGCAACAAAAAGATCCAACTCCAAAATTCTTCAAAATTTGTCAAAATATGTCAAGTTCACCAATGTAACAATGGGTATTTTCCTAGGTTTAGCAAATATCATATGCAGAACATAAAACCCAAAGTAGGCAATGGAGTGCAAGGGAATAGATGAACAATCTTATAGATTGTCTTCATCCTCCATGACTGACCTCCATTACACCTTAATTTTCTGAATATGATTTGTTTTCCCTCAGATTTGTGAAGAGCAAGCCAATGAAGATGACAAGCCCTAAGCAAATATTGAAGGATTTGAATAACCTAAATGCAATACTATGCCCTATTGCAACTAGTAAGCATCTACAATGTCTAAGCTATGTTAAAATGAAATCTAAAAATACTATGCCAAATGAAACTAACAATACTAAGAATATGAGAATGCAAGATGACAAGAGATAAAATATGAAAATAGCATGTGATCAGAGATGCAAGATGTGACCAAAATTGCTCTTTTATAGAAAAGGCAATTTCGTGTGAATGGCCAAGATTAAAAGTTTGTAAATTCCCTAGAATCAATAAATGAGATTCCATATAACAACCCACAATTAGGGTTAGGAAAACACTAGGCCAGATTCAAAACAAAGGGTCAAGATTGATTTTAAGAAAATCAAATCAAAGGGTTGACAATGCATGTGACAAAAAGATTATGGACACGAAAAACGAAGTCATTGGGGAATCAAATAATAATTTAAAATTATTTGATTTAAGAGAAGATGTTGACTTTTCGAATTAAAAACTATTTTAATTCAAAAAGTGTGGGGTCATGTGACAGTAAATAATTTAAATTAAATTATTTACTAAAGAAGGGAATTTAAAAGGGACTTATTTTAAATAAATAATATTTATTTAAAATGAGCACAATAAAAGAGGGGGAATTAAATAATAAAATTATTTAATTTGGGTGTTGGGACTTATTTTAAATAAATAAGATTTAGAATAAATTAAATAATAAAAGGTTATTTAATTTAGGTGGAATATTAAATAATAGAGATATTATTTAATTATTAGAGGAATGTGACAAATAGAACCTTTTAAATTAAATATAAAGATTTAATTTAAAATTTAGGAAAGTGAACCAAATTAAATAAATAAAATTTATTTAATTTAGGAGAGAAGAGGCTAATGAATAATTAGATAATTAAATATAATTATTTAATTATAGTGGAAGGTGGATTAAATAAATAAGAATTTATTTAATTTTAGGAAGAAGAGGACTTAATTAGTGACATAATTAAATAAATAAATAAAATTATTTATTTAATAATCATGAAGACATAAAGGGGTAAATTAATTAAGAAATTTATTTAATTATAGGAAGATAGCTAGACAATTTGTGATGCATTAAATAAATAATTAAAAATTATTTATTTAATAATCAAGAAGAATAGAAAGATATGAATTAATTAAATAATTATGAATTATTTAATTAATAGTCGAAAGTGGGTCAAGGACGTAATTAAAATGTCTTAATTATGCTAGGAAGAAAGAGATTAAAATAAAGCTTGCAAGCCTAGGTCATTTTTACATGTCTACACTTTTGGCTTAGGTATCAATTTTTTGCAAACAACATATCATTGGAAAGTTGGTTTAGAACATTATCTAGTGGTGTAGGAATTTTTATCAGATTTTATTCCTGTAATATTTTATCACAACCTGAATTTTGTGCTTTCTTGTGGACTCTCAAGCTTATATATTTTCACTATCTTGTTGGATTTTGGAGATTCCATTGGCATTCAAAAGGTGATTGAGAACTCTATCACTTTGTCCATCTAATTTTCTCATATTTAGACCCAGCTACATTCTATTGTTTTTTTGCAATTTGATACATTTTCTTGATAAATTGGACATATTGCAATTTGGAGAAAGTATATTTGCATTGGGAGGCTTCATTTTCAATTGTGTGTCATATTTGCAAGTTTCTATTCAATATCAAAGGTCAATGTCTTTGTAATTTTGGAGATCAATTATAGTTTGTTATGGAGTTTTTATTTCATCCTTCCTTGATTATGTTAGAAAGGGGAAACTATAAACAATGGAGAGATCTTGTATCATAAACCATCTATAGTCACTTCAATTGTTGCCACATTTATATGGTTTTTTTCCCCTCCTCATAAAGATATCCAGAAATTTTCTTGGAGTTGTAGAAGTTATGATGTCTTAGAGGTTATTGAAATGCATGTTGATGATGATGTTTTGAAAGCTATTGACCATTGTGATTGTCCTCATCTTCTTTGGACTAAGATTTGGGAGGTATATGGAGATCCTGATACTCCACCATTCCCCAATGATCATGATTCATAATTTCATGTGCCCCTTCATTCTTCATTTAAGGATGTTGAGAAAATTGTATCAAAAGAAGATTATAGGTATTCAAATATTAAGGATGCTAATCTAGTACTTGTGAACTATTATTTTTTCTGTTCTCACTGAGGTCTGAGAGAATTGTTGTAGGTTTGGATTTCTCTTTGTTGAAATCTTATGACTTGTGGTTCCAGATTCGTCTTGCCTTGGTTCTATTGAAGATGGTTTTGGAATTTGGAAGTATTGAGCTTAATTGATTGATGTGTTTTACACTAGTGTGGTCGACCTTGTGTCAAGCACTATCTTCAAAGTTGATGAAGCATGTTGGATCTATTATGTGTCTTGATGAAGCATGTGTTTGGGTTGCCCTCATTCTAATTCCACCCTAGGATGTTTGGCACTGACCTAATCTGAATTTAAAGTTGGATGGATGAATTTGTATCTTTTCAAGGTTAGAGATGGTATAAATACAAAATGTTCTAGCAATGAAAATTGTACATAAAAAAAGAAGGAAGATAAGTAAAAAAGTATATGTAACTTTGATGCTACTCTAAAATTGTGTGAGTTATGTGTGTTTTTGATCAGTGTGAAACTTAATGCTGAGTTTTTGGATGTAGTGAGAATAAGGCAAACTTTTTCATTCATGCAAGTTGATAGGTGATTGTGGTGAAATCCTTTATTGCATTGGGATTGTTGTCTCTCTATAACAAGTATTCTTTGTCTTCTTTGTATCTCTATGGTAGTGAGCCCTCTAGGTTGTAGCCTTGTGGATAGTGAGTCTGGATAGTGAGTCCTTATTTTAGGTAGTGAGCCCTTTCTCAGGAGAGCCTTATTTAATTAGTGATCCTTTTTGTAATCAATTTTGATATTCTCTATAGTGTTCAAGTTAATACTCACCATGGTTTTTACCTCATTGGGTTTTCCACATAAATCTAGTGTTATTATGTTTGTGCATTGGCATTTGATGTTTAATCACTTAATCAGTTTATGTGTTAGATCTGATGGGTTAATTTAAGGTTATAATTTGTGGCAACTAATTCACCCCCCGTCTTAGTTGTCCTATCCAACAATTGGTATCAATGATTAACTACTTGAGGAAGGTCTAGAATGGCTAGTAAAATTATCTTTGATTATATGAGGCTTCATGGAACTAATTATGGTATATAGAAAGTATTTATGGAAGAATATCTATATTATTGTTCATATGATGTAGAGAAAGATTATAAGAATCCCTAAACTCCTCCTGCTAATGGTCTAAGTACACTTGAATAAATTAAATGACATGAAGTGAATAATAAGAAAAATTTCATCTTGAAGAATAGTTTTGTACATTTTGAGTTGATTAAGGTTCAATATTTGAAGACAACTAAGGAAGTCTAGGATACTTTAGAAAGACTACATGATGGTGATGAGAGGGTGAAAGAGGAAAAATTATAGAATTTGGAAACACAATTTGATATTTTGCATATGTTTGAAGATGAGAATGTTAAATCCTCTATACAAAGATTGGATGAGGTAGTGTCTAGAATGTGATATCTTGGTGCCACTATAGATGAAACTAGAATTATAAATAAGATTCTCATAACTCTTCTTGATACTTACAATGAAAAAGTGAGTGCTATTGAGAAGACTATAGATTATAATACTTGTACTAAGGATCTGCTGCTAGGATTTTTTACATCTTATGAGATGAGGAAGACGAATCTGAGAAGTGGGGGTAAAACAAAGACTAATTTTAAAGCTATAAAAACTAAAGATCTGGATGAAAAATTTGATGAAATAAAGGCTAACTTTGTAAGAAGAATGAGAAAATGATTTGATAAGTATGAAGGTAAATTGGTCACTATGTTACAAAATGTTTGGAAAGAGATAAAAGAAATAAACAAATATATGGGAAAGAAAAAAAATGAAGGAAGACTAATATAGCTTACTATGTTAATGGGAATGCTAGTATTTAAGATGAGAATTCAGAATATGAAGATCCAAATGACAATGAATTATTGTTCTTGGTGACTAAGCATGAAATTACTTCTACTAAATCAAAAAAATAGTGAAATAAAAATCCTCTCGAGAAGGAGAAAGAGAAGGAGGAGAAAAATGAAGGTATTGTTATCTCTGCCCTACATACTAAACAAGAAAATAATTTTTAAGTAGCTGATAGTGGTTGCTAACATAACATGACTGGTGACAAGAATAAGTTTTTGAAACTTGATAAATATGATGGAGGTTTGGTTATGCTTAGAGATGTTACTGGTGGAAAAATATGTGGGATAGGTTCAGTAAGTTTTGATGGCAAGCATCATACTAATGATGTTTTCTACATTAAGGGTTTAAGTTATAATCTATTGAGCATTGGTTATATGTGTAGAAAAGGATATGATATTTTGTTGAAGGATGAGAAATGTGAGATCTAAAAAGGATCTGGAACATTGATTGCTATAGGTAAGAAATTTGAAGGGAATATTTATGAACTTAAAGGTTCTGATGGGTGATGTTTTATGACTCAGATAAATGACAACTAGCTATGGCACAAAATAATGTGTCACATGAAGTTTGATAACTTGGCAAGGATCAGTACTATATAGGTTGTGACGGATCTACAGAGAATTAAAAAGCCTATAAATTCTATCTACTAGAATTGCTAGTTCGTGAAGAAAACAGGAAAGCATTATAGATCAAGAGAACAATCTACTACTGGATTACTAGATTTGGTTCAAATATATCTTTTTGGTCCCATGATAGTGTGAATTATACCTGGTGAAAGGTACTTTATGCTTTTAATTGATGATTATTCTAGATATACATGGGTTACATTTCTAAGAGAGAAATCAAATGCATTAGATATATTCAAGGCATTCAAGGCTATAATAAAAAATAAGTGAATTTAAAGATTAAATGCTTGAGATCTGGTAGAGGTGGAGAATTAACCTCCCATGAGTTCAATAAGTTTTGTGAATTGCATGGAATAAAGAGACAGTAATATGCTTTGAAAACCCTTTAGCAAAATGGACTTGTTGAAAGGAAAAACATAATAGTTCAAGAAGTTGCTATGTCAATGATAATTGAAATTAGATTATCAAAATTTTATTGGAAATAAGCTATCCACACTATTGTATATGTATTCAATAAATTTCAGGCAAGAGAAAATAGTACAAAGTCTCCCTATTAGCTATGACACAAAATAATTCCTATAGTTAAATATTTCAAGGTATTCAGAAGAAAATGCTATATCAGAAGAGATGAGAATTTTTTTCGTAAGTTTGATGCAAGAAGTGATGAAGGAATCTTTCTTGGATACTCTACCAAAATCAAGGTATACAAATGTTTAAAAAAAAAATTGAGAAAAATTGTGGAAAGCTTGAATGTAAAGTTTGATGAAACAATGAATAATTCTATTGATATTGATGGATATGTATCTGATGAACCTGACTATGCAAGAATAGAAGAAATTATAGTAGAACAAGCTAAATATGAGTAGAAAAAGAAGAATGAACAAAATTAAATAGAAGAAGATTCTCCAATGATTCCCCCTAGGACACTTAAATATGTATAGAGGAATAATTTAGAAAGTCAAATTATTGGAGACAAGACAAAAGGTGTGTTAACTAGAAGTAAAGTTACTACTAAAGTAAACTTGTGCTTATTCTATGAGATTGAGACAAAGTCAGTAAGTGAAGCCTATGAGGATGAACATTGGAAGGAAGAAATAAAAGAAGAAATTTTGTAGATTGAGAAGAATCAAACTTGGGAATTGGCCCCAAGAGCGGAAAACAAAAATATAATTGGATCAAAATGGGTATTCAGAAATAAGTTGAATGAGAATGAGAAAGTTGTCAGAAATAAACCAAGTCTTGTGTGTAAATTCTACTCACAAGTGGAAGGTATATATTTTCATGAGATTTTTTCCTTCATAGCAAGAATGGAAGCTATAAGGATGCTCTTGGCATTATCTTCTTATAAATATTTCAAAGTCTATCAGATGGATGTCAAGTCAACATTTTTGAATGGTGAACTAGAAGAAGAGGTCTACATGGAACAACCAATAGCATTTTAATAAATAGATGAATCAAATATGGTGTCCAAACTGAAGAAATATTTAAATATGGATTGAAGCAAGCTCCTAGAGCCTAGTATGCAAGGCTTTATAAGTATTTGAGTCAAGAAGGATTTAACAAAGGTAGAATATGTAGTAATTTTTATTTCAAGACTAAAAAATGACAAAATCTTGATTGTAGTTGTATATGTTGATGACATTATCTTTGGAGGAAATGAAAATATGTGCAAGATGTTCACAAAAAATATGCAAAAAGAATTTGAAATGTCTATGTTTGGAAAGATGAATTTCTTTCTTGGTTAATCAATCAAAGAAAATAATTTTCATTTCATAATCTAAATATGTGAAAGAGATGTTGAAAATATTTGGGATGGATGGCTCCAAACCTATAAGTACTCCTATGGTGGTTGGTTGAAAGTTGGTTAAAGATGATAATTAACCTAAGCTTGATCAAAGAAAGTATAGATATATGATTGGTGGACTAATATATTTGACTGCTACTAGACCAGATATTATGCATGCAATTTTTCTTGTAGCTAGATTTCAAGAAGATCCAAAGCAAACACATGTTACTATATTTAGAATAATATTCAAATATTTGACTGGCACTATGGATTATGGATTATGGTATCTTATAGAAATTGATTGTACACTTAGTTCTTATACAGATGCATATTAAGCCAAAATTATAGATGATAGAAATAGTACAAGTGGTGGTGCATTCTTTCTAGGATGCAGATTGGTTGCATGGTTGAGTAAGAAGCAAGATTCAGTCACTTTTTCTACTATTGAAGTTGAGTATATTGTGGTTACATCTTGTTGTACACAATATTTATGGATGAAACAAACATTGATTGATATCACAATGCTATATGATGATATTTAACATTTTAGAAAATTAGTCAGCATTAGGGGCTCTTCTTGCAAAATTTGATGATCAAGGTCGTGAAAGAGCAGTCTATTATATCATTTGTACCTTTGTAGGATATGAATTGAATTACAACAACATTGAATGTGCCTATCTTGCGGTAGTATTTGCTACTCAAAAAATTTGGCACTATATGCTAAATCATCAAACAATGTTAGTGGCAAAGATTGATCTGCTCAAGTATCTCCTAAGTAAGGCAACATTAACAGGCCAATTGGCTAAATGGGTTATGATACTTGGTGAGTATGACATCCAATATTTGGAAAGGAAGGCTATAAAAGGATAGGTGATAGGATATTAGTTAGTAGATGCATAGATGAAGGCAGATCATCCTTTAGTGATAGATTTTCCTGAAGAATTTCTCTTCAACATTGATGTTAAAACCAAATGGAAACTATAGTTTGTTGGGTAACATACAAATCATGGTTCAGGAGCAAGTGTCCTATTTGTTACACCTCAAGGCGATACTATTCCTAAATCATTTAGGATTTATTTCCCTTGTACTAACAATACAGCAGAGTATGAAGCCTTAGTGACAGGACTAATAATGGCAGCACAATGAAAAATTAAGAGTCTACTTGTCTTTGGTGATTCCCAGGTAGTAATTTGACAGGTAAACAATGATCATGATACTAAGGATGATAAACTAGCTCCCTACAAATGCATGGCTGATAGTTTCAAGCAATACGTCAATGAAATTACCTTTCAGCAAATACCACGTATTTAAAATAGAGCTACAGATGTTATGGCAATTGTGGGTTCCTTGTTGGATATTCCGAGTAATGTGCCTAAGTTTGAGTTTCTGGTTGAACAACTGTTGGTCCATTCCTACGATGTCCTCGATACTGTGATGGTGTGTACAATTGTTGGTCCTACATCCCCTTGGTATAAAGAAGTTTTTGACTACCTAAAAGACCAAACCTTACCTCTAGACTTGTCCAATAACCAATGCGAAACCTTTATCTAGAAATTAGCTAAATACACCATCATTGGAGATACCCTATATAGACGTACCTTAGATAATTCCCTAATGAGATATCTTGATGCTAAAGAAGCACAAACAACTTTGAGAGCAGTGCATGAGGGTATATGTGGATCCCATTCGAGTGGTCATACTTTAGCACATAAGATTATGAGACTAGGTTATTATTGGCCTACAATGGAGAAAGACTGATTCATCTTTGTAAATAAAATGTAGACAATGTCAGATACATGAAGATTTGATAAGAGCACCAACATAGGAGCTTCGTCCGATTACATCACCATGGCCTTTTACCCAATGGGTACTTGAACTCATAGGTAAGATACACCCTCCGACATCCAATAGACATAAATTCATCATAACTGCCATCGAATACCTCACCAAGTGGATTGAAGCTATTCCCATGACCTACATCACCGAAAAGAAAATATCTAGGTTTATCCTTAACTATATAATTTTTTGGTATGGTGCAACCCATTACATAATAATAGACAATGGCCGCCCATTCAAGAACCAAGAAGTATGCCATCTATGTGATGAGTTCCATATCAAACACCATTTCTCCACCCCATATTATCCCCAAGGTAATGGTCAAGACGAGCCATCTAATAAACCCATTGTTAGAATCCAAAAAAATGTTGTCAATGACGTTGGTCATGACTATCACCTATAGCTTAATCCTGCCTTATGGGCTTACCACACTAGCATATGTACTCCCACTAGCGCCACTCCATATTCATTAGTATTCGAGTCCAAAGCTATCTTACCTATTGAGGTTGAAATTCCTTCCCTAGGTCACATTAACGATGAAGAATACCATCTATCTAGGTTAGAAGAGCTAGAATTATTGGATGAATGAAGAAAAAAGGCACTAGACCATTTACAAGCATATTAGAATCATCTTTGTCATAGCTATAATAGGAGAGTTCTGAATAGAGACTTTGACATTGGAGACCTGGTTTTAATGGAGAATCCTAAGAATCAAGCTAAACAAGAAAAACCAGGTAAGTTTGAACCTAACTGGTTGGGGCCCTATATTTTCATAGAAGCCTTTGGATCAAGGCCATATCAACTCTCTATTGCTGAAGGAGAGCCACTTATGTCACCCATCAAGAGTCTTCATCTGAAGAGGTTCTGTGCGTAACTTTTGAGAATCTATGTCTTAATCTAGAAAATACAAAAAAATGGAAAAAACAAACAAATGGTTACCTTGATGAAAACCTGGTAAACAGGCATCTTTGTAACACCAAAAAAATAGTCAAGAGAAATAATCCGTCCAATAGTGAAAACCACTTCGGTGGTGTTATGGATAAGTACCTTGGTGAAAACCTGGAAAACAGGTGCCATGTGTAGTCAAGCTCACTCTTTCGTCTACCATCATTCCAATAAGACCTTTTACACCATCCCTCATAATTAATGGTTGTCCTATCCATTATTTGGAATGATTGACATCAAATTCCATTCTGTCATATTCTCCATTCCATCACACAAATCTTATTCCTGATTGGGGGAAAAACCTTGTATGTGTCATAAAGATCTTGTACATAACATTACACCATCGAAAATGTCCTGAAAAATCCCAAAAACATTAGAAAAACTTCAAAAATCCCAAAAAATCAAAACATGTCAGAAAATACCAAAACAGAGTCAAGTCAGTCATGTTAAATCAGTTGTAGACATATTCGAACACATTGCCTCTGCGGCTAGGATGTAGGCAAGGCCATCAATCGATGTGCCCTCGAGGCATTAGGTCTTTCTGTCTAGGTTTGTCATGTATCACACACATTTAAAATCATGACTCTTTGTACATTCAAATTCATTGGTCATGTCGAACTATGAGATCTTTGCGTGTACAACGTAGGCAAGGCTTATTAATCAATGAGCCCCCAAGACTGCACTAGGTCAGTCGAATAGGCTTTATTGCATTCACTATCACACATGTTGTGTTATCAACTTAAGTAAATATCTTTAGTCAGTCGTGTCATACACTGTCTACACACACTTTTAATCAGTCAAGGAATCAAAAAAATTCATGCATCAACAAGGAAAATATCTCGAAGTCACAAGTCAATATCAATCACATTGTCAAAGTGATCAACTTATGTCTTAAACAAGATATGTCTTTCTTGTCAATAAATGCTATCAAATTTTCATAGCCTCATGTTTCTTGTCACATCAACATCATCAGGGTCCAACATCTTATATGCCACATGTCTTTTCTGAAACCAGGCTTTGTCATGCCTTATATAGATAGTCACCAAGTTGAAATCAGAGTCAAAATATTATGTGGTATGTGTCAGCTTTCACATTATGCTATGTCAAACATCAAACAATCAAAAAATACTACAAGATCAATTTTTGGTGAATAATTTGATTTGGCTTTATGACTTTATATTTTATTTTGTCTTATCTTTCTATCAAATTTTAAATTAGTCTAGTTACTAGCTTTCTCAAGGATGTCCCTTGAAGGATTTAGAGAAGCAAGGACGTCTCAGGAATCTTTTTCTTTGGTTGTTGTTTGTCAAATATCTTTTTAACTTTTGTTTTTGAGTCATGTTACTAGTTTCCTCAAGGATTTCCTATCTATTATTTAGAGGACAATGACGTGTAATGGCCCATCTTTTATTTGTTTGTTGTTTGTGGTTTGTCTCAACAAAAAGATTGGGGCACTCTTTTCCTTAGTATGAGGTATGACGCTCCTTGTCTACGACTATATTTTTTCATAGATGGATGGATTTTTACACTATGGTCTATCTCATATCATAGTGTATACTATCCATTTGTGTCATGTCCCACCCAATGATGATAACAATTGCAAGAATAGCAATTTGGAAAAATATCAAAGATCACATACTTATTCTCAATCAACCACTTTAATTTTTTTCTTCCTAACATGATTCCATCATTCATGCTAACATTTATTTTTCCTGACATAATGATAGTGTCCTGTGACACAACAAAAACATTAGATCATCTTCATAAACATACATTTTATAAGCATTTCATATAGTTTCATTGCATTTCATCCATATAGATGGTAACATTAACATCTTCATTGCATACATTAGAAATCCTGACATATTAGGTATTTCATCATCATAAGATACATAATGTATGTAGAAGTTGTCAAAACCAACTTCAGACCCCAAAAACACCTGAATGAATGAATACCTATCACAAGGAAGAGAATGTATGGAGAAAAAAAAAAGGGTTTGAAGCTCTGAAAAAATGGAGAAATTATCTTATCAGAACAAAAGGGAATTAAGAATATACAATGGATCAATCCTTAAAAAAGAGATCATGCAAACCCTAATAGGAAAACATTTAATAATTAATATAATTATTAAATGTCACTTAATGCAAACTAAAGTGAAATCTTAAGAAGGGAATACAGGTAACTTAATTAACACAATTAAGTTAAAACTTTTACTCTAACACCCCCCCTTAAGATGAGCAAGAGTGCAGCTACAAAAATGTACAAAATAGAAAAGGTAACTACAATGCAGGAAAGGAAACATGGTTCCCGACAAATAGGCCAGATTAGGTACCCAAATACAATCATATCTCTTTAAAGTGGAGAAATAGAGAAAACCACATGGGAAAAACTCTACTCCAAAGAGAGATGTAGAGAGCCATGAAGAACATCACTACAGCAGAAGAAGCTACAAACAATTGTCAAAAAATGATTTTTATAGTGTTGAAGAACCTCCTCTGAAGATAGGACGATCAGGATCAAGAAGACAACAATCTACATGAGGGCCCCAAATGACACTACTCGAATCAGATGGAAAACAAAGGAAAACACCTAGAACAAAGATACAGATGGCACAAGTACCAATAGTCTGAAAAATAATGATGAACTGAAGATGGAAGATTCCTTCCAAGGCAAAGCCAAGGAAGCATTAGCATGAACAATATAATACCCCACGATAATGCTAAACTGGGAGAGCCTAACAGATCCATTGAAATGGTGTGTAACACACTGTAGTGCATGAAGAAGAAGATACGACATCTGAAAGTGCCTAGTGTGCAAAAAAAAGCACACATTCATGAGGATGGAATCATATGGATCCACTATCATCATGGAGGGACACTCACCAGAAAAAGGTGTGATGTAAAAAACAAAGGCATTACACAACCCCCCCATGGCAATTTATAATACAGTGTGAGTAAAAAATATGGCACAAGCGTATGTGCAAAATACCCAAAAAATACATATACAATAGTGTGACACTTTATCTCAGTGCGTTTACATAGAAGATTTCTTACAAATGATGCTCAAAATGCTCTCAAAGGACAAAAAACTAGAAATACATGAAGAACAGCTAAAAAATGAAGTAATGCATGCAATCAAGAATTTCCAAGAGAAAATATGTCCAGGAAATTCACCAAAGTGTGAAAACACAAAAAAATGAATAACATATACTTGGAGTGAAATCTGGAAAATTGCATGGATGGAACTGAAAAGCTTTGAAAGACGGTTCCAATGCCACTGAGATTGCGAAAAATGGAGAAATGGGTCAAAAGTTACGCGCTTGGGATTGAAAATAGCTCCTTTGACTTCAACTAGCTATAGAATGCACCAATAGATAAATGAAGTGATGAATCCCACACCACTGGAAAGTTGACATAACCAGATTTCCAACGATATCTCATTTGCCAAAAAATGATATCGTATGCCCAAGATATGACCTTTGGAAACAAATAGCTCCAAAGGGAAAAAAATACAGTGCGGTATTAAGTTTAATGGTCATACGGTCATCGCAGCAAAAATATGAGCCTAAAATTGACGGCCAAACGACCATCACTACAAATGCACAATTGGGCTTATAAAAAAAAAGATGTCTTTTAATAAAAAACTTTTGATTTTTTAAAAAAATCATTAAAAAAACAATGGTAATAATTTTTTTATAATAAAAAATTAATAAAAAATGGGCTTGCAAGTGGACCATGGTCTACCAAGGTACTATCATTGGCGGTACTATCAGACTGCTGATCAGCAGTAAAGCCGTTGGCAGTTGGCAATACGTCGACCAGTGTACAGAGGGCCCATAGGCCTACGTATGCAAGTACCTGTGGGTACCCTATACAAGGCCTAAGAAAGCCTTTAAAATGCTTTTTTTAATATTTGATTTTTTTTTTTTTTAAATCAAAAAAACATTTACAACTTTCTTTCTTATTTTTATTTTTTTTAAATTCGGACAAAAAAAAATTGCAAAAAGAAAATAATTTTTTTTACCAGCCAGACAGACAGCTGTATGGGTAAAAAAAATTGCCTCTCAAATCAAATTTTTCCAAAATGGATGAATGAACAATCAATTTAGGGGTTTTGGATTGCGCGGATCCAATGACGAGGTCCATTTGGACTCAAAATTCTTTGAAACTGCAAGTGATTCCTTGGATCAAAATAGCAAACCCCCAAAACTGTGAATGCCTGATCCAACCCTTGTAGCTCCAAATTCTTCAAACAAGAACATGCATGCAATAGGGAAGACATGATACCATGTAGAAGTTGTCAAAACCAACTTTAGACACCAAGAACACCAGCATGCAAATGAACACCTATCACAAGGAAGAGAATGGATGGAGAAAACAAACAAGGGTTTGAAGCTTTGAAAAAATAGAGAAATTATCTTATCAGAACAAAAGGGAATTAAGAATATACAATGGATCAATCCTTTAAAAGGAACCCTAAAAGGAAAAACCCTAATAAAAAAACATTTAATAATTAATATAATTATTAAATGTCACTTTATGCAAACTAAAGTGAAATCTTAAGAAGGGAATAAAGGTAACTTAATTAACACAATTAAGTTACCTTTATTCCCTTCTTAAGCTTTCACTTTAGTTTTCATAAAGTGACATTTAATAATTATCTTAATTATTAAATGTTTTCCTATTAGGGTTCCTTTTTAGGGTTTGCATGATCTCCTTTTTAAGGATTGATCTTAATTCCCTTTGGTTCTGATAAGATAATTTCTCCATTTTTTCAGAGCCTCAAACCCTTGTTTGTTTTTTCCATCCATTCTCTTCCATGTGACAGGTATTCATTTACATGTAGGTGTTCTTGGACTCTGAAGTTGATTTTGACAACTTCTACATGGTATCAGAGTTTTCTTGCTACATGCCTGTTCTTGTTTGAAGAATTTGGAAACAAGGGTTTGAAGCTCTAAAAAATGCAGAAATTATCTTATCAAAACAAAAGGGAATCAAGAATATAAAATGGATCAATCCTCTTAAAAGAGATCATGCAAACCCTAAAAAGGAACCCTAAAAGGAAAAACACTAAAGGGAAAAACCCTCATAGGAAAACATTTAATAATTAATATAATTATTAAATGTCACTTTACGCAAACCAAAGTGAAATCTTAAGAAGGGAGCAAAGGTAACTTAATTTAACACAATTAAGTTAAAACATTTACTCTAGCAATGTAAACATTGCATGTACATATCACCATCACATATAAATAAACTTCATATAGCATACTACATCCATTATCATATAGAATCAACATAAACATCATAATCGCATAAAATCATAACATGTAGAAGTATCCATTCATACACATGTATGTACATCATCTATGAAACATAATTATAAAGAAACAATGCATCATCCATAAAATAGAACTGCATATCATATAGAAGCCACCAAAAATAATATATATATTGTTCAAAATAATGTGTCACAATACAATATCATAATGTATCCATAAATAAAATGAGCTCGTAGACTCTCTGATCAAAATACATGTTTACATAATAACAAGTGTCACCATGTCCTACTGCCACTGTTATCACATGGTGAAGCTGGTTGAAACATCCTTGGAGATGCCCTCTATGAGGTGGAAGGCCTCTCATATGGACCTATCCTCGGTGGTCTTACCACACCCTCTATACTCTGTGTCATCTTATGAATCCTGTTCTGTGACTTGGGACTGCGAACCTCTGAAAAGCTAGGAGATCATCTCTCTACTAGCACCACTGCCTCATAAAGATCCCTCTAATATGAGGCTCTCTCAATTGATCGGTCTAACTCACGAGAAAAACCATTAGATGAGGAACCACTGCAAAGGCGTTTCACCTTGGTAGACTACTACTTTACCTCTTGTCGTCGGGCTATGGCCTGATCGCTCTCCATCAATAAACTATCTCTCTACGAAAATGCACTATCTCTCTCTATCCACACATCATCTAGCTCTGTTGTCATCAGTCTCAACCTTTTCTCCCAATCCTCCCTATCACCATCCCTAGGAGCATCATCCTCTTGTCTCCCCTCCACAATCCGATCTCTGAGCTCTCTCTCTTGCTCCTCCATAGGTGCCTCCTCCTCCACATCATCCTCACCATACCCTACCAGAATCCCAAGAGCATCAATGTCTATATCAATATCCATATCTGCCTCCTCATCCTCTGCGACATCAACTCCCCCAATAGCTACATCAACTACATCCTCAACAGCCTTCTCGCCTCCAACCTGTGCCTCAGCTCCACCTCCGATGTCAAACATTGGTTCATCAACCACCACTACCTCTCAGATAGGTGAGAGTCCACCTAACTAACCCCCTATCCGTCCTCTCCATACTCATCTCTCACCTCTACCACCACCCCTACCTGGTGCAATAGCACTTAGGAAGCATTAGGTAGCACTAGGTAAATTTGTGAGCCTAGGATGACATTTTGTGGTTTTAATGCTTTAAGGTCATGTTGACCACTTTGTTTTGAGTTAGAGGTGTTAGAACTTGTTAGGAGGAAGGTTGATCAGTAGCTCATGGTAGAATGGATGAGTTTAGCAATTTGTTTCCACTAGGATTCACTAGAAATTGCAAATAAAGCCCAAAATGTTGCATTTGTGATATTTTAGCCTAATATGGTGGTTGTGTCTGACCAAGGGGAAGGGTAACCACTTTATGAACCTTTAAATAGGATGTCTCGACCTGTGTGAAAGGTTGGAAGATTTGTAATTGGAAAGTTCTTGACTGTTAATGGTGGACAGTGGGAAGAATAACTAATATTTTCTATTTTGTTTTGTGTTTGGGTGATCAGAAGTGAGCATGGCTCTGTAGCATGTTCTAGATTGTGGTGTGGATTTTCTCTAAGCTTGTGTGGTAGTAATTAGTTGTGTGTTTAATTTTCAAGTGTGGTATTGTAGTTGTTTTGTTTTCTTTTAATTTCTATCCTGACTGGTAGACTGGTAGATATGGGGCTCTAGACTGTGTTTCCCCTGTACTTGGTGTATCAGTTCTGGGAAGTAGAGGCTAGACTCCATGCTTGTACATAAGTTATAGCTAGGAGTCCCTAGGGGTAAGGAAACTATTCAATAAAAACTGTCAAAGCCTTGCATTTTTCTATCTTCCTTTGTGGCTATGCCTTATTTTTGTGCTCACTAACCTCGGAGCTCGCCGCGTGGCTTCCTCACAAAGCTTTTTGTTTTCCTTCGCTTCACTTTTTGGTAGTCTCTGTGTTTACGCCTCGTGGCTCACTCTGGTTGTTTTTCGAGTGGCTCACTCTGGTTGTTTTTCGAGTTGGCCCCGCCTCACTCTATTTTTTTTTTGGAGCTCTCCATGTGGCTCTCTCTCGAAGCTTTCTACCGGGCACCTTTTCAACTTTTTGTCGGGCTCTGTCCGAGAGATGCGTGGCATTTTTTTTCTACACTGGCTACCTTGGAAATGCCATCGGATCTTCTGTACTTTCCTATTGCTGCTTGTTCTCTCCTATTGCTGCATGGTTTTCCTTTACATGTCGTGGCCTTGCTAGCATATTGTTGGCTGATCAATGTTTGCTGTAGAGACTCAAGATGATCTGGGCTGAGGATCATTGAACATGATCTGCTCTTTCAATGATGCGTCTCCAGGTAGTGGAATGGCCATATAAATGGGGCCTTGTTTTCTTTAAGAAGAGGTTGATTAAGTTTAGGAAAAAACTCTCAAGCACTGAGATGTAGGCCTTTTGTAATAGTTGCTTTCAATTAAAATATTTTGGACTGTGCCAAATAAATTTGGCCTTTCTGTTTCAAAGCATTTGTTAGAACTCTTGATCTATGCTTTTCTCTTTATTTTGTATGAATGCCTGTTTCTCAGTTTCTGTAACCTTTCATAGCTAAAATAAACACAGACCATGTTCCTTTGACTCTTTTGTGTTAAAGCAAAGTTATGTTCGATTACATTATACAAATTAGAGGGTATTGTTCCATGATAAATGCTTTTGAGAAAAATTATCTTAATTAACAACAATTTAGTGGTTCAGGCCTTTGCATTATGCACTGTGCTCTGGTAAAGTTGTCTAAATAATTTGGCACATCGCCTGTAGTGTAAATTTTACATTCTTGCAATCCCCCTTACCTTTTACTTCACCCATTAAGCAAAGAGCCAGCTTTGGTAAAATCTCGAAGGTCACTTAGCTAGTGCACAATGTCCCCCATTAGCTAAGTTTCCCATAAGACTACTGCTGCATGCAAAATACTGCGTCAACATTTTTTTTCTGGCAAACCCAATAGGACCGCGAACTAGCACGTTCGCCTGATTTGATAAGCGTGTATGATCCATCGACCTATGACTAGGTCATAGACTATGAGATTCTTGGCCAACTTGTTCCACCTTTAATTGTTGTGGACCCGAGGGGTCGCCGAGGTAGCCTTTCACCTCCTCCATTTCCTAGTTCTCCGATATCACCTAATCTACCGACATAGATGGCTACTAGAAATTACATAGCCTAGGACTCTGGCAGTCTGTTAGTAGCACCTGTGCCTCCTATAGTATGGGCCTCTATCCCCATTTCCACCCTATAGGCTATCCCTAAATATTTTGGGGATGAATCAAAGACACCAACAGAGCATCTGCAAGATGTAACAGACATATGCCTGGTACATGGCATATCGAATGAGAATACAGCCCTCAAATTACTAGCCACCTCCTTCCAAGGAAAGGCACTAAACTGGTACATGACCTTACAAGTTGGTACTATTGCTACTTGGGATGAGCTTAGAACCCCATTTTACGAGCGATTTTCAAACGCAGGTGACAAATCTTCGCTGTACCACCAACTGGTAACTATAAAGCGAGCCCCTCATGAAGCTCTGCTTGACTTCAATGTGAAGTTCCATTCGACCTGATAGAGAGTGCTTGTGGGCAGCTGACCACCTCTGGATCTAGCATTTATGTTCTACTTGAAGTCGATCAACACCGATATCTCCGTGATGTTACAAGCTTTGGGCGGAGACACTCTTCTTGATGCTTATGTCGTAGCTTTTGCTGTAGGGAAGTTGGCACCAAGACTCATCACGCCATTATTCCCCTAGTGCAACACTATAGAGGCTAAAGTTCCTTCCTCGAGTGCTCCTACAGCTCCTCCCCAATCTATGTACACCTATCTCGAAAGTGTTCCAAGCTCAGCCCTGATGACAGCTCTTGTAGTAGCTCCTGTGCCTAATCCTATGGCTGTCGAGATGAAAGAACAAATGCAGGCTATGACTAATGAATTGACCACTTTAAAGCAACAACAATACAACTATCAAAATCCTGCATATCAAAATTACTAAGGCGGAAAACCTTCGTACCAATCAAACCAATGGTAGGATAGGTCACATAGGAATACCTCGGCTCAGCCAAGTAACCAAGTGGTTTTGGTAACCCTACTAATGCAGACCATTTATCCTAGTTCAAATAAGGAGTTAGTGGCAGGACAAAACAATTTGGCTAAAGATGCTAATTCATGGTGTTTTCCTTGCAATGATGCACACATGCCGCAGAACTGTCTGTAGGGAAATTTGCAACAACAAATCTCAGATCAACGTAGCTAGGGCAATGCATCCATTTCCAACAACTCACCATATGCTCCTCAACAAATGGACAATTCAGTCTTCACCGCATAAATGTAGGGGATGTCTATCCAGCAAGAGTCAGACATTGTTTTGGACCAGGCTATCTTTTCTTGGATGGAAGGAGAAGAATCAACATTTTTGAATGATATCCCTACAAATAATGTACCCCGAGTGCAATTTGACTATAACACATGTTCTAAGCATAGATTCACTAGAGAATTCATAGCCTTACCTACCAAAGCTACGTCACAACCAATGCCTAACTTGGTGGTAGGCCTGTTGCCAATCCCATCACAGTAAAAACTGACCCTTCCTAGCTCTTCGAGTCCACTCCCACCAAGGGAGAAGAGTCTATTGATCACTCTAGGTGTTGCTAAACTGCCAAATGTATTGGCCGCAAGGCCTGTACCAACCATCAAACTGAAGGAGCAAGCTACTACCACTCACCAAGTATGAGTGCGATTCAACATGGTGGAACAACTGAAGAAGTCATCAGCCAATGCTTCTCTATGGGATGTCTTGGTTATTCTGGAGTAGAAGGTACTACTACAAAAGACACTGTCAGTTGAAGAAGATTCTAAAGTTCCTGCTCTACCCAATAGAGAGGATGCATCCAGGCTCAACTTGGATAAAGTGCTAACAATTCAACCGAAGGAGAAACTCAAGTCCGAAAAGGAAAGTAAGCCTAAACCTAAGCCTTTCTTTCTAACACTAATTATTGGTGACAAGCTGCTACATAATTGTATGATTGACTCTGGTGCTAGCACCACTGTCATGCCGAAGCAAGTAGCTAATGCTTTGGGTCTAAAATATGAGCTTCTAAATAAAAGAGTCATGCAGCTTGATGGAAACAAGGTGGATACTATCAGAATAATCAGGAGATTACCTATGAATTTGTTCACCTGCACCAATATCACTGTAAATCAGGATACCATGCTCATTGATATCCCTCCTCTATTTGGGATATGTTTGTCCCAAGAGTTCACTGCAAACATAGGAGGATTTCTAGCACTAGACTGGTCGCACTTGATTCTGAGAACTAAGCATGGGGCTAAGATGAAACTATTGTTAGAAACTCTTCATTCCAAACATGTTGTTGATGAGGCTTTGCTAAATTTTGAAGTGGCACACACTTCAATCTCTCAAGAAGAAAGGTACAATCTGGAATTTCTTGAAGAAGAGGAGGCTGCTAGCTCTCAGATAGTAGATGAAGAAAATTTGTTGAAAGAATTTATTGATACAGACCCTTTTAAGAATTACCACTCAACTGGCCTTAGAACCTATGTTATACATGAAGAAGGGTAGATCATACCCAAAGTTACCAAGGATCCTGAAGTTGAAGAATCACCAAAAATATGGACCTTATACTTTGATGGAGCTAGATGTAAAATAGGAGCTAGATCCAGGATTTGTCTGATATCCCTGACCGACAAAAAGAACTTGAGGTCTTACCGCTTCCAGTTTGCTTGTTCAAACAATGAAGCTGAGTATAAAGGTCTCGTCCATGGTTTAGGCCTTGCGGAACAAATGGGTGCTAGACAGATAAGCATCTTTAGAGATTTAGAGCTGGTGTGTAACCAAATCTGTGGGACTTCTACTACCAAGAACATCCGTATGTGATCCTATCGACATAGAGTCTGAGATCTAATTGATAACTTTGAAGTGTTCAATATCCAGGCTATTTTGAGAGAGATGAATTTTGAAGCCGACAAAATGGAAACTATAGGGGTGCAGTTCGAGCCAGCCTCTGAATTATTGAAGAATAGGCATGCGGTAAGGGTAATCGTACGACCTGCTATTCCTGATAACAATCAAGATTGGCAGGTATTTGATAGTGATGCTCATATTGCATCATTCCTCCAGTCATCTGGAGAATTTGCCAGTTAGCTACAACCAAAGATCGCTGAAGCTTACGTAGATCAAATCATCCAGTTGAAGTCCAACAAACTCTCGAGAGACCTAGTTACTCCCAAGAGCCTTTTCGATTTTGATGATGTGACAAGGGACAAAAGAAAGTTGGTGGCGGATAAAGTTGATTACACTGATTTTCATATCGGGGAAGATAGGAAGCTCAAATTTGGGAAAGAAGTCTCACAAAAGAATAAAGATAGGCTAAAACACTTATGCGAAGAATACCCAGGTGTAGTAGCTTGGTCATATGATGATCTTAAGGGATATGATCCCGGAATCATAGAGCACACTATTGAGCTGTCTGGAGGGGCAAAGTTAGTTCGCCAAAAATAGAGACTTGTGAACCCAAAGATATAATCTCTCATGTCATAGGAGTTGAATAAATTGATCGCATCCCAAATAGTGTTCTCGATCAAACATAGCACTTGGGTGTCAAACCTGGTGCCAGTCTGGAAGAAAAATGGAGATATATGACTATGTGTAGACTTCCGAGACCTAAATAAAGCATCTCTAAAGGATCATTACCCCTTGCCTTCAATGGAAGTCATCCTGTAAACTATTTTTGGCTCCGAAATGTTTTCTATGCTGGATGGTTTTTTGGGCTATAACCAGATTTGGGTAAAGGAGGAGGATCAATACAAGATAGCGTTCACCACAAAGTGGGGAACGTATGCATATGCTAAAATGCCTTCCAAACTCTCAAACACCGGAGCCACCTTCTAGAGAGCTATGGAAATTACCTTTAAGGATTTGATCCATAAGATTATACTCATCTATTTGGATGACTTGATAGTATTCTCAATGTCTGCTAACGATCATTTTGATCATTTAGAACTTGTTTTCCAGAAACGCCAGGAATTCAGGATCTCCTTGAACCTGAAAAAGTGTGTGTTCGGAGTGCCCCAAGGAAAGTTATTAGGGTATGTGGTCTCTAAGGAGGGCATTGCTATTGATCCAAAGAGAGTTGATGCTATTCGAGAACTCTCGTTACCCATCAACAAAAAGGGTGTGCAGTCCTTCCTAGGAAAAGTCAATTTTATTAGTCGTTTTATCGTGGATTTTGTAGGTATTGTTTGCCCTATTACCTTAATGCTAAAGAAAGAGCAGATTTTTAAATGGATGATGGAAGCCAGAAAAAATTTTGAGCTTATAAAGGAGGCTATTTATTTTGCCCCCGTGTTGGTTAACCCGGACTTGTCGAAATTTTTTATTACGTATGTTTTTGGTGGTGGGAATAGTATTACCACAGTGCTCATGCAGAAAAATGATGAAGATACAGGGGAATCCCTTGTTGCTTTCTATTCACGAACCCTGAAAGAATACGAAGTAAAGTATAACATTGTAGAAAAACATGCCTTCGCCATTGTTAAGGGGCTCAAGAAATTCTGGCATTTGATATCATATAATAAGGTGATTGTTTGTGTACCACATCCTAGTGTGGGAGAATATGTCATGGAAGGGGAAATCATCGAAAAGAGAGCTAACTAGATCACCAAGATCCTAAAATACGACATTGAAGTCAAACCTGTCAAGACCATAAAGTGAAAAGGACTATACGAATATATCACTGAAAATAGTGAAATAGTGACAGAGCTTGGAGCTCTGGAGCCTGTTCTAATGAACGAAGAAAATTTCCAAAGCAACTGGCTTGTTGACAGAATAAATTTTATGCAGACAGGAAGGTATCCAAATGATCTCCCATCCTTTAAAAGGCATTTCTATCACTTATAGAATAGCAATTATGTCCTTTTCGGGGGTGTGCTGTTTAAAAGAAATTTCAATGGCATCCTACTAAGATACGTAAATGAGGAACAAGCTTAGAGGATATTAGATCAATACCATAATAGCCCTGCTGGAGGAAGTTTTTCTGCAAGAACCGTGATAATTAAAATTATATGTGTTGGTTATTTTTGGCCAACACTTTTTAATGATGCATTTTCATTAATTAGGTCTTGCAAGGAATGTCAGTTCTATGTTGAAAAAAGACATAATGTTGCTATGCATTTAAAACCAATATTGGTAGAAGAACCTTTTGCTCAATGGGGTTTAGACTTCATTGGGATGATTAACCCTTTCTTTTCAGCTGGACATAGATGGATATTAACAACAACTGACTATTTTACTAGGTGGGCTAAGACAGTGTCATTGAAAAATGCAACTGAATCAGAGATTGTTAATTTCCTTAAAAAGCTGCTGGCCAGATTTGGCCCACCTAAAATAATCATCTCTAATAATGCTAAGGCTTTCCTCAGCTCAAAAATGAGCCAATTCACTCCAAAAAATAGAGTGTTCTTGAAAACCTCCTCTAACTACTATCCCTAGGGAAATGGTCTCGCAGAGTCTACTAATAAAAACCTCATCAGGCTGATCAAAAGGATAGACTCGAAACATCAAAAGGAGTGGCATAGGAAACTCTGGACAGTGCTCTAGGTAGATCGAATTACACCTAAGAAAATATTGAAGACTTCTCCTTATGAGATGGTGTACAGGAAGGAGGCATTGCTCCCCATTGCCATGGAAATTCCCACCCTACAATTGCTCAAGTCCTTGGAAATTGAACAAAACAGGGCAATGGAGGTATGTTTTTCTGAGTTGCTCAAGGTGTAAGAGAAAACAAAACATGCCCTAGAAGCAATGAATAGCCGCGAGAAGGTAGTGAAGAAATGGTTCAAAAAAAGGGCTTCTAATCAGGGTTTACAATGTGGGGATTCGGTCTTTAAATTCAATGAGCGCAGAGTAAAACCTGGACATCACAGAAAATTTGACAGCCTCTGGGAAGGGCCATTCAAGATCTATCAGTGTAAACAGTTCAACTCTTTTGAGTTGGAAGATATGGAAGGCAACGCCCTGAGTATTCTAGTTAATGGAATACATCTTGAAAGATTGTATTAATTCTGCATATGTGTTAGTTTTGTAAATTTGTATATATGTAATTACTCTTCACTGCTTTAAGTTTTGGATCCTCTCAGCACAAGAATTGAAATGAAATACATGAATGATGCAAACAATTGAAATAAATTTATAAATGGGCTAGATGGTCTAAAAGGATATATATTATATTCATCAGAAGTGAAAATATTACAATATATTTAGGCTAGAGGTCTTGTGTTAATATTTACATATGCTCACTATAGCACGGGGCTTATAAGCATAAGAAGCAAAATTTATAACCATCTTTGTCTTCAAGATATTAGTGAGAAGGACTAGCGATCATGGCGGCAGGCGGCTTGAGCTCAGGAAATACCATTCTCTCAAAATCTTCATACCACTGAAAACTATAGAATGACTCAAGATAGTGTATGCACATCAAGAAATAGCAGCCTATGCTGGCTCTGGCGTGATGCTCTTCATAGGTTTTTAGCTCAAACACAAAAATAAAAGGTCTAGTTGGAATGATGCTTCCATGCAGCTACTACAGGAGAATGTTTCAAACCAAGGGAATCCCATGATCAAATTGGACTATATGCACAATCTGCTTGAGACCTTCGAGGTAGCATTGAGGGAAGACCTACTTCATCAGTTTTAAAATCTTACGCTTGGAGATGTTGATGTTCAATAGTGAGGCAAAAAAGTGGGAGCAGATGCTAGTGTTCACCTGATACTACTCTTCATAGTGCACACAGTCCTTCCAAAGGACCCATTTGATTTCTTTCAAATACAACAGGTTTTTCACATCTGTCATACACTTTAGGTGCTTGCAAGTAATCTTGCCAAGAAATGCAGCTTGAGTCTTTTTGTAGGTAAGCCTTACTGGTGTTTCCATGTCACCTACTTTTCTAGCTAAGATGAAAATTGCTAAGGTAGTAGGAACTTACTGAGCTAGGAAAAGCTTGTGGATATTGTGATTTGTGATGCTACACAAAGGATCATATTTATAGAATAGCTAAGGTTTGCATGCCGAAGAAATCATGATTAACAACTTTACCATGTGTGTCACTTCGCCTCGGTTTTCAGTATTCCAATGTGCGAGGTGATGGGAAATTTTAGGTGCAGCATGCAACTTGCTCCACTGAGTTGCCACATCAATTCATAGACTAGCTAGGTGTCAATATTACGAAGCACTGCCGTCTCATCCGAATCAGATGAAATTATAGGGAAAAGCTCTATAGAGCAATGTGCCATGTACGAGCATTAATATCAATCAATATAGATAACCTGCATCGAAATGCTCATAGAGTTACCTGGGTTTTTCTTTTGAGACAGGAATCCATTTCCATCACATGCGAAAGATTGTCAATTAATGTTTGAGCAGTTTGGCTGGTTGGTGATCTTTTCACACGAGTAAAACTAGTAATACATAATCGCAACTTGGCGTAAACGGTTGGCATGTACCTGTTTTGGCCGCCTTTCTTGAGAAAGAAAAAAGGCAAGTTATGGCATGCAAGGAAACATATTTATTGCAAAAATTTCCAAGAATTAAGCAATTAAGGCATTCGCAAAAAGAAAAAAATAAATTAGAGAAGCTAAGCCATTTGCCAAAGGTTTGCAGGAAAACTCTTGCGAATATGAAATGGCCAAAACTGTAGAGAACCCTACACAGACTTTAGCTCAAGTAAGTCTAAGCGAGCAGATGAGGAATGTACCCCGTATGCAGCTTTACGATAAAGAGTATTATGCCACTCTAGGCATACCTATGAAGCCCAGCTGGCCTTTCACTCACATGGTGAACCAAAAGTTATTAAGCACCATTCCTCATAAAGATCAGGCAATGGTTTTCGAAGATTGGGATAACGTCTTTGATCCTGAGTTATCTTGTAATCCTAAGAGCCTTAGGGAGGCCGTATGCGAAAGAATGAAGCATATGATGGACCAACTTCACAAATGGCTATGGTACTATGGGCTCGCACAGTACATGGTTCCCTTGGTGCACCCTTGTCCAGAGGTTGTGGCAGCATGTGCGACACATTTTGACCTAAGCACTGGGGTTATCAGTGGCAAAAATTTTAGGGTAGTCATTAGGCTTGAAGCTGTTTAGGATATGTTGTACATCTCATTTCCTTTGGGGAAAGAGGTTGAAAATTTTGAAATGGAAAGAATGCAGCAAAAGTGGGGAGAGCTCTAGTCAGGGCCACAGTATTATTTTTTCGAGCTTTAACAAGTGAGTAGTTCAACCCCACCCAAATTTACTTTTAGTTTGAAGGCTCTAAAAGGTGCCGCTTCTTTTATCGCTTCTATGCTAGCGATGGTGTGCGGTCTGGACTCGGACAAAGAGGTTCATCAATTTCAAATATCCCTCTATTTTATATTGAAAAAGAATCGTGAGGCTCCACTCCTAGACTTTGCAAGAGCTACCAGTAGCGGAATTTGGAAACAATTACAAGAATTTGGGGTTGGCTCTAAGTTCAGGTATTCATCTTTTTTGGCCTACTTGATTTTGCACCAGAACATAGATTACTTTTCAATGTCTATGCTCCTACCTTTTTTTTATGAGGGTGGCTTAAGGAAGCCGGTTTCAACATGAACCCCTGTCATGTCAAAAACCTTCGATTATTATGTGTTCTCGGATGCATTCATAGCCCCGACTATAAGGGATTTGGGTAATCCTGGTATAAATATGACCGAACGCATATCACCCTGAAAGAGGTCTTGGCTGGGGAAGTTAACTCCACCCTGTAACTGGTTCTTTGGCACGGATTTCACCATGCTCTGCATGCCAGGTTTCATCCGAGAACCTTTCTAGCTTCCTTGTTTCCTCTCTGACAGAGTGTTGGCCCTAGAGGTAATGAGACAACTATGTACCCTTGATGATGATTACGAGGGAGGAAAGCAGTTAACCTCCTATTTGCTATTGCCAATCATGTTTGTTTCGGTGTCGCTGATTAAGAAAAGGACCCCTAAGATTGATACCTCAGTGGTTCTACTCTCGAAGTTAGGCGACCTCGGGTTGGTATTAATAGATGATCCCTGGAATTACAACTCTGACAATAATTTGTCAGGAATCGGCATCAAAATCTCACATTCTCCTCGGCCATTCTAGGACCTCCAAAGAAATGCTGAGGAAGGAAACTTAAGTAGATATGTAGGCCTTGAATATTTTCCTATAGTGGATGGTCAACCGCCATGGCTAAATTTTTACCACATCATGGGGAGAGTTAATCCAAAACTTTATATCAAGTCCTCTCTGGTCACCCAATTGAGTAAGCTCAGTTGGGTGCCAGATAAGATGTAGGCCTTCTGGATATACCGACAGGAAATTCTGGCGGCTGACAAGATGCATAATGAGGTAGCCCTCGATGAGAAGTTTGATGAAATTTGGTAAGATGAACATCTAGATGTTGAAAATTCTCCAAACCACTCAACATCCATGCAGCAATATAGAAGAGAGGAGGCTACCACGAAATCAGAGGATGAGGTAACTCAGAATCCCCCTCCCGTCGTCGAGAGTCCAATACTTGAGAAGAATACTAGTAAAAAGCTTGTGCAGGAGGAAGTGTCACATGCACAAACATCAGATTACTAGCCACCCCCTCTAAATCAAAATGAAAATAGGAAAGGACCACCAGTGGAAAGAGACAGGTCATTCTTGACCTCGATGATTTCCTAGAAGAGAAGCGAGAACGAATCGAAGAGGCCAGTGAAGAGGAGGAACAGTCAATGAAGGGGGCAGTCGAAGCATCAACGGCTCCTCAAGGGCATCAGGTAATTTTTCCTCCCTCTTCTCTCTCCTTTATGTTTTTGGTCACACCACAATCTGCCCCTGTTGTTTCATCTACGCTAGTCCTCTTCGCCACTGGATTTGCCAAGCATTCCAATCTGGCCCCTCTGGTTTTCCATCCTATATCTACCGCTTTCCATACCTTACCCAAAACGCAATTTTTATCTATGAGGCCCAACCCTGCAGTTGGTGCATCTCTAGTTTTCCCTTACACTATCACCTCATTTTCATCCCCTCCGAGTGGCCAATTCATCCCACCATTCTCCCTAGCCATTATAACACGGCCAAGCAAAACCTCTGATACATCGGCCACGCTGTCTTTCCTACTAGTTGTCCCTCAAGAGTATCCTAGCCTAGGAATATTTCTCATAGGTTCATGCAAATAAAAGCGCCCATGCAAACCGGATCAGCAAGAGAAGAAAGAAGGACACAACCAGATAAACAGAGCCCCATCTGCAAACCCTATTCAATGAAGGTCAGAATTCCTTGATGTTTGCGAAGATCACTCCTAATGTGATCAAGGTAGTAGGTGAAATGCAACCCAATGACTATTCTATGAATGCTGTCAGGCTAGACTTACAGTAGGCCTACCCACAATATAAAGTTGAGCTGATGGAGGAGACCCAAAAAATAGTAACCATTGATTTTCTCAAGCTCAGTTGGCAAGAGAAGAAGAAAGATGATCAAATTGCGGAGCTCAAAAGGAAGGTTGACATCTGGGTAAACAATTTCAAAGCCTAGGAGAATGAAATTGGGCGACTTGAGAAGGAGAGGAGCACCTTTGAAAGTTAGATCAAGGAGCTGTAATGGTTGAGCGAAGAGATCATTCCGACTCTCGAGCTATGGGTTGAGTAGAGCCAAGAAAAAGAGAAAGAACTCTGCACCAAATCTGACTTGCTAATAATAGGAATGAAGGAGCTCTAGCAGACCACTACTGTTGAGATTGCTGAAATGAATACCAACTTAGAGTTGGAGGTCCAAAAGACTAAGCGGGCCGAATTGGCCCTGGCAGAAAGGGAAAGGGAAGTTTTTTCCCTAAAGAAGCAGATGTCTACATTGGAGAAAAGCTTGGCAGAGGCAGTGGTAGGTTTAAGCAGCAAAGAGGCAGAATTGGCTACCCTAAAGACCCAACCCCTTGCACCCCGAATGAGCTTGTTGGAAATTTCTAAAGATTTGCACACATCATAATGAGACAAGGTGAAGGCTTGGTGCCTTACTTTGCAGTGCACCTTAAAGTTTTGGCACAAGCAACTAGCCTCTATGGAACAGTTAATGAATCAATACATCAGGTCCAGGAGTTAACTTCTGATAAGGTTCCAGAGGCTAGAATTTTATTAGGTAAGTTGTATATCACTTCGGATGAAGCATTGAGTAGCATGGGCATCAATGACCGAACAACAATAGCTTTAGGTGCAATTAGCCTCATCTCCATGCCCGAGGCCATTCAACAGGTAGAAAATTGCAGAGCTTGGTTAAACCAAATTACCTGTGACATGTGGGCAAAGTTTTCCCATTTAAATCAAAGAGGCCTCCCTTTGCCTTTCATTGCAGACTAGGCAGTAGCAGGTGTGGAGCATATTGTTGAAATGATTGAAGAGAAAAAGCAGGACCTTTATATCTTCCACAATTTTGATCAATCTCCTACTATTGAAGAGATCGAGGCAATCGTACATCAACTAGCACAACTTTTCTTCCAATTAGAATTGGAAACCAAGGTATCAAGCGGATTACCTTTCAAAGCAATTATTGATCTCAGACTGGCTCATGAGCATCTACGAACACTCTCTGCACCAATAAATGAAGTATGGACCAAACTGTAGGTCACCCTCTCGAGGTTGTGAGCATTTCTATTGCTGAGCTAAAGTTTTTTGGGGTTCTCCTTTCCACGAGGGAAAAGACCCTATGAGTCGCCAAACTATTCAACTAAAACTATCGAAGCCTTGCAGTTTTCTATCTTCCTTTGTGGCTGCGCCTTATTTTTGTGCTCATTGACCTCAGAGCTCACCACGTGTCTTCCTTGCGAAGCTTTTTGTTTCCCTTTGCTTCACTTTTTGGTAGTCTTTGTCTATATGTTGTGTGGCTCGCTCTGGCTATTTTTTGAGCTAGGCCCACCTCATTCTATTTTTACCTTGGAGCTCTCCATGTGGCTCTCTCTCGAAGTTTTCCGTCGGGCTCCATCCGAGCAACACGTGGCATTTTGTTTCTGTACTGGCTACCTTGGAAATGACGCCAGATCTTCTATACTTTCCTCCCACCGTGTGTTCTCTCCTGTTGCTACATGGTTTTCCATTACATGTCGTGGCCTTGCTGGCATATTGCTGGCCGATCGATGTTTTTTGTGGTGACTCGAGATGATCTGGGCCAAGGATCATCGCACGTGATCTGCTCTTTTAGTGATGTGTCTCTAGGCAGTGGAATGGCCATATAAATGGGGCCTTGTTTTCTTTAAGAAGAGGTTGATTAAGTTTAGGAAAAAACTCTCAAGCACTGAGAAGTAGGCCTTTTGTAATAGTTGCTTTTATTTAAAATATTTTGGACTGTGCCAAATAAATTCGGCCTTTTTGTTTCAAAGCATTTGTTAGAACTATTGACCTATGCTTTTCTCTTTATTTCGTATGAATGCCTATTTTTCAGTTTCTGTAACATTTCATAGCTAAAATAAACACATACCATGTTCCTTTGACTCTTTTGTGTTAAAGAAAATTTATGTTCGATTACATTATACAAATTAGAGGGTATTGTTGCATGATAAATGCTTTTGAGAAAATTATCTTAATTAACAACAATTTAGTGGTTCAGGCCTTTGCATTATGCACTGTGCTCTAGTAAAGTTGTCTAAAGAATTTGGTGCATCGGCTGTAGTGTAAATTTTACATTCTTGCAATCCCCCTTACCTTTTACTTTACCCATTAAGTGAAGAGTCGGCTTTGGTAAAATCTTAGAGGTAACTTAGCTAGCACACAATGTCCCCCATTAGCTAAATTTTCCATAAAATTGTTGCTACATGCAAAATACTGCATCAACACAAAACATGGACAAAGACTATTCCTAGGCGAGCTTGGTAGTGCTCGGCTAGGACAGTTAAAGAGTGCAGAGCACTAGGGTTGCAGGGGTGCCAATCTCTTGGTGAACCATGGTGTGGAGAGGATGTGGATTGCCTTGCAGAGGCTTGGCAACAAGAAGGAGGTTTAACACAGACCGGGAAGTGGTAGACAAACTGACTGTCCTCAAGGAGGTCAGAAATTGGCTTAAACAGGCCTAAATTTGCTAAGTTGAAGGTTGGAATAGTGTACGGCCAGTGGGGGCTCCAAACCCCAAGAATCTTCAAGGTGTGGGAAAGGGTACCACGAATTCGAAGAAAAGAATTGGGTTCATTTGGAGAATTTGGGAAAAGTTTCCACTTTTCTCGGGTTAGGAGGCCTAATTGGGCTATAGGATTGTAGCCCTTTTCTAACCCTAGGAGAGGGTTTGGTGGAAGCAATGGAGAATTGGAGCCTAGTGATTGTCCAATAACCCTAACAGGTTGCTATGAAGCTTGATTTTACATCTCTACACCCCTCCAAGAACCTAATTGAGTGTTGAGAGTGTTTGACCTTTAGGGAAGATTAAGGATCAAGGGTGAGATAGTGGAAAAGCACCAAGATTAGCTTGGTAGTTGTGAATTGGGATGATAGTGGGGATGGCCAGTAGAACCAGGGGTACCTACACCTGAGATAGGACCTATAGGTTAAGGTGGTGGAGAGTGCCACCTTAGGGGATTGACAAGGTGAGACCTAGAGCATGGAATAATGAGTGTTCCATCCAACCCCACTTACATCACTACCTCTTCCATCATCTCCATCACCCCTCCCTCCAAATTTTCCACCTCTCCCTCTCCACCATTGTCTTGGCCTATGCCTCATCTCTCAATTGGTGCTAGCTAATCAGGATTGGTGTAGGGAATCAGACGATTCTTTGCTGACCATGCATCATATGCAACAGTAGTCCCTGGATCTGCTAATCTATCTCTCCATTCCCACTGTAATGGTTGCAATGCATGTATCTCTGCCTCCACCATAGCTATTGGAATCATAGGTCCCCAGTATGGAACCTCTCTCAATGACTGAACAAACTCTGCTCTACCTCGAGGCTCATCCTGAACCTCTCTGAACTATCTCAAAACTCGATCTAGTAGGTGCCTCTCTATGATGTGCAAGCTCAAAATAGTCTTCCCAATGAGGTACTATGTCTGCCTGTAAAATAGAAAATGTCTCTCCTCATCCATCCACTCCTCACAGTCAATGTACGGTCTCCATGTAAACTGATCTAAGATATCCAATGCATTCCTCGAATATCTAGTGTCCCCAGCATGGCTCTACGTGATGTTTCCTGTGTACTAGAAAAAATACGGGGATCTCGCTTGTTGCTCTACAATAATTGGTGGATGGAACATAAATATCCTCTCACATGCCTATACGATCAGCAAAGTGGTGCCATAGCTCATCGACTATGCATCTATGTATAAAATATCATGCAAATGAAAATATAACATCCCTAGAAGACATTGACCCTAGGCATACAAGGTCTCGCTCTCCAACATTCCCACCAACAACTCACCCCATCCCACAGAAAAACCATGACCTCATTGATTAGGTATTACTACCCCACTGATCAATGTACATAATATGCAGTCAATCTTGTCACATCTATCTGCTAACACTGGCCATTTGATCTCATAATGATTGATCCCAAGCCTCCTAATATCGTCCACCTGATAAAATCTTGCTAGCTCCATCAATCCCCACTAGGTATCATACATAACCCTCTCTCCTCTAATCGAAAGTCTCAAAATCCTATACACATCCTCTAATGTGACAGTCACCTCCCTAGTTGGAAGATGGAAAGATGATGTCTTTGAGTTGCATCACTCACACAATGTGGTGAGCATCCCTCTGTTTGCCCGAATGGCAGGCATTGAGAGACAAAGATGTAGGTTGAGTCTCCATAGAAGAAGTATCTCTCCACTAGTCAGGAAATCTCTCAGATCAAAGGTATCTGGCTGAGTCTCCCATGTATATATGAGATCCAAAACAACCTGCATTTCACCCACATGTCAAAATTTTTTAGGTTTTTCCTTAGAATTTTTTTCAAAATTTTAACCAGCCAAATGTGGCTCATAGTCACAGATGCAGTGCATTCTTAAAAATGCATTGGATGACAAAGCATTTGCATCGCATACTTAATATGCATTGGACATTCCCAATCCATTTTCTATCTAAATGCAAATGCAGTGCAATAAACCAATGCAGTGCATTTTCACTAACTTGTCAAACTACTACATATGCATTTCAAAAATGCATATGCATTTCACTAGTCTACATGCATTTCTACTTAATACTAATGCATTTCATCCATACATATGTGGTGCATTTTATAAAAAATGCGTTGACTGCCCAATTTTCCTAACCTAGCCTAGATGTGTTTTCACATATGCGTCGTTCCGTAGTCAAATGCGGTGCATACGATGACATATGCATTGATTCCTAAAGACCGCATCTGAAACATAAATTTTAAAGGCCTAAATCTACATGCAAAATAAAATTTCAAGAGTTCCTTTTTGGGTACATTCTGGTGGTCTTGCATTAGCTGGCCACCTAGAGGTCCGAATCCGATATCCTCGATGCATAACATATGGAATGGGAGCCATCTTCATCTACTACTTAGAGAAAATTATATGTTCTTCAAACTCAACTAGGTGCAAATGAATTGATTTTCACCCTCATTCTTTTTTATAGCTAGGGTTTGAGTGACATTCCTTCTGACCTAGTCTATTGGCCACTTCACCATTCCACTTCAAATGACCCGTACATGTCCATAACACCTCCAAATTCAATTATGTGAACTCCATAGCATTTTTGGTCATCAAATTGACTTATTGGGAATATTTCCTAATTTTTTGTAACCTTTTCAAAAATTGGTCAATTCTCCCAAGGGGGCATACCTTACCCTATTTCATGTTGGGGCATGATCGGGGCATATTTTATTTGACACAACACCTAAACAACATTGTATCAAAGAGGGGCAAACTATAGATACATAAAATTGGTCTAGGCTTGCAAGTACACATTCGACATAATTTTCTAGTTATCCATGGTTACGATTAAATAATGTCAATTATTTAATTACCCCTTTTTAATTAATTAACTAATTCATTTATTCAACTATTGGTTAATTAAATAAATTACATTTATTTATTTATTTATGTCGCTAGAAAATTAATCCTCCTTCTCAATTAAATAATTTATTATTTAAATACCCCCTTTATCATATTTCAACTATAATTAAATATTCATTATTTAATTATTCAATTTAACCTTTTCAACTATAATTAAATATTTATTGTTTAATTATTCATTTAACCCTTTTCGAAAGTCAATTTAATAAATTATCTTTATTTATTTTATTTAATCTTCTATTTTTGAATGTCAAATTAAACTAACATTTAATTATTTATGTCACATTCTTGTGTCAATTAGTTATCTAATCATTCACTCACCTTCTGACTCGAGATCTATTTTTAGTTCTCTAGTTATCTCTGAATTCAACAGCTGATCATCTCTACGAGAAGACTCTCTATCACAACTAGTCGGTTAACTAGTTCTAACTCATATGCATGTATGCATTTATTAATTATTTATATCTTTATTTAATTAATTAATTAATTTAATTATGCATTTGAATTCTTTATCTCTGAGTTCTAACTTTGTTTTTGAAACTCAAAGTCTATTTCTTCTATTTTTGAAGACTCTTAACTAAAGATTAAGATCTTGAACTCTTGTTCTTCCTCTTTTCGAACAGTCTTAACATAAGATTAAGTTATCGTTATAATTTAGTCTCTATCCTATAGTCTTTCCTGACTCATGTTCTAACTCACATTCTATCTGACACACAACTCACATTGCATGACATTCATCAACATCATCCATCGATCTCTCTTTCAATCTGAGCCAATCGTTCGAAAACCCAAAATCTATAAAATGGCCTATCATTATCATTATTCCTCCTCCCAAAATCATAAAATTTTGAGAAGAAACATCTCTTTGATATTTTTCTTAGACAATCGACAAAGTTATACTTGCATCAAACACAGAAATCTGAGGGCAAGAATACTGAAAAAGAAAAATGGAGAAGAACAATCAAGATAATTCGAAGCGGTGAATGCATATTTGGTAAGAGCTTTCCAAGTTAATTTGTTTTGTTTATTCATTGTTTATTTCTTCGTTATTTATTTTTTTGATTTATATTGTTAGTTTATAATTGATCATTCGCATATATGCAGCTATTAGCATTCAATATTTCAAAGGATAAATTTGAGTCAAAATTGTCAAATACTCTAATCTCTCATTAAATTGATCAAATCTTGATTAATTTAATCTCAATCTCTAAAATTCTCTAGAGAATGCAACTTGCACAATAAATGAATTACTTTGATCTATTTAATTGCTTATTTTTTCTCAACATGGAATAAAGGAAGAATATTCCTTCAAATTTGAATTCAAAATCCAAGTGGATTTTACATCCAACAAAGCATTCACTCCTCTTACATGTCCTTATGCATTGGGAAAAGTGGCACTTATTTCATTCCTCTTTCCCTCTCACATGTCATTTCCTCAATTTCAAATTCCACCTAATATCATTTATCATGCACATTGACCAAAATGTGCACAAACTTCAAACATTCACATCTTGACAAGTGGCACTTGGCCATTGGGTGTTGAATGATACCACATTGCTCAATTTCACTCTTTTTTCCAATTTGTAAATCTATAAATGAGAGACTCTTCCTCTCATTCTATCATCCACAATTTGAGCAAAGTTACTCTCTTCACATTAAGAGCTAATTTTGCCTACATAGAAATTGTTCATCATTTTCATGATTATATAGCTAGGTTATGCCAAAATATCATCAAGGATTTTCAATTATCCACAAATCATCAACATTGCAACAAAAGAGTTGGGAAAGGGCCTATTTTGACACACCAATTGATACCAATTCCCCCATGGGATCAAGAATTTGCATGCTTAATTAGGATTGCTTTAGCTTTTCATGTTTTATCTCTTCATTTTCCTATTTTGAGCATAGTAGATGTGAACCTAACTATGTGTTTTTTTGTTGTGTTTGTGCAGGAATAGGACTAGGGTTTACATTTTGGAGCTAGAAGGAGGACTGAGTTGGAGAAATTCATCATGTTTTTCCAAAATTTCATGGTTTTTTGACATTTTTTGGTGCTTACAGGAAGCTGCACTGCTTATAGTCATGCAGTGACATATTGCACCGCTTTCAGACAAGAGGCGTTATATTGCACCGTTCTAATCTCAAACTCTGCCACACCTACTTTCCCACCTAGGAATTTCAAATTTTCAAACTTTTTCGTGGATCTCTTAAATCCAAACTGCAACGCATGCTCAATCTACAATGCATTTGTGCTCTCTATCTTTTATAGAATGTTGCACTCATTCTAGGTGCAATGCTATATTGTGCCGCATGATTTTAAAACTACATTGCATTTGCTAACTCCACCACTAGGTGACAATGAAATTTTAATTTTTTATTTTTTCAACATGAGCCTTTTTCTTTCTGGCTTTTTGAACTTCTAACTTATTTGTTGTCTCTACATCATCTAGTTTTTAATCATTTTGCAGGTTAAGGCAAGGGAGGAAGCAAAATAGAAGGCTCCATTATAACATCCATTCTCATCTTATACAAAGTGTTTTTGAACACTATAGTGTTGTTTAACACTTTTTAGAGGATTTTCAATCTCCTTTTAAGAAATTTGTTATCTTTCATGCTTTAGGGAACAATACATTTTCTTTTGGGCTCTAAAAAGAATAGCACAAATTTCCTTTTAAATTTTAAAAAAAAAGAACAATAGAAACAATTTACTAGATTTGATTTAACGTTAACAATTGAACAAGGAAAATTCAAATTTGGTTTAGTGCTTTAAAATAGATTTACCTTTTCTTTGTGGGTTTAAAATGAACAAGTGCTATTTTTTTTTTGTAAATTTTTAATCCAAATAATATCATCAAAAGGATGTTTGCGCTTCTCTCGCGCCTCATGGCAATATTGAGAATCAAAAGCTCTTTTGGTGATCTTAAGTTGAGTAGAAAAATTACCTCCATATTTCATTTTGGGTTTAAAATTGAACAAAGCATCTTGTGAGTGTGAGTAAGCTTATTGCATGTGTTCTCCCTTTATTTCTAAACAAAGGTTGATCGAACTACGAATATGATTGCTCGCTTTTTTTTATCTTAGTGAGCCTACCTTGTGGGAAAAATTACTCACCCAAGGGAATGACCCAACCGGTAACACACTCAGGACAAATGTATTTCCAGCCGGGATATAAAAGTAGGTACTAAAACAAAAGATAGTATCACACAGTTGGCTTCGACGAAAAGGGCAGAAATGGTGTCTTGTTGCATGGGTCAACTCCTACAAATGAAAAATTCTGAATTAAAACCCTTGTTTAGCAAAGGCCAAATCCTTAACTATTTTGTTGGCGCAAAAGGTCATTTCCTTTGAAGCCACCCCACATATACATCCAGTTTTGTTGTAGAGATGAAAATTATTCCATAGGAGATTCATGGGTACTGATGCTTGGCTGACCCAAGAAGTGAGTGCATTATAAGGGGGATCCTATGTGGTCAAGCATCTAATCATCCACACTGAATATGCGTAGCTTGATCTATCCAAGTGGGAACCCAACAAAATATTGTCTCTTCATCCTAGGTTTGTATATGTGCTTTGAATCAAAAAAATATATACATTGCATGGTCCTCAAAACATTTGAAAACATAAATTTATAAGGAGCTTCAAATTTCAAACTCTTTGGAGGAAACAAATATCCTTTGACAAACTTAAGTGCTCTTGCTTGCCCTAGGTATTATGTCCTTAGAGGTTTCTAAGTTCTTGGGTTTAATCACCATTTTTTTTCACTAAAGTCAACCTAGGAAACTATGCTCTTAAAACCTTGATTTTCACATAATGGATCTTGTGGAATGAAAGGGAATTGAGACATAGACAATTAGTTTGAAATCATAACCAAGAAATTGTTTTTGATAAAAAAGAACCCATTAAACAAAGATAAAGACAATTGGACCTCATGCATGTGTTCTCTCAAATGATTTCCCGTAAAATCAAAATCCAAAAACCAATGTTCAAAAAGATTAGCCCAAAAGCTCGTGAGGAGCTTCTTGAAAGGATTTTTGAAGTTAGAGAATGATTGGTATATAATTTCTACAAGAAGGCCTCAAGGAACAACGCAAGTTTGTAAGAGTTCCATTATCAACATAATCCAACTCTTTTTCAAAGGTTTTCTTTTCTCACATAGGAAGTATGGCATGTTCTTCAATACTGAGGTCTTGTAAGAAATATTCTTGTCTAGGTCAACTCTAGGATCAAAATCATCACTCCCATCAATCTCTCAAATCATCAAAATGAAACATCACCTCACCAAAGAACTCATGAGAACTTTACAAAAACATTTATGCTAAACTTATAGGAAAAAAATCATCATCACCTTGTTGGACTTAACACACTTAGTCAAATTATCAATCCTCTAGGACCAATTTACCTCTAGGATAATTCAACTTTATAAAGTCTACAAGTTCATAATAACTTGGATTTGGCCTAACACACCTAGTCAATTCATTCCCTTCTACGAGTTTTTTCTTGGATAACACAACTTCCTAGGGTTTACAAGTTCATCATCATCTTGTTTGGGTTAACAGATCTAGTCAAATTATCAAAATCAAATCAATTCAAGCCCTAAAACATTCAGCATCCCCCAATGTTCTTCAAGAGTTTCACTCACCCACATCATCCATCTTTCATCCCCATCATCACCTATTTGATCCTAATAATCTCCTAGTTATTCTCCTTTTGGACCTAAATATTAAGATCAAACGATCTCTATTTTATAGTTCAAACAAGATCGCAACAAAAGAGGAACATGGAAATCACCAAAGAAACATCAATTTCAAGTGACTTAAGCCAAGCAACCTCTGAAGTAAACCTTGCAGGATCAATCAATCCTCCATACAAGTCATCTTTGTCATCATAAAACCCTCATGAGGAAGGCAATATAGATGACATCATTGATGATGACTTGGGAATGATACAAGAGGAAATAACTGAAATGGTTTGAAATATTGAGAATCATAGAATCATCAATGCCATGTTAAAACTTAATCCCTCTCTATATATGAGTGCGTTAATGAAAGAAGTGGCCAAAATCCCTTCTGACTTTGACGTAAGTACCAATATGGAAAGGCCTCTTGCAACCACACCCCCAATGTCACTTCCAAACAACACTCGAAAGATTCTCCATATCATATCAACAATTACATCAACCCCACCAATTGTTAACAAGGGAAGCGCCATGTTTTGTGAATCACAAAAGAATCGCCTTGTAAACAAAAAAGAGGTAAATTTCAACACCACACCGGATAACTCTGTCTCGTTAAATTCATTACACCTAAATATTCTACTCACTCTCCATAATCATACAGACTCATCCTCATTTCATGCAACAAAAATCTATCCACTAAACATACAAAATTCTCTCCCCATATTTTCATAAGGAGAAGGAGGGTTATTCAGAATAGGGGGAGTGATTGACCCGACCTCATCATAAATTTTCCAAGGGAACACATCATAATTCCCTCCATTACCACTCACATCCATATCACCTCTTGGGCTGGGTCTTTCCCCCTACCCGTCGCTAATTTTTCAAACCAAAGAAATCAAAACATCACATCAAACCCCCTCATTTTTTTGTCAGTATCACAAAAATAGATGGTAACCATCAAAGCTACTACAACTGTCAACACACCCACCATTCCCCAAATCTCTCAAAACATGGTTTCCCAGGGACCAAGAATCTCAATCACACCATCCAAAACTCAAATCCCAATCACCAAAACAACTGTTGCAATCACCACAATGGTTAACACCATTCTGATCACCACAATGGTTAACATTGTTCCCAATCCACCACCTTTTCCACCAAAAGTCAACATGACTAACTCATTCATCACCATGATTTAGGAAGTTCAAAAAGCCACCAAAAAAATGGTACTTCAAAAAACCAACAAAATACATAGTATGCTGCTTAGCAAGCGCAAGCACAACTAGCCGCCCAACAAGATACACAAGCCCAACAAGACGCATAGGCTACACAAGCAACCCAACAAGCTCAAAATCAGGCCCATCACCAAGCTCAATAGGTGCAAGCATAATACCATGCACAACTGCAAGCAATTCATCAACAAGCATACCGATAAGCCCTGTAAGATTTTCATTCACAACAACAAGCTAAACAACAAGCTTTATCAGCGCAAAAAAAGCTAGACCAACAACAAGCTTTTTTGGTGCAACAATAGCTAGACCAACAACAATATGTTTTTCCAGAATAGCAGCTAGACCAACCACAAGCTTTGTGGGAACAATAGTAGTAGGACCAACAACAAGCTTTGTTGGATCAACAGAAGCAAGATCAACAACAAGTATTGTTGACACAAATGCATGCATATCAAAAGGCCTTAAATGCACAAAAGAGCTTGCAGAAAACCCCCACCAATACCCCTCTCATCAATAAAACACCGCAAACACCTAAAAAAATAGTTATCCCACCTCCTGATCCACAAAACAACTATGAAACACAAATCAAAATCCTCTCACAACAAGTGTTGGACCTCTAGTAAGGAAAACTAACTAGAATATTGAGCAACTTGTAACCCTATCCATTTGAAATAAGTCTTAGAATGGTAAAATTCCCAAAGGGATTTGAGATCCCCAAATTTTATAAATATAATGGGACGGGAAACCCTAAAAATCACGTCAGGGAGTTTCAAGTGCATTGCATGGAGGTTACATATGATGACACATATCTAATGCGACTTTTCCCTTGAACTCTGACTAGTCCTGCCATGGAATGGTTCTCTTGCCTACCGAAAGGCATCAAAGCATTCCAAGAAATTGTGGAAGCTTTCCTTAAAAAGTATGCATTCAAAATGGGTGTAGATGTTAGTTTGGAGGAACTATCAACACTCAAATAAAGAAAAGGAGAGCTATTCACATCCTTCTTACAAAGATGGTGATCCAAGGCCAATCAAAGCAAGTGGACCATTCTAGAAGAGCAACAAGTTTGCACAATCATATCCAATCTAGATGAAAACTTGGCATTCTATTCCAAAATACAATGCATTATGACATATGATCAATTGATCCCAAAGGCGCTCATTATCGAAAGAGCCCTTACTATGCAAGGCGATGCATCTTTTTTTCCTGCACAACAGTATAACCACCCATCCACCAGTTATAACGATAAACCTTTTGCATGGTCAAGGAAGAAAAATGTCAGAAACGACGGAGTGGTTGACACTAAGGTTGTCATCAGTGCTCCTAAGAAAAATATTCAAACCCATCATCAACCAAAAAATCACAACCACAACAATGGGAAAACTAATATGGTGGCACAACAACAAAAATATCCTTTGTGATTTTCACAAAATCAAACGACACACAACTGCAAATTGCATGATATTGAAAAACATTATCCAAGCTCTTATTAAGGATAAAATCATAAATGTCGAACAACTTGTTAGAACTGGAATTTTCCACTAGAATTCCTAGGATTATCCTTTTTATTTTCCATAAAAATCCATCATTACCCTAAGGAATTTTATTTATTTATACCTATTTTTCACTATCCTTCCATTAGAAATCATTCTTTCCATTTATATATGTTTAATACCCTTACCGCTTCCTTAAAATTCACTTACTATGTCGCTTACCGCTTTACCGCGACCTCCCACAAAGAGGCCTATGATATGGCGATAGCGGTTAG
>CM021106.1:121741540-121881971 GCA_007115665.2 Sequoiadendron giganteum | reverse complement strand
ATAAATTTGAATATTATCAAGTTGTCTCCAAGGTTGATGTTTCTTTATTATTTAAATTGACATATCAAGTATATTCTCATTTTATCAATACACATTTGTTGTATTTGTGTGATGTGATTGGTTGGTTCTTTCAAGCCAAGATTAATTCCTTCAAATCATTCATAGTAATCTAGAAAATTATCATTTGGATCATTAATAAGAGTTTGATAATTACATCCTTGCATGTTTATACAAGTTATAGACTAAATACCATATGCCAAATAATTAGAATCCCTGCCAGATAGAAGCCATTCTTTTAAAGCTTTCATTTGACTCCATTTTACCCAACAAGGCACTGGTCTCCCCTATTGAGATTACATCAGATCTATCCATTCCATTTTACATCTTTTAAATTAAATATATTAGTTCATACCTTATAAAACTCATACCAAGTTAGGATCATTTTCTTTCCACTATCAAATTTCCATTTGTGGATAGTTAGATCAAGTAGGAGAACCAAAACTCAAAATCTGTGTCACTCATATAGGAGCACCCACCTAGGTCTAGTAGAGCCTTAAGAGTAGAGGGTTCAACCATACAGGTTGGCCTTATTAGTTGACCAACAATGTATTGAGAGTTTGGCAGCCTCTCATGGTTCATTCAAACCAGCGTTTTTGAGAACCAACACAACTGACCGAAAATTAAGATCTTAAAATATACACAAATCCGATGCCGAACCATAATAAGGGAAATAATCAAGGAAACAATGAAATGAAGTTAAATTATGCTAGAGAAAACCTTGTATACGAAGACATTGTCGCATGCATAAACGAAATGGTCACGGTCCTTCTTGTCAAAGGAGCCAATGCTAATTGTGGAGTCACCACACATGGGGGAAAATTTACTATTGTAGGGGCATTATAGCCATCTAATACCTCCATTTCAAATCCAAAAGTTGTTCCCTAGGATTATAACGTCAACCCTCACTCAAATCTCCATCATGGTTTTATTTAAAACTTCTATCGTCCATAGGAAAATCCTTGATGAAACATTAGTTGCATCCACTGTCTTCGCTACCCTTTATACATAATAATTTCAGTCTATGGTTAGTAACATTGTCACCCCAAATCTCCTCACCTTCTCCAATCAAGACATCCCTGCCCAATCATCTCATAATCATGCACTTCACCTTCAAGTCTTGGTTCATAAGAAAAATATCAAAAGGGCCCTGGTGGAGGGAGCTGCAGGCCTCAATATTTGTTCACTTAAACTCATAAAAAACTTGGGAATCTAAGAATACTCCATTGACAAAAATAAAGGCATCACCATCAGAGCATATGATGACCAAAAAAGAGTGTATCAAGGCACCATCAGAATCCCAATCCAAGTAGGGCCAGCTACCATGGCAACCACATGTCAGGTCCTTGACCTTGACTTTCCCTACAACATCCTAGTAGGATGCCCATGGATCCATGGAATGAAGGTGGTAACCTCAACATTCCACCAATGTGTTAAATTCTTATACCAAAATGAGGAGGTCACAATACATGGTGATCTAGAGCCATTTTCCTATTGCAAAAAATTGGATGCCAAGTTTTACAAAATTCCCCAAGTACCAAAAAATAATGAAGGCACATCCACTCCCTATATAGATCCAACTAGCCTCACCTCCACTTCTATGACAGAGACACCTTCCATCCCCGATATATAGAACATCAAGCTCATGATTCAAGATAATGGGTGTGGAAATTACAGAATGAGAAAAAATGATTTTGTTTTAGGAGAGTTACCTCAATCTCCTAGGTCACATGGATGACCTCAATTAGTTGAAACACCTACCTGCAATTTTAGCATAGACCCTTCTAGATTCTTTTTTTGAGGGGATCTAAGCAAGAAAAATATGGATGAAAGAGACATTTCAAGCACACTATACCAAGATGAAAGACCCACACCCACCCTACCCATGGATGAAGCTAGCAGAGGACTACAAACGATGTGTGGTATGGGAAATAATAGAATTGAAAGGCTTCTAAGGATCACTGATGGGCAAATGGATCCCATCATTGTAGATAGATGGATGAGAAATCTTGGCCTTGGATGTACCCCTTCAAGTATAACCATACGTGGTAGAGGTACTCATAGTAGAGCGGTCAGATCTTTTCCTCAATTATCAATAACCACCCTTGAACTACCAATATCAATAGGTATGCCCCTTGATAATTTCACCTTTGACATAACCGAGGTTTGTAGTATTAGTGATGATGAGGATACCATAACCACCCTCCCCATGGTTTTTGAATATTCCTCCATACTAATAATTATTGCCTCACCTGATGACTCAAACTGCCAACCACACAAGATAAACCTAGTTTACCTTCAACTCATAGACTACGACCAATGAGGACCACTGGTTCTAAACACATTCGAAAATGATGAGGCTCTCTCAAACTTCATGGGACTAAGGAATACAGTACCATGTGGAGATCACAAGGTTGGGTTTAACATCACACTAGACACATAGGATTATTATGGGGAGATGATTGAGTCCTTCAGTCGCAAAAGCAAAAGAATGAGAATAAGTTCAGGGTGATTGAGTGAAAACCACACTATGGCACTCTCCAACCATAGAATAGTAAAAATAAAGGATGCATTCAATGGTGAAAAACTCTATGAGGCACCATATGAATGAGGATTCAATCTCCCCCTATTGTACTTGATTAGGAAAAATCAACAATTTTAGTAGAACAATGCAATCCTGATAATCTGGGAACAAAAGTAACACCACACATCACTTTCTATGTTGAATCACTTCTGAAAGAAGAACATGAATTTTTGGCTGAATTCCTAAGAGAAAGGAGAGTGAGCTTTTCATAGACCTATGTCGACATGCTGAGCCTCAATCCAAAATTCGGGGTTCATCATTTAGCTGTCTACCCAGGGGCAAAGGAAGTAAGACAAAAGTTAAGAAAGATGCACCCTTAGATAGATTTTCTAGTCAAGATAGAATTACATAAAATATTGGATGTTGGATTTATACACCCAATTGATTATTTGGAATGGGTGTCAAAACTTGTGCAAATTTCAAAACTGAATGGGTGCATCTGTATCTGCATTGATTTTAGAGACCTAAAAAAAGTGTGTCCTAAGGATGATTTTCCACTACCCAAAATTGATATGATAGTGGACATGACACCCAGACATGAGATTCTATCACTGATGGATGGATTCTTAGGGTACAACCAGATTATGATCACAAAGGAAGACTAGCATAAAACAATGTTTACATGTGCATGGGGCACCTATTGTTGGAGCATGATGCCATTTGGGCTCAAGAATGCGGGAGAAACATATCAAAGGGCCATGACACTAATTTTTCATGAAATGATTTTAAAAACTATGGAAGATTATGTGGATGATATATTGGCCAAACCAGGAAAAGATAGGATCACATAGCAGCTCTAAGTGCCATCTTTGATAGATAAGAGAAATACAAGGTTAGACTCAACCCCAAGGAGTGCATTTTTGGTGTGCAATCAGAAAAAATCCTGGGATATATAGTATCCATGAGAGGAATAGAAGTGGATCCCACCAAGTTCAAGTCAATTCTCGACATGGAAGCACCCAAGACCCTAAAGAAGCTCAGAGGCCTACAGGGAAGGCTCCAATCCATCCAAAGATTCATAGCACAGATGGTGGATAAACAAATCCCTAATTCACATCTACTCCACAAGGGAGTAGCATACAAATGGGATGAAAATTGTGATCAAGCATTTAGTAAAATCAAAGAATATTTACTTACACCACTAGTGTTAATGCCACCTACTCTAGGAAAGCCATTGATTCTATACATTTCAGCCACCATTGCAACTCCCGGTGCTCTATTAGCTCAACATGATGAAAATGGAAGAGAGAGAGAAGTATACTACATTAGTAGAACAATGGTAGGGAATGAGCTCAACTACAAACCAATAGAAAATATCTTGCCTGGCAGTCATTTTGGCAACCCAAAAATTCAGACACTACATGTTGGCTCATCAAATCAAGTTGATTGCAAAGATAGATCAACTAAAATACCTGTTCTCTAAGGCCACTCTCATAGGATGAACAACCAAGTAGGTCATGATACTCACAAAACATGATACTGAATATGTAGAGCACAAGGCCATCAAGGGGAAAGCAATTACAGACCAATTGATGGAGGCTCCAATATATTTAGTGAATCCACTCATATCAGAGTTTATAGATGAATCCATTTTTAATCTTAGCATAGCTGATCACTGGAAACTCTACTTCAACGGATCATATACACAACATGGATCAGGAGCTGGTGTATTATTCATCACCCTGGAGGGGGATTGTATTCATAAATCCTACAAATTGGCATTCCCCTACACTAACAACACTGCAAAATACGATGCTTTAAGCATAGGTCTCAGGATTGCAGCATAGTGGAGGATCATGGCACTAAAATTTTATGGGGACTTACAACTTATTATCAACCAAGTCAATGGCAAATACAAAAAGAAGGATGATAAGATAAAATCATTCAAGAAGTTAGTAGAGAGTCTCAAAGAATCATTCATTGATATCACCTTTGATTAGATACCAAGGGCTAACAAAAAAGTAGTTGATGCAATGGCAATAATTGGATCCCTACTAGATATCCCTCACAATATCTCAAAACATGAATTCTTGGTAGAGCAGCTTCTCACACCCACATTCGAGGTAACAGAGTTAGAATATGTGTGTGAACTCATTAGTCCCAGTGATCCATGGTATCATGAAATCTATACATACTTAAGAATAAGAGTCCTCCCAGGTGACATAATCCCTAACCTTAAATGAGCCTTTTTCAAAAGTTATGTATATTTTGTCATCCTAGGAGAAACCCTCTATTGTAGGAGCATTGAGGGAACCCTTTTGCATTGCTTAAATCCCGAGGAAGCCCTAACTATTCAAAATGAGGTACACAATGGCACTTGCAGTTCACACTCAAGTGGTATGACCTTGGTCAAGAATTTGTTGTGAACTGGTACTACTGGCCAACAATGGAAAGAGAGGCACATGACTTTGTCAAAAAAAATTTACAGTGCCATTAGCATGGAGATCTTATTCATACACCACCTCAAGAGCTTCATCTTATTGTTACACCTTGGCCCTTTTCATAGTGGGGGATCGATCTCATAGACAAAATCACACCCACCACATCCAACATCCACATATTCATTATCACGGCCATGAAATATTTTACAAAGTGGGTCGAAGTAGTCCCGATGACCTACATAACTAGAAAGCAGATATCCAAGTTCATATTGATCTATATCATTTTTTGATACAGTGTCCCTAAATCCATTATCTCCGATAATGGGACACCTTTCAAGAATTAGAATGTCCGTGATATATGCCACAATTTCAAAATCCAGCATCACTTTTCCACTTCGTACTATCCACAAGGCAATGGCCAAGTAGAGGCCACTAATAAAACTATCTAGAAAATCCTTAAGAAAATTGTCAATGAATTTGGTCATGACTGGCATCTATAGCTAAACCCCACCTTATGGGCCTACCACACCATAATATGCATGCCAACAAGTGCCATCCCATTCTCCCTAGTCTATGGACCAGAAGCCAACCTTCCAATCGACATTGAATTCCCATCATTAAGGATATAATTGTGAAACCTCATTACAGATGAGGAATATCAAGTTTCAAGGTTAAATGATCTAGAGTTACTAGATGAATAGTGAATGGATGCCCTCAACCATCTACAAGTCTATCAGAAATACCTAAAGTATAGCTACAATAAGAAGATCAAGAGATGCACCTTCTAAGTCGATGAACTTGTGTTAAAAGAAAATCAAAAGATTCTGCCAAATCCAAAAATGAAAGGAAAATTTAGCCCAACTGGTTGGGACCTTTTGTCATCACAACAAGCTAGATAAATTAGAGGCATATCAAGTGTGAACACCAGAAGGCGAGCCTCTACAGGAGCCCCTAAATAGCTGTCAACTCAAAAAAATTATGCCTAAAATCTTGCAAGGTATAAAACCGAAAAAAATACAAAAAAAAATAAAATCAAAAAATATCATGAAAAAATGGTCGCCTTGATGAAAACCTAGCAAACAAGCACCTTGGTGACAATAAAAAAATAAAATAACACATAAAAATAAAAATAAATCAAAAAAATGATTTAAAATAGTAAAGAAAAAAATTATCCTCTAGTGAAAACAACTTCAGTAGCGCTTTGGACAAGTACCTTGGTGAAAACCTAGAAAATAGGCGACAAATGTAAATAAAGAACTCTCCATAGACTAGGATTTTCATTTCCTTTTCCACGCACTCACTTATCAATTACATTCCATCTATACTTCCATCATTCGTTCGCAACTGTACCATAGCCTAATCTTGTGCTTATATCATGTTTCACCATAGTACTACTTAGCACATTCCTAAGATCAGTTTGTGTTTCCTTTATCGAAGTAGTCTATCACATCATGTTGGGGGGATGTTCCTATACCTACATCAGATCGGATTCGTGTATATTTTTGGGATCATCCTTAAAATTCAAAAATCTAAAAACTTTCAAAAAACTACCAAAAAATCCAATATCATTTAGAAAATTATCAAAAAATCCAAAAATATCGGAAAAATCTCAAAAGTCTTCAAAACTTCATCACCGAGTCTTTTCAGTCTGTTGTCATTGTGAACCATGTTATCTCTGAGCTTGAACGTAGAAAAGTTTGATCTTTGATCATTCCCCAAGACATCCTAGGTCAATCCTTTAGGCGTTTGTTGCAATTTGGAAATCTTTTTTCCCATCTATCTCATTATTAAATCAAGTTTGTAATCAATCGAACTGCATGGTATCTACGTATATAACATAGGAAAACCTAATCTATGGATGGGCTCCCGAGACCCCTAGGATAGCTCTTTAAGTTAGTCTCTTTCTCATAAATCTCAAAAATACCAAAACCATTCACAAATCATGAAAGTATCAACAAAAATGGAAAATCCAAAACATCAAAACAACCTCAAAACATTTGTAAAACCAAAAATGGTGCATCTGTCTCATCTTGATTTCACTCACGATTGTCTCATTCCTAATAAATCAATCGTCATCTTCATCCTTTGGTGAGTCAGTCAGAATAAAGTCTAGTAGGTTCAAAAGTGAACACTTAATCATTAAAGTCTCAAGTCTAGGTCAGTAAGCAAGCAAGTTGATCAACTAAGAGTATAAATAGTTTATCATCCAATCAATCTCACCAAACCCTGATCACAAGCTATCCTAGGATGTATCTTTCCCATGATGGACATAAGCATTAGGTATCTCACCTTATTTTAGCCTTGGCTAGCAGTATGAAGAACATTGGCTTGTTTTTTTAATTTGTCTTGGTCTTTTGGGACTTATCTTATTTGCACTCATTTCAAGGATCTCTCGATGATGCCTAAACAAGACAGCTTTAGAGAGAAAGGAATGGGGAAAAAATCATTATCCTCTTTTTTATCTAATGTTCTTATGGATTACTCTTGTAAAATAACTTAGTCATGTGTAATTTGTTCGATTTGAGGTGAGGAGGTTTTAGATATCTTGTTGACCACATAGGAAGGCTTTCCTTTCTATGTTTTGGTGTGAGATGTTTAGAATGTTTGAACTACATCCTGAATGAGGTTTTATATGCTAAGTGTGAACAGGAATACTCCTATCTAATTTTCAAGTCAAATTCAATCACAATAGGTACTATGCCATCTTGGTTCCTTATACCTTGATGCACTATACCTATGTGTGTTATCAAACATAACGTAATTGGCCTTTTGAAAATCCTGACTCCTAGTAAGCAAATCACCATCATTCTAAAGGAATTGTTGGATCTCTTTATTCTATCTTCTTTCCACACTAACATGGTACCATGCCAGTTAATCAAAACATTGCTAATACATCCACCCTGAATCCATAAAATCATTAGCGTAAGTGCATATCATATTATATAGATCATACCTCATTATATCATCTCACATTATCATCATCTTAAGTTATGAGGAATAGTATATATTTTTTATTCTAACCATCTTAAGAAATAATTGCATTACATTCATTGCACATCATACATTGCACAAATCATTAAGGACATAATTCAAATCATGAGAATATTATTTACATCCATAAATCACTTACATATCATTAACATTCAAAATTCCTAGAAAAATTAAAAAAGAAATGCATCCATAATCATCGTCACATCATATAGAAGCATATACCATATCACATGAGAATAAAATAGAAGCATCTCATAGCATCACATAGAAAATTAAAATGCACCATACATCATAGGACTTATAATAAATCAAACCATCTCATATATATCATCAATAAAGTATGATTTTCATGGTACAAAATTGGATCAAGTGTGTATATCAAAATACATGATACAATAAGGGAAATTATTGGAGCCCATGAATCAAAAATGTAAATTTCCTATGATCAAAGGGCTAGCCCTACTGGCTACTGTCCTCTCCACTTGCCTCTCACCGTGGTCCTTTGGCAGCCTCATCCTTTTCTATTGAGAGAAGGATAGCACCCGGCCTACTACTGGAATTGCCTACCTGTAATGTTGCCGATAATAATCGGCCTCTTTAACTACCTCTCTATAAGCCCGTAAGGAAATTGAATGGCATTGGGATGATGAGGCCATACTCCCTAGCTACCTCCACCGACCAGCCTCCTGATCCCTCTCAGATCTATCCTGGTCCCTCTCAGTAGTGACTGTCAAAACATATTGTCAACCCTCATCCCTCTCTATAGTCAAAACATGAATGTGATCCTACAACTTTTGGATCAATGCATCTCAGGGATCTAGCTACCCTGGTGGCTATTGCTATGGGACTACTCTGTCCACATTTTTGGGCTAGTCATCCTGTATCCCTACTGGTGGAGGTGCCTCCTATGCCTAATCTCTAGGAGGTGTATGATGAGGAGGTGGTCCACCTCCTCCTCTATCCCCATCCCCATCTCTATCACCTCTGCCCCCTGTCCTCTACTTTTATCGGTTGATCTTCCTTTGGGCCTCCACCATGGAACTACCATACCAAGAACTATCAATCTCAAAGGAGGCCTAAACCAAGATCTGTACACCTGGGTCACTCTTGCATTTGCTAACCCCTGATCATACGACCACGGCTGGGTCACTAACTGTCTGAAAGAGGACACTACCTCAGCTATCAGGATGGGTTGTCTCTCTTGTGGTATGGACAAAGGTCACCACATACTGATCATCTGGTCTATCTTGAATCTCACCAAATTGACACGCCACTCTATCTGGGAGATACCGCTCTACCATGGTATGCTCTCAGCCCTACATCCATTTGTCCTATCGGGTGAAAAATAGATGCTCTGTATCATTGTACCATGGGCCTATGCCCATCTAAGGCCTCTAGATGAACTCGCTCATCTCATCGAGAACCTACCACCAATGGGCGATCCTACCTGTGCCAATGTGAGTAAAGTAGATCTATGCCCCACCATACCACCAGACAATGGGGTCATCAATGTCAAGGATGATCGGTGTGACATCTCGATGGAGCACTGAAATCTGCTCCCATGCCCAGATGTGTAATATATTAACTTCGACCTTGAGGGACCTACTATCAAGATATACAAACTCATGCAAATCTTCATCTAAGGAAGCAAGCATCACTGGACCCTAGGCAAAGTAGTCCCTGTAGATGACCATTCACTCCCATGCTATTCCCCAGCCTAGAATGAAGTATCGGCCCCACCAATCTGGTGCCACAAGACCTAAATTTATGGCTGCAACATTCAACCTGTAGGTGGGAACTATACCCTAGTATCTCTCCAATTCAGTCTATCCATTAGAGAAATGGATCTCATCAAGACCCATCACATCATAATAGGTGTCCCTACCACCATATGGATCATAAATCACTTTGGCTTCATGGATGGGAAAGTGAAGGATGCACCAAATTTCCTCAAGTGTGATGGTGGCCTCACCGGTAAGAAGACGAAATGAGGTCTCACTGTGCCACTGCTCGGCTTAAGGTGTCATCATCCCCAAGTGGGTCTGAACAGGAGAAACATAGGCAATGAATCAAATGTCGAGCATACCTAGGTGCTCCTTGATCAATATGTGCATGCCCTATAATCTCTTGAGCACTGGCCATCTATGCTCTCTTGAATGAAGTATGTCGAGGTCCTTCTGCACAAGAGTAACCATCACATCAGGTCTTGTAAAGAAAATATGCCTCTTGTGTCGGCCTTTCGCATTTGAAAAATAAAATGCGGCATTGTTTTCAAATGCGACTTAGTTTGAAAAGTTCCAAACAATTCCATAATGGTGCAGTCCAATTTGTGTATGCGGCTGACTTTGTGCCAGAACCCTAGTTACAAACTATGTCACGCAGATGCATTTTCATATGCAGTTGAGTTTGACAAGAAACCCTTATCTACTAACTTCACCATGATAGTGCTATTATCATATGTGGTGTAGTTTGTGGCCACGCAAGACCGACTAAGCATTTGGAGTGGCGCTATATAGTGCCACTCAACTTAAAATTGGTATTGACCCTATTTAATGCATGTAAAACAAAAAAAAAAAAATTCAGGATGGGGGTACATACCACGAGTCCTATGTCAGCCAACCACTAGTGCACTCGTACTCTCTCCAACACATGCCTAGGAAGCTATCATTGTGCCATCTCGACCAGAACTCAGAGGTCAAAATGCAGAAAATTCTAGAGGCTAAGTATGCAAATGTATTGAAAGTGACCCCTCGGGGTCTATTTAAGCCTCCAAATTAGGGTTTTGGCCCCCCTATCCCATTTTTTTCCAATCGAGGGCCATTTTCCATTTTTTTGGCATTTTAACATGTTTTTAGGCATCTTGGGGAATCTTTGGACCTGTCGAGCACCTTGTCCTTTTTTTTGCGAGATCATCCAAATATTAAAAATCCATCCAATATCTTGAGGTGGCAATATACCAGCATAATCCTTATACTGGGGAAACAGTGGGGCATTTGAAAAGTGCTAAAAATTTTGAACTTTGATCACAACAGTTTATTCTTTGAATCAATGTAACAAGTACATTGATTCAAAGAGGGGCAAAATGTAGACATGGAAAATATACAATTCGATCCAACACACTTGATCCTAATTAATAAAGTCATTTCTTCCTGAATCGCACTCTCATTTTATCATCACCTTTTGTCTCTTAGTTAGATAAATCATTATTTATTTAATTAGGTCTCTCTCCTTTGTTGATTAAATTAATCAAGTTAATTAATTAATCCTAAATCCCTCTCTAATTAAATAATTCATCTTATTTGATTAAACCCCTAAAGTCTTCTCATTAAATTGAATAAATTAAACCTTATTTGATTTAACCTAACATTATCCCCTTTAGTTAAATAAATCAAAAAAATTTATTTAATTAATCCTTCCCTCTCAATTTCGATTTAAATCAACTCATAAATTTGAGTCAAAATTATCAAATCATCTAATCTCTCATTAAATTTATCAAATCTTGATTAATTTAATCTCAATCACTAAAATCCTCTAGAGAATGCAACTTGCAACATAAATCAATTACTTTGATTTATCTAATTTCTTATTTTCATTCAACATGGAATAAAGGAGGAATATTCCTTCAAATTTGAACTCAAAATCCAAGTGGATTTGTACCTCCAACAAAAAATTCTCTCCTCTTACATGTCTTTTTGCATTGACCCAAGTGGCATTTATTTCATTCCTCTTTCCCTCTCACATGCCATTGGGTGTTGAATGATCCCACATTGCTCAATTTGACTCTCTTTTCCCATTTGGAATACTATAAATGAGAGACTCTACATCTCATTCTATCATCCACAATTTGAGAAAAGTTACTATCTTCACATTGAGAGCTAATTTTTCCTAATTCATAGAAATTGTTCATCATTTTCATGATTTCATAGCTAGGTTATGCCAAAATCTCATCAAGGAGATTCAATCATCAACAAATCATCAACATTGCAACAAAGGAGTTGGGAAAGGGCCAATTTCAACACACCAATTGGCACCAATTCCCCCATGGGATCAAGAATTTACATGCTTAATTAATATTTCTTTAGATTTTCATGTTTTATCTCTTCATTTTCCTATTTTGAGCATACTAATTGTATTTCATGGGGAATCCTTGTTTTATGTTGCATATGAACCTAATTATCTATTTGTTCATTATGTTTGTGCACGAATGGGACTAGGGTTCACATATATATTATGGGTCCCAATGAAGCATGTTTTTGGGTTGCCCTCATTCTAATTCCACCCTAGGATGTTTGGTTGCAACCTAAATTGAATTTAAAGTTGGATGGCCAAATTTTTATATTTTCAAGGTTGGAGATGGTATAAATATAGAATGTACTAGAAATGAAAATTATACATAAGAAAAGAAGGAAGATAAGTGAAAGAGAAGATGAGAATTTGATGCCATTCTAAAAGTGTGTGATTTATGTGTGTGGTTGATCAGTGAAAATATTAAAGAAAAGTTTTCTGATGTAGTTAGTAGAAGGTGAACTCTGTCATTCAGGCAAGTTGATCAATAATTTTTTTGGAATTCTTTGTTACATTGGGATTGTTGTCTCTTTTTAACAATTCTTCTTTCTCTTATTTGTATCTCTTTGGTAGTGAGCCCTCTTGGTTGTAGCCTTGTAGATAGTGAGTCTGAATTGTGAGTCCTTATTTCAGGTAGTGAGCCCTATCTCATGCAGTGAGCCTTATTTCAAGTAGTGAGTCTTTTTGTAATCAATTTTGATATTATCTATAGTGTGAGTTAATCCTCCCTATGGTTTTTTCCTTATTGGGTTTTCCATGTAACTTTGGTGTTATTATTCTTGTGCATTGGAATTTTATGGTTAATTAGTTAATTAGTTTGTGTTAGTTTCGATAATTGAATTTAAGGTTATAATTTATGACAAATGATTCACCCTGCCTCTCAATTGTCCTAACCAACAAATGTTATGCAGGATCTTACAGATTTGGAATGATTTGAATCTTCAGGTGAGGATATCAAGGGTTCTTTATATTCTTCTTCTCCATCAGAGATAATTGATGTACCTTCACCTTCAATGATTCCTTTTCTAGAGTCATTGATTGAGGCTTCCATCATTCCTATTCATCAAGACATATTCAATTTTATAGACTTCGGATCACATGATGGATTTGTCTTAGGTATTTCAAAATTTTCTACTTCTACAGGTTTGGGGGACATTCTTGAGGGAATATCTCTCCTTTATGCAAATTATACTTTTGAGTGTTTTCTTGAGTCTCTACATCCCATTGTTTTGACCTTGATTAGGGATCCTGATCTTGGTGAAACTACCTTTGAGGCACTTCATTCCTTCAAAAATATTTCATATATGAGGTTTCTTCCCTCCCATTTCATTATGGATTTTAAGTTTCTTTAGAATATACCATTGGATTTGTTTCTTTCTAGTGGGAGACATTTGGTTTGTCACTAGTAAACACTATTTTGACATCAAACTTATTTCAGTGGTTTCGAGGATACTTCCTTCTAGGGGAAATCTAGTCTCCATCCATTCCTTCAATGAAGGGACCATTGTATTTTATTTGGATCTTGTTCAACATTAGTTTATTCATTGTCCTATTTTTTCACATTCATCATTGGTTTGGCATGTTCCTAATTTGATTGTTTCATATTCATCTTCCTAGGGCAAGGAGACATATGAGCAGTTTTTAGAGACATCATCATCATTGATCCTTCCTACCTTCAATTCCTATTCGTAATGGGAAGCATCCCTACATTTTTACTTGGTTTTTTTCTTCTAATAGGGATACAAGTTGTTTTTCAACATCGGATAATGTTTCATCTTGAGGCACTTATCATTTTTGTAGGTGATTACAGGGTGATCCCACAATTTCTGGGAGATTTTGATTTTTGTTGAAATCACATATTTTTAGAAATTATAATGATTTAAGCCCTTAAAATTTTTATTTGAAGGATTCCAATGGATGAGGATTTTATTGAACCACCTTATATCAAACCCTCTTGGATAAAACCCCGCTAGTTTAAAACCATACCTATAACAAAGTCTCCTTTACACCTATCAAATGCTAATAAAATATCACTTTTGATTTTCCTTTTGGGGGATGAAGTGATATCATATATATATATATTTTTATGTAGGTAGTCCTTATTATAAGCTTCCCAAAAAGTATAATTTTAAGTAAATTTAATTTAATTATATTTTTTTTTATTTCTTGTGAATGTAGGTTTTTCACCAAAAATCAAGCTCTTTGTTCTACACATGTGAAAAAATAGAAGATTATTAAAAAAATTTTGGAAAATATGATTGAACTAGATATTTAAGTCCTTGATCCAACAAAAAAACAATTGAGTTTCAATACATACAAAAAACATTATGTGTTATACAGTCTACCTATGTCTCATTATAATTGGTTTGACTTTGAAACTTGATTATGGAAAAAATATTCAATAGAACATTATGAAACCAATTGGAAGCACTATATATCGTAGTCAAAAATATAAATTTGAAAACAATAGAATTTAATCCTTCATGGAAAAAATTTGTGCTATACGGTGAGTGTCACTCCTTAAAAATGGTGTTTATTGAAAAAAAACTAGTTTTTGAAGGAGTTCAAAAAATAACTGCAATCTAATTCCAATTTGTTTGAAAAAAATATATTTAGAATCTACAATTTTTTTTTTGCAAACTACTATTTTGAATCATCTTCAAATTCCTCATGGTTTAACTGCTATAGGTGTCTGAAAGTGAAGATTTATTTAGAAAAAATCAGTTCAATGTCCAGTTTGGGAAAAAATTGTAAACTAGTATTGTGGGGGGGGAGGGGCTATATAATCTCTCTATTTCCCTCTTATAGGGAGGATATTTTTTTTGTAATCTTGTGATGGATGTAGTTCTAGGGGATATTGATGTTGAGACCTCCATACATCACTACCATTACTTGTACATGATTAACATATATTTTACATTATCTCTTTTTTGGTGAGGAGTTTTATCCCATGAGGTATTTCATTGTCATTTGTACATTGGTACCTAAAATGGCCTAGAATATAGGACCCATCATATTTTATTATATTGAAATTTATTAAATTATTGTATCATTTGCATCATAACTACACTCTCAAAGTTGTAATTATGGGGGGGTGTTAGTGTGAATGGATATATTTCATAACTATTTATTAGTGATAAAGGACCTATTCACATTATTAATAAGTTTCCTTAGGAGTTAGTTTCGTAGGTGGCATTCAAGAAGCTATTATTTAGTAGGACCATATCTCATTAATAGGCATGTAGTTATCTAGGAATTCAATATTTATCTCTTGCATTTATAACTATGCATTAGGCATTTAGTGTTGACAACCAAGGTTGTTATCCAACTTCTTCTCACATTTCCTATATAAGGAGGACTCTTATACATTTTTAAATCATCTCATGAGCTCATTCTCGATATATTCAAGATCATCATTTGATCAAGTTATCTTCTTCCTCTTGATTCATCACTTCTTTATTCATGTGGATGATATTCTTTATGGATTATCCTTCGAAGTTTGTGCAACTTCAAGTGGTTTATTGTTCATATTTCCAACATGGTATAAGAGCAAAGGCCATAGAAGATCCATCTCATATTAGGAAGTTGAGCTAAGGATATTATGAAAGGCTGGAGGGATTTCTTGCAGGGCTAATTGTTCTCATTTGGGAGGCAGTTGATTTTTGAGGCACTTTTGATTAGATTTGACCCCACCATAGTGTTCAAAAGGTCTCAAAACCTAAGGAATACCTACCAATTTTTTGAAATTCTAATTCATCATCTAGAAGCCATCAAAGAATTTTAGTAGTCATATTGGAAGGACATCGTATGGATTGTACAAGTTGTAGGCAAAACTTTCCTCCCCCTTGCAGAAAAAATCCATTCTCTAGTTGGAATCATATAAAATACTTCATATTTTGAGGTAAATTTATTTTTGGTAATTTTTCAAAAAAAATTGAACAAGTATCTTAAATTTGATGGCCAAATGACCATCACTGAAGCCCCATCATGTCTTAATTAGGTAGTTTTCTTAAAATCAACATAATTTTTGACTCAAATATCGAATTTTCACAAACGAGATGTCGTTGGAAAATTGGTTTTGAGTATTATCTAGTGGTGTAGGAATTTTTATCAAATTTTATTCTTGTAATTTCTTATCACAACTTGAATTTAGTACTCCCTTGTGGACATCCAAGCTTATATATTTTCACTAGTTTGTTAGATTTTGGAGATTCTAGCAACATTGCAAAGGTGATTTAGAGCTCTATCATTTTGTCCATATAATTTTATCATATTCAAAACTAGGTACATTATATTGAGTTTTTGTAGTTTGAGGCATTTTATTGATAACTTAGACATACTGCAATTTGGAGAAAGTATATTTACATTGGGAGGCTTTATTTTTGGTTGTGCATCATATTTGAAAGTTTCTATTTAATATTGAAGGTCAATGTCTTTGTAATTTTGGAGATTGATCATAGATTTTTATGGAGTTTTTATTTCATCCTTCCTTGATTATGTTTGAAATGGGAAACTATAAATAATGGAGAGATTTCATTATAAACCATCTATAATCACTTCAATTGTTTCCACATTTGTATGGTTTTGTTACCCCTCCTCATAAAGGTATCCAAAATATTTCTTGGAGTTGTAGAAGCTATGATGTCTTAGAGGTTATTCCAATGCATGTTGATGATGATGTTTTGAAAGCTATTGATCATTGTAATTGTTCTCATATTCTTTGGACTAAGATTTGAGAGATATATGGAGATATTGATACTCCACTATTCCCCAATGATCATGATTCAAAATTTCATGTGCCTCTTCATTGCTCATATAGGATATCCTATGATGATATTTCTATGCAAGAGCTTATAGATTTAGAATTCTTTAAATTTTCAGATGAGGATGTCAAGGGTTTTTTAGGTTCTTCTACTCCATCAGAGATAGTTGGTGTACCTTCACCTTCAATTATTCCTTGTCCAGATTCATTGATTGAGGCTTCCATCATTCCTATTCGTTAAGACATATTCAATTTTCTAGAATTGGGATCATGGGATGTATTTGTTTAAGTATTGCAGACTTGGCTACTTCTACAAGTTTAGGGAATATTCTTGAGGGGATATCTCTCCTTTATATAGATTCTACTTTTGAGGGTTTTCTTGAGTCTTTGCTTCCCATTTTTTTTACCTTGATTAGGGATCCTAATCTTGGTGAGACTACCTCAGAGGCACTTCATTCCTTCACAAATATTTCATATATGAGGCATCTTCCCTCTAATTTTATTATAGAGTTGGAGTTTCTTTATAATCTACCACTGGATTTGATTCTTCCTAGTGGGATACATGTGATTTATTGTCACTGGAAACTCTTTTGGCTTTAGACTTCTTTTAGTGGTTTTGAGGATACTTCATTTTTGGGGGAAATATTGTCTCCATCCATTCCTTCAATGAAGGGATCATTGTATTGTCCTTGGATCTTGTTCAACATTAGTTTCCGCATAGTCCAGGTTTGTCACCTTCTTCATTGATTGGGCATGTTCCTAATTTGATTGTGGCATATTCATATTCCTTGGGTAAGGAGACATATGAGCAGTTTTCAAGGACATCATCATCATCAATCATCCTACCTTCATTCAATTCCTATATAGAATGGGAAGCATCCCTCCATTTGTACTTGGTATTGTTTCATTCTAAAGGGAGACAAGATTTTTTTCAATATTGGATCATGTTTCACATTCAGGAACTTATCATTTTTTTAGGTGATTACATATTGTGGGGGGCACATATTATTGCCATCTTATGGGGGGATATTTTTTTTGTTACTCTTATGATGGATGTAGTTCTAGGTGGGTATCTATGTTGAGACCTCCATGTTAGAGTAATAAGTTATTACACTTAATTAATTATATCATACTGGTTAATTAATTAAGTCACTTATTCCCTTAAGTACTTAAGCTAAACTTAGGCACATTAATAATTGATTAATTATTAAGTGTGCACACTAGGGTTTCCCTTTTGGGGTTTCTTGATCTCCTTCATAAGGATTGATCTCTTTGTAATAATTGATTCTCAATAATGCATTTTTACTTTGAGGTTTACAGAACATATTCTTCGGTTCTGCATGTCTTTTGCATGTGAAAGGTGATTGCATGTAGGTGATCTTGGTTTCTAACATGGTATTAGAGCTCTAGACCTGCAACTACCTATTCATGATTTGAAGATATGGCCTTTCAATGAGTTTCAAGTGCAAGGGATTACACATACATCTTTTTTGCAAAATATAGGGGTAGCTGATTTTTCAGAGCACTGTAGACATGGAAAATGTACATTTCTGGTTTGGCACACTTGATCCTAATCGCTAACATCATTTCCTCTCAAATCACACTCTCAACATTTCATTGTAATTCGATCCCTTAATCTAATGAATCATCATTTATCTGATTAAGTCTATCACCTTCTTTGATTAAATTAATCAATTTAATTTAATTAACCTTACATTTATGTTTAATTAAATAAATCATTTTATTTGATTAAATTATCTAAAGTCCTCTTATTAAATTAAATAAATCAAACCTTATTTGATTAAATCTAATACTTCCATCCTCAGTTAAATAAATCAAATCATTTCTTTAATAAACTATTTCCTCTCAATTCTGATTTAAATTAATTCATCTATTTAAGTCTAAATTGTCACATCACCTAATTCTTCATTAAATTAATCAAAACCTTGATTAAGCTAACCTCTCTCACTAAAATCCTCTAGAGAATGCAACTTGCACAGTAAATCAAATACTTTGATTTATTAATTCATCTATTTTCCCTCACAAAGCATCAAAAGGGAGTATTCCATCATTTGAATTCAAAAAGGCCAAGTGGACTTGGTCCTTCCGACAAGGCATTCAATGCCTCTTACATGTCCTTGGCCTTGAGCCAAGTGACATTAACTCCATTTCTCTTTCCCTCTGATATGTCACATTCAAAATTCAAATTTGAATCTAATGACATTTATCATGCACATTGACCAAAATGTGCTCATTCCTCAACCATTCACATCTTGACAAGTGGCACTTGGCCATTGGATGTTGAATGATCCCACATTCATCCAAATCCCTCATTATTCCAATTTGAGAATCTATAAATGAGAGACTCTTCCTCTCATTCAAACATCCACAATTTGAGTAAACTTACTATACTCAACTTCTTTCTCAACCATATCTAGTTTCATCCATTTCTTCACATTCTTAGCTAGGTTATGCAGATTTTTATCATGAAGCTTGATTGAATCTTCATCAAGGTGGATCACTCATCAAATCATCAACATTTGCAACTAAGGAGTTGGGAAAGAGCTAATTGCAACACTTCATTGGCACCAACTCCCCCATGGGATCAAGAGTTTGCTTAGTTTAGATAGATTTAATTTGGTTTAATGCATTGTTCTTCATTTTTCATTTCTATCTTAATTTTTTAAATGGATTTCATGGGGAATCTTGATTCTCACTTGCATTTGATCTAACATTATGCTTTTTTTCTATGTTTGTGCATTTGCAGGTTTAGAGGTTCACATTGTGGCATTAGAAGGAGGGCAGATCTCCAGTTCAAATCATGTTTTTGGTTGAAAATTCTGTTGTTTTCTATTTTTTTTTGCAGGTTATAGGTCCATGGCGTTGTATTGCACCACCTATAGAGGTGCGACGCTATATAGCACAACCTAAAACTCAAACTCCGCCACACCCGCAAACTCCACCGCACCCAGAGAACCATGTGGTGCTATATAGCACCGCATCTGTTCCGAACAACGCCGCAATTGCAAACAACACCGCATATGATTTTTTGTTTTTTCACCTGATTCTAAAATGGCCTTATCTTGGTCATTTTTTAGTCTTTTTCGAAGATTTTTTTTTTGAAATGGGGTAGAATTTCATAATATATCAAATGGTATAGGTCTTTCTCAATTTTTATAGAGTTAAAATTTTCAAACTTTCACCTAATGTCAAAATACCATGAAACTTGGTCTAAATTTTAGGGTTTATATGCTTAATATTTTATCTAACCCTCATATCTTCTTATTTATTGATTTCATATAACATTTGGAGCTTGTATTGCAGGTTTTAAAGGATCATGAAGCATGGAAATGAAATAATTAAAAATTATCACATGATTGTAACAAGTGTTTTTTAACACTTTGGGAGAAATTATAATCCCTTTCCAAGGATTTGTTTACTTTCATGCTCTTAGGACACTAAAATTTCTTTTGGGATTTAAAAAGAACAATACAAATGTTTCTTTCAAATTTTGCAAACAAAAGGCTTAAAAATAACTTTAGGCAAACACACTAGATTGGGTTTAAAAGGTGACAATTGAACAAGGCAAACTCACACTTCATTTTGGTGCTTAAAAAGAAGTCATTATTGTTTTGAGGGTTAAAATGAACAAGTGTTTTCAATGTTTTGCAAACTTTTTCACAAGTTAATATTATCTAAAATGTGTATGCGCTTCTCTCGCGCTTCATTGGGATCTTGAGAATCAAAAACATTTTGGTAATATTAGGTTGTTAAAAAGATTGCCTCCACATTTCAATTTGGGCATTTAAAATTGAACAAAACATGTGAGTGTGAGCACAACATATTGTGGAGATTTTCCCCTTTTTTCTTCAACAAAGGTTGTGTAAACAATAGGATATGTTAGCTCACTTTTGTTTATCTTAGAGGGCTTGCCTTGTGGGAAAAATTAATCACCCAAAGGACCGACCCAACCGGGAACACGCTAAAGCCAAGTGACTTCCACCCAAGATATAAGTGTGGATATTGGAACAAAGGCCAATATCATGAGGATTATTCTGATGAGATGGACAACAATGGACTATTGCTGATGTTGGATAATCCCCCATGAACGGAATGCCCGAATTAGAACCCCTTGTTTAGAAAAAGGTCATGTCCTTTGAAGTCACCCCACATTATACATGCGGTCTTGTTGTGGAAATGGAAAGTATGCCATGGGAGATTCATGGGTAGTAATGCTTGGCTGACCCGAATAAGTGAGTGTCATGGAGGGGAGCCAGTCTGGTCAAGCATTTAGCCATTCATATAAGATATACGCAGCTAGATTTATCCAAGCAGGAACCCAACAAGATATTGCCTCATCATCCTAGGATTGTAAAAGGGCTTGAAAGAAAAGAACACATTGCTTGGTCCTCAAAACATTTGAAAACAAACATTTGCAAAGCCTTCAAATTTCAAACCCCTTGTGGGAAACAAATGCCTTTGACGAATTTAGCCACTCTTGCTTTCCCTAGGGATCATATTCCTAGAGGTTTCTAAGTGCACAAATTCTACCATCATTTGTTTTCAACAAGGTTAAACATAAGAAACTTTTGCCCTATTTTTCCTCAATTTCCACACAATGGACCTTGTGGGATGAGAATGAAAGTGGGACATTAGGCACATAGTTTGAAACATAAGCAAGCAAGTGCCTTTTGTAACAAAGAATTCATTAAGCAAGATAAACAAACAAATCACACATGTGTTTGTTCTCTTTTGGGTCATATGGTTTTCATGCAAACTTTGGTCTTTTGGTTTGAATTACTTCTAGGAAAAAAGCATGTTCTTCATCACCTTGGTCTTGTAAGTAAGTCCTCATAGGGTCATCTAGGATCAAAATCATCACTTCATCTCTCAAACATTAACCAAATCTCATCTCACCAACAACTTTTGGAACCTTGGAAACATCATTTATGCTAGACTTTTGGAAAATCAAAATCACCTTGTTTGGCTTAACACACCTAGCCAGATTATCATCTTGTGTACACATTTTCTCTAGGATAACACAACTTCCTAGGGTTTGCAAGTGCATAATCATCTTGTTTGACTTAACACACTTAGTCAAACTATCCCAAATCAAAATCAAATCGAATCAATTCCTAAAGTCTAGCATTGATCCAAAGTTTCTAAAAGTTCAAAGCACCCATATCATTCACCCCTTTCATCTTTCATCTCATCATTGGTCCTAAACACCTTAGAGGTTCACTCTTGCAACAAGGTCAAAACACAAGAGGGACATGGAATTTACACTTGATTCATCCATCATGAGCAATCCAGATCATCCAAACTATCCAAGTCTCACAATTGATTATCAAAACTCACATTTATTCAATTCAAACATGGCATCATTATCGCCTCCAAACCTCAATGGTACAATGAATGTGAGTATCCCCAATCTGAAGTTTGGAACACCTTTCCCAATGATAGATTTAAATCCAAGTCCAAATCTACAAATCTATCAACCAAATGCTCAATGCATGAGTTTTCCAAACAACATTTCCCATCAAATCCATACATGCCAAGTGCAAATTTACCAAACATGACCATTTCAAATCCATACTTGATGAATTTTGGGATAGACACAATTGAAAATCAAACCAATGTTGTTCAAAATCTAAGCAATATGTTGACAACTCTATATGTTGATTCAAGTCAAGGTAACACCATGCAAAATCAGAGTTACCTAAATCAAGGCAATATGATTCTCAACCACAATAATGTTCAAAGTCAACCTATAAAGCCAAATCAAAACATCATACCAAATCCTCTCATTTTTCCAACAATATCGCAACAACAAATGGTAACCATCCAAGCAACCCCAATGGTTAACACATATACCATTCCTCAAATGTCTCAAAGACCAAGAATATCAATCACACCATTCACCACTCAAACCTTGGCAATCAGTGAGACCATTCCACTCACCCCAACAATCAACACCATCCCCAACCCACCACCACTGTCGCCAAAACACAACACGACCAATTCATTCTCCATCATGTTGCAAGCCACTCAAGAAGCTTCCTACCAAAAGGCACTCCAGCTCCAACAAGCCACACAAGTTGCACAATGGCTCAAGTATCCCAACAAGCACAGGCTCAAGCTCAAGCCCAATACTAGGCTCAACAGGGCAAACACAATTCAAGGCACTATTGCAAGCAATCCATCAACAATCAGCTCAACAACAAGCCAAACAAAAAGCATTGTTGGAACAATGACAGCACGACCAACAACAAGCATTGTTGGCTCAGCAGAAAATGCAGGCCTTACTCCCATAGCAAAGCTTGCAATAGATTCCCACCACAATTGTTGAAAACAATGATCAAGATCTATCCATCGATGAACACCTTGAAGATGTTTCCACCTCATCTGATGATCAAATCAACATACATCAAGAGCCATTCTTTGATCCTATTGACATAGTCCAAGATCCATCCACCAATGATCATGTTGAAAATGTCTCTACATCACCTAATAAGTTAGGGGACATATCTCAAGAATTTATTCCAAAGCATGATCAACATCTTTCACCAAGGTCTAGCAATGAGCCTATCCAAAACATATGGCCATCCTTTGACCTCATGACATTTGAGAATCTTTCTATGCCTAATGAAGATATCCAAGAAAGAAATCCATTCTTTGAAATTGACCCATGTCAGGAACTTGATCCAAAGCATGTCGAAAGCAATTCCAAAATCACTCAAGATTGAGAATTTGTATCTCCAAGCTACTACGACGATATAATAGACACTCTCCTATCTATACAAGATGTTGCAAATGATGACCATATCTGCATAGCACATACTCTTCCATCTACCCATGAGATGCTTTCTTTGGATGGACCTGTAGATGATCTTCATTCAAAATAGGAGTCTCATACTCTTACTGATGAACAAGAGTCTCCTACTCTTAACATTTATACACATGATCAAGATATAGATAAATGCAAAGACATATCAGAAATGGGTCATGAAGAAGGTTTCTACAGAAGTTGTGAATCAGAAACATCATGTGAAAGCATATCAAGAATGAATCATGAGGAAGACTTTTATGTGGACATTGAAGCATCAACACTTCTTGAAGAAGCACTACAATCTGATATCTCACAAGATCAAGCTAAAGATATCAATCAGGCATTCATCCCACATATGGAGGATCCCATCACTTATAAAGTTGGATCACTTACCTTTGTAAGGGAAAATCATCTTATCAATAAAGAAGCTAACACTTTTGAAGGTTCACAATAGAGCAGAGAAAGGGAGCCACCTTGTTTGAAAGTCAAATCATATCCTATGGCAAATAAATTTTTTCAGCAGATGAATTATCAAGGTAGAGGATTAGGCCTACATGAACAGGGTATCCTGGAACTAGTGCAGATTTTTGGCAATCCTAAACATCAAGGCCTTGGTTATTTAACAAGCGAGGGATCTAAACATGTCAGTGATACCTCTACAAAGCTGGGGGCAACTTTGTCTTGAGCAAACATCAACATAGGGGGCATGAAGGATCCTTATGGTGAAACCAATGCCAGTGCTACGACTTGCCACATCATGAATCTCCATCCACCCATCACCCAATCCACGAATTGGGACAAACATCAAAACAAAGACTTGAATCGAAGCATGTAGAATAGTATCAAAGCAAAAGAAGCTAAGAAGCATGAAGGACAAATCAAGTACATATGGATACCAAAAAATACAAAGAAAAATTATCCCTATCAAACTCCATCAGTCAAAGAAACTATGGGGAAAAATAAAAAAGGGGCAAGTATCCATCAAAGATGTCCACAAAAGTAAAAACATGCTTCTCAAGTGACATACAAAGTGTATCAAGCAGTTGGTCCTAATTCAACAAACACTTCCATATCCACCCATTACTGCTCATCTTCCCAAGTTTGGAGAGTCAAAGGTTCCAAACTATCAACCAATCCATCTTGTATACCTAAACACACTCCATCCATGCCTCCACACATGATATCCATGTCTCACATTGACCATGTATTGGTAGCGACCCTTCGTCATAAGGATTCAGAGTGAACTCTATTGCGATGTGCGCACAAAGACAAAGTTAACTTTGGTATCGGCAAAGAAGATCAAGGATCTCAAAAGTTGCTTTCAAGTGCACATGCCTTGACAAAGCAGCTTCTTCAAATAGGATATCGATGGCACATTATGAAAGAAGCATCAACATCAGCACCACTAGGTGGTTCAGCATCAGCTTAAAATCTCTTGGAAAATACAAAAAAATAAAAAAAATGTCCTGAAAAAATGGTCACCTTGATGAAAACTTGGCAAACAAGCATCTTGGTGACAACAAAAAAATCCAAAAATCCAACAATCCAAAAAATCAGAAAAAGGATTGAAAAAAAGTAAAGGAAAAAATCATCCTCTAGCGAAAACCATTTCGGTGGCGCTTTGGATAGGTAAAATGATGAAAACCTGGCAAACAGGCATCATGTGTAGAATCGAGCATCTACGTGCACCAGTTCAGGAGAAAGCATCTTATCACATCCATAATAAAGCCAACATTTCAACCATATCATCCATTCATCCATGAACCATTTATCCAACACATTTATCATCTATCTACCTTATCTAGATCTTGATGAAAATTTTGGAGCATACTTTAAACTTGTTTATGGTAAACATCTTGACCTGGGTAATTTTCACTGATCCTATCCAATCCCAATGTTATCTGAGCCTTCAAGCATTATCCGAATGATAATCCTCTATTTTGAACACGCTTACCTTATCGCAAGATAATCCATATTAATTCATCCATCCGTCTATCCAAGAATCCACCCATGGTCATTCAAACATTGCTAGACACTGGGGGCAGATATTTACATCTCGCTTCAGGAATAAATCTGGATCTATATCTTCACACTTATGTGGTGATCAAAAAATTGGAAAACATTAAATCAAATTGGTTAAGGTATTTGTTAACCAAAAAATCCAAATCATTAGCCCATGGCATATTTTGATGCTCGACTATGTTCCTTATCAAGCTTTATCTTTCGTCGAACATCAATATCAGTCGCATCTAACTTGCACATCAGCATCACATCAAATCATCAAAACAATTTTGATCCAAATCAAGCTTCATCAATCTTGATCAATAGAATCCAATCAATCATCATCTTGTTTGACTTAACACACTTAGCCAAACTTTCATCTTGTGCACGAGTTTACTCTAGGATAACACAACTTCCTTGGGTTTACAAGTTCATTATCATCACTCTGTTTGGTTTAACACACTTAGCCAAATTATCAAATCCATAATCACCTCATTTGGCTTAACACACCTAGCCAAATTATCCTTTTTGTACGAGTTTATTCTAGGATTACACAACTTCCTAGAGTTTACAAGTGCATTATCACTTTTGTTTGACTTAACACACTTAGTCAAACTATCAATTCATCAATTCGATTGATCAACCTTAGCTTGGTTTTCAACAAAATCCTAGAATAGAGCACTGATATCATCATTCATATCCATATCCAAATTGTCAAAATCATGTGAAAATTTAAAAAACATTAAAAAAATCCATTAAAAAAATCCAAAAACTTTCAAAATCTCATCAGAAAAATCAAAAACATGTCAAAATATCAGAAAATCTTCAAAAAATTCATCATTACGTCTTGTCAATTTTTCACCTTGTCGAACTACGCCATCTCTGAGCTTGAACGTAGGCAAGGTTGATCTTTGATCATCCCCCTGGATAGTTAGGGTCAGTCCTTTAGGCGTCCGTCACATTGGCAATCTGTTTGCCCATCTAATCTGCATCTTAAGTCAGGCCTTTAAGCAATAAAATGGCAATCCGTTTGCCCATCTTATCGTCAAGTCAATCCATCATCGGTCGAACTACACCATCTTTGAGCTTGAATGTAGGCAAGGTTGATCTTTGATCATCCCCTGAAATAGTTAGGATCAGTCCTTTAGGCATCCGTCGCATTGGCAATCTGTTTGCCCATCTAATCTGCATCTTAAGTCAATCCTTTAAGCAATAAAATGGCAATCTATTTGCCCATCTTATCATCAAGTCAGTCCACCATCGGTCGAACTACGTCACCTCTGAGCTTAAATGTAGGCAAGGCCATCCTTGATTGGCCCCTGAGACACAAAATACCAAAAACATTGAAAAATGTGAAAATACCAAAAACAACCTCAAAATATCAGAAAACCCAAAATGGTGCATCCATTTAATCTTGCTTTCACCCACGACCGTCTCCCTCATAATAAATTCAATCATCACTTTCACCCTTTGGTGAGTCAGTCAGAAGCAAGTTTAGCAGGTTCAAAATATGAACACTCTAATCGTCAAAGTCTTGGAGGTCTAAGTCAGTAAGCAAGCATGCTAGTCAACTCGGAGTATCAATAGCTTATCACCCAATCAGTCCCATCAAAACCCTGATCACTACATGTCCTAGGATGAAGCTTTCCTGCAATGGACATAAGCATCAGGTAACCCTCATAGTAGTTAGTCTTGGCTAGCGGTATGAAGAACATTAGCTTGTTTGTTTATTTTATTTTGGTCTTTTTGACTTATCTTATTTTGCGCTCATTCTAAGGACCTCTAGATGATGCCTAAACAAAATAGGTTTAGAGAGAAAGGAATGGAGCAATGATCATTATCTTTTTATCTGCTAGGCTTGTGGGATATGCTTGTAAAATAACTTAGCTGTGCATGTTTTGTTCGGTTTGTAGGGAGGATATTTTAGGTATCTTGCTGACCACATAGGAAAGCTTGCTTTCTTGTGTTTTGGCCCGAGATATTTAGAATGTCTGAACTATATCTTGAACGAAGTATATATGCTAAGTGTGAACAAGAATATTCCTATCTGATTGTTGAGTCAAAGTCCATCACACTAGGTACAATGCCATCCTCGTCCTTTATACCTTGATGCATCATACCTATGTGTGTTATCAAACATAAAGCAATTGGCCCTTTGAAAATCCCAACTCCTGGTAAGCAATACATCATCATCATCGGTAATAATGTGAACTTGTGTGGACCCTCCTTCCATCCATCTTATTCTTCTTATTCTTATATCTTTACTAACATTTCTATCTAAAATCGATGCATTGTATCAAAATATACATGAGGCTACCCATGGCCAATGACTATCTATACATCAAATAATTATCTTACATCCTCTGATCAATAGAACCACTCCTCTCGCATTTTATCGTGATCTCAATGGGAAAATCGTACATTTCCACTTGATCTCTCGAGGGGCCAGTATACCAACATAATCCTTCTCGATGGGGCAATAGTGGGGCATCTAAAAAATTGATAAAATTTTGAACTTTGATTACAATAGTTATTCTTTGAATCAATGCAACAAGTACATTGCTTCAAAGAGGGGCAAAATGTAGACATGGAAAATGTACATTTCTGGTTTGGCACACTTGATCTTGATCGCTAACATCATTTCCTCTGAAATCACACTCTCAACATTTCATTGTAATTCTATCCCTTAATCTAATGAATCATCATTTATCTGATTAAGTTTATCACCTCCTTTGATTAAATTAAGCAATTTAATTTAATTAACCTTACATTTATGTTTAATTAAATAAATCATTTTATTTGATTAAATTATCTAAAGTCCTCTTATTAAATTAAATAAATCAAACCTTATTTGATTAAATCTAATACTTCCCTGCTCAGTTAAATAAATCAAATCATTTCTTTAATAAACTATTTCCTCTCAATTCTGATTTAAATTAATTCATCTATTTAAGTCTAAATTGTCACATCACCTAATTCTTCATTGAATTAATCAAAACCTTGATTAAGCTAACCTCTCTCACTAAAATCCTCTAGAGAATACAACTTGCATAGTAAATCAAATACTTTTATTTATTAATTCATCTATTTTCCCTCACAAAGCATCAAAAGGGAATATTCCATCATTTGAATTCAAAAAGGCCAAGTGGACTTGGTCCTTCCAACAATGCATTCAATGCCTCTTACATGTCCTTGGCCTTGAGCCAATTGACATTAACTCCATTTCTCTTTCCCTCTGATATGTCACATTCAAAATTCAAATTTGAATCTAATGGCATTTATCATGCACATTGACCAAAATGCACTCATTCCTCAACCATTCACATCTTGACAAGTGGCACTTGGCCATTGGATGTTAAATGATCCCACATTCATCCAAATCCCTCATTCTTCCAATTTGAGAATCTATAAATGAGAGACTCTTCCTCTCATTCAAACATCCACAATTTGAGTAAACTTACTATACTCAACTTCTTTCTCAACCATATCTAGTTTCATCCATTTCTTCACATTCTTAGCTAGGTTATGCAGATTTTTATCATGAAGCTTGATTGAATCTTCATCAAGGTGGATCACTCATCAAATCATCAACATTTCCAACTAAAGAGTTGGAAAAGGGCTAATTGCAACACTTCATTGGCACCAACTCCCCCATGGGATCAAGAGTTTGCTTAGTTTAGATAGATTTAATTTGGTTTAATGCATTGTTCTTCGTTTTTCATTTCTATCTAAATTTTGTAAATGGTTTTTTCGGGGAATCTTGATTCTCACTTGCATTTGATCTAACATTATGCTTGTTTTGTATGTTTGTGCATTTGCAGGTTTAGGGGTTCACAGACACTATGGGCTCAAATGGACATTGAAATCGTGTTCATAGCGCCCCAAAATCCTAGAAACACCTATCAAATCGTCCATTTTGGAGCAGTTGGTTTATGAGGCACAAAAAATGATTTTTATTTTTTTTAAGTGTTTTTTGGTATACTCACTGGTGCTTGCAGTTCACAAGGGTCTGCCACCAAGCGACCACTGGGCGGCCACCCAATGACCATTGGGCAGCCACCCAGCAGCCACCGCCACCGGTGGCTCCCCCAAATTCGTGGCTAGTTCTAGTGCCAGTCCCCGTGGGTTCTTCCGAACTAGTCGAGGTCACATGGGGGACCAGGTGCTATGTGCCCAACCCCTGACCGACCCCTCAACCCTAGCCCTAGTCATATTAGGGACCAAGGGCTCCATCCTAGCCTCTAGTCCGCCAGCCTCTGATCGCCCATAGGACCAGGGGCTGATTTTGTTTTGAAAAGGGCCAATTTTTTGTGGCAACGACCATATGAATGTCAATTTTATTCTTGTGAACCGCTGACATCAGCATCCATATGGCACTTTGCTCCCTCCAAACCCTGATTTGCCCTAAAGGAGTAGTTTTGTTCTTTTTGGCATAACTTGGGCATACAATATCAAAATTAGGCAAACAAGATATCACCGGAAAGCTAGTTTTGAGCACTTTCCTGTGGTAAAGTTTATTTTACAGTATCTTTATGTTTTACTATATTTATTTCTATTTGAAGTTAGATGTTTATTTTTCTCTTCCGAGCTCATAACTCTTTGCACGATCTCCAATTCTCACTATCTTTGTGGTGTTGGAAAGGTATTGAGGAGCTATATGTTGCTATCCATGCACTTTTTCTGTATTTGTCCCAAGTTTATCATTAATTCAGATTTATCCTGATGGTTTTTTTGGAGATTACTTTGATTATTTTGGCAGTTGAAAGAGTGCAACTTGCATCTTTGTACTTCATTTTTGTATCGCATCATTCAATAATCGACTGTTGCTTCATAGATTCCAGGGTTGTTCCCGTTTGGAGTTTTTGAGTGTTCGAAGGCATCGAGACTGCTGATACTTTTTTCATGATTCCTTGAGTCAATCAGTGACTCTCATCTGATTTCAATAGTAGAGAGAAGTATCTTTCCTTGCTTGCCAGATTTCGGTTCTAGTGTTATTCTACAGAGTTCTTCCAGTGCTTCTTTGTTGCATGTCATCTCATTGTAGGGGGGGTTTTGTCCCACTGGGTTTTCCTCCTCTACCTCATTCTTGCATTTGTAAATGGGTACCTGATCAGGCCTAGTTGTTGGGACCCATATTTTCTTTCATGCATCTTCTTCTAGTGTTTTAACTTTTCTCTAAGTTCATCGTAAGGGGGGTGTTAGAGTAATAATTTATTACACTTAATTAATTATATCATATTGGTTAATTAATTAAGTCACTTATTCCTTTAGGTACTTAAGCTAAACTTGGGCACATTAATAATTGATTAATTATTAAGTGTGAACTCTATGGTTTCTTTATCTCCTTCATAACGATTGATTTCTTTGTAATAATTGATTCCCATTGATGCATTTTTACTTTGGAGTTTACATAACATCTTCTTTGGTTCTGAATATCTTTTGCATGTGATAGGTGATTGCATGCAGGTGATCCTATTTTCTAACATGGTATCAGAGCTCCAGACCTGCAGCTGCCTATTAATCCTTTGAAGATATGGCCTTTTAGTGAGTTTCAAGTGCAAGGGTTTTCACAAGCATATTTTTTGCAAGATCTAGGGGTAGACAATTTTTTGGGACACTATGGGCTCAAACGGACATCGCCATCACATTTGTAGTGCCCCAAAACCCTAGAAATGCTTGTCAAATCATCTATTTTGGAGCAATTGGTTTTTGAGGCAAATTGTTTTTGCCAAGAAGGTCGTATGGCCTCCCTGGAACACGTTACGAGGCACAAAAAAATTGAAAAATAAATAAATAATTTTTTTTTTTTGGTATTTGCGTCGGCGCTTGTAGTTCACAAGGGCCCGTCGATGAGCGGCCACTCGACAACCACCCAGCAGTCACCGCCATTGGTGGCTCACCCAAATTCATCGCTGGTTCTAGCGCCAACCCCCGCAAGCTCCTCTAAACTAGTTGAGGTCACATGGGGGACTGAGTGCTATGTGCCCAACCCCTGACCAACCCCTAAACCCTAACCCTAGTTATATCAGTGACCAAGGGCTCCACTGTAGCCTCCAATCTAGTAGCCCCTAGTCGCCCACAGGACCAGGGGCCGATTTTTTTTTTGCAGTGGGCCAATTTTTTGCGGTGATGACCATATGGCCGTCTATTTTATTCTTGTGAAGCACTAATGTCAGTTTCCATGCAATGCTCTTTGCCCCCTCCTAACCCTAATTTTCCCTAAATGAGCAGTCTTTTTTCTTTTTGGCATAACTTGGGCATACGGTATCGAAATCGGGAAAACGAGATATCACTAAAAATCTGGTTCCGAGCACTTTCCTCTGGTGTAGTTTATTTTATAGTATTTTTCTATTTTTCTGCATTTATTTATATTTGAATTCAGATGTTTATTTTTTGCTTCCGAACTCATAAGTCTTTGCCATGATCTTCGATTTTTGTTATCTTTGGGGCATCTGAAAGGTACTAAGGAGCTCTATGTTTCTATCTATGCACTTTTTTATATATCTATCCCAAGTTTATCATTATTCAAGATTTATCTCGATGGGTTTTTTGGAGATTACTTGGATGATTTGGTAGTTGAGAGAGTGCAACTTGCATTTTTGCACTTCATTTCAATATCACATCATTCAATAATTGATTGTTGCTTCATGGATTCTAGGGTTGTACTCATTTGGATTTTTCAAGTGTTCTAAGGCATCGGGTCTGCTATTTCTTTTTTCATGATTCATTGAGTCAATCAGTGACTCTCATTCGGTTTTAGTAGTAGACAAAAGTATCTTTCCTTGCTTGCTAGATTTCGGTTCCAGTGTTACTCTACAGAGTTCTTCCAGTGCTTCTTTGTAGCATGTCATCTCATTGTAGGGGGGGTTTTGTCCCACTGGGTTTTCCTCCTCTACCTCATTCTTTCATTTGTAAATGGGTACCTGATCAAGCCTAGTTGTCGGGACCCATATTTTCTTTCATGCATCTTCTTCTAGTGTTTTAGATTCTTCCTAAGTTCATCTTAAGGTGGGTGTTAGAGTAATAAGTTATTACACTTAATTAATTATATCAAATTAGTTAATTAATTAAGTCACTTATTCCTTTAGTTACTTAAGCTAAACTTAGGCAACTTTAATAATTGATTAATTATTTAATGTGCATACTAGGGTTTCTTGATCTCCTTCATAAGGATTGATCTCTTTGTAATAATTGATTCTCAATAATGCATTTTTAATTTGAGGTTTACATAACATCTTCTTTGGTTCTACATTTCTTTTGCATGTGACAGGTGATTGCATGTAGGTGATCTTGGTCTCTAACACTCCATACATCATTTCCATTACTTGTAAATGATTAGCATATATTTCATGTTATATCTCCTTTTTGGGTAGGAGTTTTGTCCCCTTAGGTTTTCTCCTTTTCACTATTTGTAAGAGATTGCATTTTCATTTTTATATGGGTACCTACCATGGCCTAGTAGCTAGGGTCCATCATATTGCATTATATTACAATATAATGCATTATTGCATTATTTACATCATAATTACACTCCTAAGTTGTCTTATGGGGTGGTGATAGTGTGAATGGGGATATTTCATAACTAGTTATTAGTGAGGACCTATTCACATCATTAATAGGTTTCCTTAAGAGTTAGTTTCCTAGGTAGCCTTCTAGAAGCTAGTCTTTAATGGGCATGCAGTTATCTAGGCATTTAATATTTCTCTCATGTATTTATAATTATGGATTAGGCATTTAATATTTGCAACCAAGTTTTTTATCCAGCTGCTTCTCAACTTTCTTATATAAGGAAGGCTCTTTTAAATTTTTAAATAATCTCGTGAGTTCAATATCAGTATATTCAAGATCATCATTTAATCAACTTCTCTTCTTGCTCTTGATGCATCACTTCTTTATTCATGTGGATGGTATTCTTTGTGGTTGATACTTTGAAGTGTACACAACTTTAAGTGGGTCATTGTTCATATTTCTAATAAAAAAACAATAGGTAACTATGGTGATCACATAACACAACAATAAACCATTGAAAAATACCTACATAGCACTTCAAATAGTCTACATTCATCTCCAAACATCTTCCCCTATTGTAATAATGTTGTAAATGATGAGGATATGTTGGTGTTAGATAATCAAATCTTTAAGATCTATAACAACTCTGTTTATGTTTCTTAACCTACCCATCATATTTTGGAAGACATTAGGGAACAAAGGAGTGTAATTATGGACAATCATGATAATCACATTTGTTCTTCTCCTAGTATCTCTCATAGTTGTGAAGGAGATACTTTGAGATTATAAAATCAAATCGATGAAAGTCATGAAAATATTAGTTGCCTTTCTTCCCCTAGAGAAAACATCATTGAATAAGATAATGGCATCATCAATAAATAAGAAAATTCAACCATTGATAACTCTCCTACTTGCAATGAACTCATGGGTATGTGCAAGATCATCATGGAAAAAACATGCCCTTAACTGGCAAAAAATTCAGAAAAATCAAAGTTAGGAAACTTGACATAAAAATTTGAATAAGTTATCTATATTATTTAAAAAACATGTAAGAATAGAATTTGTAGAAAATTTAATCTTGTTTCTAAATTACTAGGTTCATTTACAAAAAAATAAAATATATTTGGTGAAAATTTTAAATTTCAATACAATATTACTTAAATTTTAGGGAAAAATAAGAAGTAGGTGTCTGTCTAACCACCCTAACCACATTAAAATGATAATATTTTTTTATAAGGTTTTATATATAAGTAGAGGAATCATGTCCTGATGTGATGCATATATTTTTGTAGTTTTTTTCCAAATAAATAATTAATTTATTTTTTTATGACAACTTTTAAAAAATATAAAGACTCGTATGTCTGACCACCTTAACTTGGTCAAAACTTCATGAAATTCAATTTTTTATTTTTTAATATTAGAGTATGCAAAGCATAGAATGTGACACATGTTTTGGAATCAAAAAATATGATGCCATTTGAAAGTTATAGGTGTTTTTCAATCAACCTAAAAATCAATACTTTAGTCATAACTCAATAGAAAATGAATAATAATAATTTATTAAATTCAAAGTAAAGCATAATTTATATTGGTGGAAATATGAGAATCTCCTTTAAAAACCCTTTTCATTTCATCAAGTTTGGATAAAAAAAGAAGTCATCAGCCACATACCCATCATATTGCCACTTTTTGGCCTATCATGATCTAGCACATACCCTCATTTTAAAAGAACCAATGTTGGAATGTCATGAACATTTAGTTTGCAGCTCACCTAAAAAATCTCCTTCTAGGGAGTATATCATGGTGCAATAAAATCACAACATTAACAATAGTGACGTGACTTCCTTAGATGATGGGAAAATATGACACTAGACTCCCCTTCATTTGAAAGAATAGAAACAACTGATTTTATAAATGTGCAAGTTTCCATTAGATATACCTTGATTAATGGACCTCCTACATATTCTATGGTACATCCTAAGAATCCTCTAATTCTTTACCCACCCTCACAATGACCACAAAATCAAAACAAACCCGAACTTATCCTTTAACCACCTAAGAATAATGTTTCACAACATTCAAATTATAATAGTGGGTTTAGGGTTTGACAATGTGAGAAAATCACCGCTTGGTGCGATCACTTTTCCTATCAAATCTGGAAAGGATACATTAGAAACACCAATGTATGTTATGCCTCATGATCATTCATATAATATTCTTTTAGGACGATCATTGTTTCATACAATGAATGGGGTACCTTCTACTCTTAATTATATCATGAAATATGTCTGGAACAACAAAGTATACATACTCAGAGATGAACCTAAATGAAATAGTTGTTTGAAGATCAAGAAAGGCAAAGGGAATTTGACACCAAATACACAAGTGGGACCCATGGAAGAAAAAGAAAAATATATTGAGGAAGTCACAAAACTATTAGAAGATGATTGGGGTTCCTTAATTTCACATCATTCATGGGAAAATACGAGATAATAAACAAAGAATCTGAAAAGGAAAAAGAAAAAGTGGTAATGTCAACAAAAAAATTTAGAAGACCCTTCGAAATAATCCACTTCAACCACTTTAGAAGAAGAAATAAATTACACAAAAAAAATTGATGAAGTTGATTATGAACAACCACCAAATCCAAAAGAAATGAAAAATATTTATAGAATAGGCTATGAACTTATGAAACAACTTGGATATAGTGGAAAAGGATGTGGTGCTAGAGAACAAGGTATTTGTTTCCCTATAGAGCCTAACACACAAGAAAATACTAGCTCTCTTGGTTATTGTAATTTGACAAAAAAAATCAAGCCTTCACTTAATATAAACACTATTATAAAAGATTCATCTAAGCCAACTTTAACATTAGTGCATCTTGAACTCATAAAAACTACTCGTCTTGGTTTTTGACCTTTAAATGAAATGAAATAAACAAATAAATCCTTGCTTAATATCAACGTCATCATGCAAAAAACCAATGATTTAAATTTGATAGATTTTACACCCTCCCATAAAGGAGAGTAAAAAATCTTGCAATCTAAAGATTCTTGTGTAAGTATGACATCCTATACAAAGAAAGAGATATATTTGTCACAAAATAAAGGAACATCTTCTACTGATCAAGAGGGTATCCTATCAAGACTCATCCAGGATTGTTTGATATCTCTCCCTCTAAGAACATGAAAGAAATTTTACAACCAAAATTTATTTTGTCCATATCATAGGGTTGATGGTCATTCTACTAATGAATGTAAGGCTTTAAGTGGTAGAATTCAAAATCTTATGGAATGTGGTGCTATTCCTTATTTTGGGGCAATTAGTTCCTCTAATTGATACTGATTTTCACTCTAGCATGTCTCTCATCAATTATCTTGGCTCATTCATTTCCTGCACTAAGTGGGGGCAAGGGGTTAGGTAGCCTTGTTCTCATATGTCACTTGTCATTATCTCTTTTGGTTGGTTGACCACCTTTCATGTACATATAAGACAAATATTGGGATGTGGATGACATGCCTTAAGTTGGCTCGCATGTGTCATACTAAGTTATATTCTTCTATTTTAAAGAAATTTCTCACAACAACTGTGTTAGAAACAACTATAAAGTGGGGGCATACATTGAAACTCATGTTTCATTGTGCGATTTTATTTACTATTGTGATGCATCCTTTTCTTGGTGGTGTCAATGGGTTTGATTTCCTCTGAGAGCGTGATATTTATTTGAATTTTCCTCTCTTGGGGACATTAGACACAATGTTCCTTAAGAAGAGACCTTACACAAACTAAGAGAAATTCCTTTGAATTCACCTTACACTATTCCACATTTATAACAATTTTTATATGGCCACCTTGCATAATACTCTTTCCTTTCCTATGGATCCATCATGTTTGTTCATGAGTTTCAACAATACAAATATTTTCTTTCCTCATGAAGATCAAAATTCATTGTTGTGTGGTGCCTTATCAAAGTTATCAGGAGGTTTATCTTTGGTTTGGTTGAAGGGGATGTTGAACTTAGGCATGACATTCCCATAGCCACTTGCTTGTGTGTGAGTGCATATTGGCCACATGCATATGTGTCTCACCATTTTGGAAACTCACCCAATGGACAACCTAATTTTTTTTTACCTTAGAGTGAGTGTGTATTTTTTTGGATAAACAACTTAGATCCGATCCACGAATTGTGAGAAAAACTGTCAAAGCTTGATCCACCTTTTCTTTTTTTCCTTTCATCTTTTTGACATTGAATGTTTGAGTATCTTGTTTTATTGCATATCATACACCTTATGTGTTTGGTTTTGTGTTTATGTCAATTTGACATAGGATCTCAAATCCTAGGGGCTTGAATACCTCCTCTAGTCCTTGTTATCCAATACCATCCACACTGCTACACTTGGACCAATCTTGAATCTCTACTTTAGTGTGAGTTTGAAGTAGGTTAATCCTCTCACTAAAGTGGAGGCTAAATGTAGTGTTGAAGAACATCGTCATTTATATTTCACACTTTATTTGGAAATGACTGATATTAAAATGGACCTAATGTCACCTTGATCTAGTGTTGGAATGTGTTTTACACATTCACATTAGATTTAGGGCCCTTTTAAGCTAAAATGACCTAATATTTCCTTAAATTAATATTGTAAAGTGTATTTACTTACACCTTCACATTGAGTTTTGGTCCCTCTTTCATTTATGACCTTCACATCATCATTACTAGAGCCCTAAGAGCCTATATTATCTATCTCGAAGCTTATTTCTATCGAGATCCTGACATAAACATCAAATATACTCAACTTTCCAACTCCCCCACATTTTATCCACCTAATAAATCTTGGTGGGACCCATATTCCACCTTCGGTGTATGAGTCACATCTAGATGGGACCTATATTCCACAAGTGGCATATGAGTCACATTTGATACCTTTTTAGGGTTTGGAGTAGGAAATAAGGGTTTCAAATTCAAATTTCATGTATGTTAGCCTCTAGGATCCAATAAAGAGTAAGTTGGATGGATTTTCTATATAAATAAGGTCTCAAATCATTATTGACGTAAGCCTTCATGATATCAACTTAAGCTATGAAGAGTTAAGCATTCAAAGACTTCACAAGAGTGTCAAGAGTTTTTACAAGAGAATTTATGATGCATTCAAGGGTAGAATTCTTCATCAATTATTGCAACAATTCAAGATCCATCATAATCTCAAGATCATTAAGCTTGAAGCATGTTGTTGAGATAGTATTGTGATGTAGCATTGAAGATCCATTCTTAGGCATTGTTTCACATCCATATTCAAGATCAAGATCTACATTCTTCATGGTCACTTCATGTTAGATTTTCCATTTACAAGACATCATTCAAGGTATGATTGTTCATGTTTCATGTCATTATTTTATTATTTCATCATTTGGTTTGATTATCTGAAAGGGGCTTGACCAAGGAAAACCCCTATTCTCTAACAATAAAAAAAAAATCTTCTCTTTGATATGTTATTGTAGATATAAGTGTCTTGGAGCATGAATGATCTTTGAAAACTAGGTTACAAGCTTGAAGGAATATTTTGGAGTTGTCTCCTTATTTACAAGATCACAAAAATTCACCTACATGTTGCAAATCAAAGATTCAAACCTAGAAACAAAGTGTGGAAGGAAGAGAAAAGATAGGAGAGAAGATTCATGTCTTAACCCTCTAAGAAAGTAGAGTGGGATTGATAATCTACTTGTAGCATATGAGTCCAAGTATAGAAAAATTTCCAAGTTTCAATCGATTCAGATGATACACTATAAGATTCTAGTTTTGGCACAAAAACCCTAGTCTCGGAATAAATCACCCAAACTAGCATATGAGTCCTAGAGGGCATCAAAGAATAAGATTTCAGGGTTTTAGAGCTTTTTTTGACCTCATCACTCTTCTAGTTGCATCTTCATTCATTTCCAATTTTTTATCCTAATTTTTAGTTTCATTTCCTAGGTCATTTAGGTAGGTTTCACATGGTACTTTCAATTTTATATCCATTTCTTGTCTTTCCAAGCCCTACCCATTTTTAGTCTCTAAACATACCCTAAGACACCCTAATGCAGATCTCTTTCCCCCATTTTCTCATTAGATTAAGATCCATCGACTTTCCTTGAATGATATTTAGATAAAAGCATTGATCTATCTCCCAAACATACAGTGACATTTTTCGACAAATCAAGTGCTTGGACAAAACTTGGCAAGGATGAAAATAGTTAACTAAGTGTCCTCCTTCTAAATACTAAACTATGTCAACTATAATATGAGAGACTTCAATTTTATGAAGATATCCTTAATTCTATCAAATTCTTGAGGGTCTAAATTGATAGGCTCATTCTCTAACTGAAATCCTTTCATAGTATCTTGCTTCCCAAATAAGTACTCTAATTAAGTCTAGATCTAATTGGGTATGGTGAAAATTTCAACATGAAAGGGAAGATCAATAGACATAGATATGCATAGTGTAAAAATATATTCCTCAGCTCTATTAAAGAAATTTCTCTTTTTAGAACTACCAATAGTTTTCGATTCTATACCCATACTTACTATGTATAGCCATGCTTTCTTCATATGCATATTTATTTTTTATTTCTTACTATAGTAGTTTTAAGGATTAAGTAGATCAATGAATGTTGGATCCATTATGGAAAATTATACTAATGAATTGTTGAAGTGGTATAGACCCCCCCCACTCCGCCCCCCCCCAATGTAAAAAAATATTGTTTGAACCCAAAACATTTGACTTATTTTCACATTTTCCATGAAAATTACCAAAAAAGGAAAATTTGAGATCGAATTGAAATTAAAAAAAACTAGTTAATAATATAGAAAAATAGGCCTAAGATATATGTTGTCTGAATTATCTTTCTCATGCCACTTCAATTATGAAAATCTGATATTTGAGTCAAAAGTTATGACCTCTAGAGAAAAAAAAATAGCTTTGACTTCGGAGACCTATAGAAATACAAAAGAGAAATATCTAGAAAAATGCCTATAGATGTTGATCAAGCTTGGTACCAACTTTCTCATGATATAAAATTTTATGAAAAATAGATATTGTATGCCTAATTTATAACCAATTTAGCAGAAGTTACCTAAGTTTCCTTTAAATTTGAACTAGGGGCTAAAAAAAGGGCCCTTGGTCACATGCGTGACAAGAGGACTATGCACAAGGGGCTTTGGTAGGGTTCTTGGTCACTAATGTGACCATGTTCAAGTGGATAGAACCCTTAAGGGTTGGCGTTGAGTGTTTGGGTGCTCAAATGACCTACAACTAGCATGTTAAGCCCTCAAGTTCTATAGTGGCGATGACAAGGTGGTGAAGTCTTTTGGTGCCTTTTGAGTGTGTTGCTTTGCAAGTGGGGTACTACTTCACTAGCGAAACTCTATGTATATGTGTGGAGTAGTTTATATGTCTTTGTGTGTGTCTATAATTTGGATAGGGTTTTTGGGGTTGTATGGCCTATAGAAAAAAAATTGCCTCAAGAACTCCTATCACCAAAAGTAGGAAAATTTTATGTAAATTTTGTTTATTTAGCCTCTTGATCTCAATGGTGAGGTTTATTTTGTTTCAAGATGCACCAAAAAATTGTTTAAGCCTTGATCTCTCAAAATATTGAATATGGATCTACTAATTTGGTGCTCTGGTACCCTGTAGAAGTTGTTGATTCAACCCACAACACCTAGAAATCACCTACAAGAAATTACGTATGGGTGAACTCACAAAATTTGTTTACAATTCAAATGACGAAGGAAAAATTTCAAAAAATGCCCCCACTCAAAAAAAATCATTTTGGGGGGTTTGAACATGTGTGTGTCAATATGTGGAATAACTAGAAAGATAAAACAACACACCAATGAAACATTAAATAAAAGGAAACTAATTAAAAAGATAAAACAAACAATAAATAACAACAGTTCCTTCAAATGTGTTCCATTTTCCTCTATCTCCAAGGATTTGATGCAAGTTCATTGGCTCTCAGTTGGTATAAGTAGCAACTTGTTGGAATGACAACTTAAGAGAACGAGATTATGCAACATGTATGTCCATTTTCTAAATTATTTAAGCTATGCTATGAAAATTGAAATGCTATTAACTTGAAATTCTCAAATGCTAATTTGAATTCACCTATAGTAACTGTGCTAAATTCACAAAATCTAGGATGAAATCTACTCTCCAGAGGGTTGTATTTTTAGATTTCTGGAAGGCAAGAATCTAGTTGGCAAAGATAAAAGGTCAAATTTGAACATGAAAAAATGAACGGTGAGAGATTCATGAAGTTGAAAAAAAGGTGGAAGGTTGAGAGAAAGATGGAGAATATTTTCAACCCACAAAACCATCCTCATTCAAAAATGGAGACAAACATGCCATTTGTCTTTTTATTTATGAAAGTTGGTTGAAAGTTGAGGATAATTCCTAATTAATAAAATAAATTTATTTAATTACATGTGACATGAATTTTAGAAGCTTCCATAATTAAATAGTAATATTTAATTAAGTGAGAGGTGAGGGAAAAAGATTATAAATTAAATATTTAATTTAAATATGAAGGATGAGTTAGAAGAATATTCCCGTATTTGAATTTAAACATTCAAACTTAGAATAAAATGATAATTAATATAAATAAATTATGAAATTTATTTAATTTAATTAAGAGGAAGATAATAATAATTAAATAAAATTATTTATTTAACTAAACTAGAAGAATTAGAAAAATGAACAATATAAATAAATAATTGAACTTATTTATATGTAGATGACTTTAGAATATTAACTAAATAATTTATATTTAATTAATTAACAGGTTTGATTAACTGTAACCATTTTTAGATGTAAAAATTTTTCCCCTCTTTGAAGTGATGTGTTTTACACATTGCTTCAAAGAAAAATTCAGATTATGAAAATTTGCCCCTGACTTTGAGATTTTGACTGATGATGCTATATGCCCCCTCAAGAGACAAATCATGTGATTGGGATGATACTGATGATGATGAAAAGATTTGGAATGATTTGGAAATGAATTCGTCAATTTATCTCTTGAAATATCACTTTGCACTGTAAAAAAATAAAATAACCTACCATTTTAACCCCCTGAAAAGGTTGAAAAGGTAAAAAGTCATTGTCATTTGAACAATAGCCTTTTGTGATTTTTAGAGCTCTGAGAGAGAATTTCGAGATGCCAATCCACTACGAGCACCACCAATTCAAGTGAGCTCGCTGTTATCAGAGATCAGCAATGTATGGACCTCTGGTAAGATTACATGATCCTCCTTTGTAAAACATTTTGTGAATTTTTAACAAATTTTTCATGTTTTTGAATTTTCAAATTTCTGCTTTAGCGCATAGGATTTTGTTTTAGCGCATGCGAGCTGTATATTATCATGTAGATTAGATAGAATAGTGCATGCAAATTAGCGCATCAGTGTAAAAGTATAGCACATTGATGTAAAAGTATAGTGCATAGATGATTATTTTAGCACATCGATGAAATAGCGCATATGATAGATAAAATAGCGCATAGAAGAACACCACGCACATATGTTCCTCAATTAGCGCATTAGCTAGAATGGTGCATCAGATAGATAGATTTGTGCATACCCTTGATAGAATAGCACATAGATGATTTAGCGCATAAAATCTCTATTTTAGCACATCCATGGATAAAGTAGCACATTGACTACTTTAGCGCATTGATAGATTGTTTTAGCACATCCATGAATTTTTGCTGATTTTGCAATTTTGAGATCGAATTCATAATTTCTTGATGATTGTTGCTATATTAGACAACTAATTTGATGATTTTGAGTACAATCAAGGATATATTAACTTGATTTTAGTTATGATCTAATAAATTTTTCTTCGTGTTTGAAAAAAAATAGGAAGATGATGATTTTGATAAACTTTCTTTGACGAGTGAAAAACAAATAGTATAGTTTGATAAATTTGCCTTCCTACTTGAACAAAAAATGGTAATGATATTTCAAGATGATGATTTGATTCACTTACTTGATTGACATGATTTTTTGATGTCATGATATTCTTTGTTGATGATTTGATTCTAATGTATTGATGTTATAGGAGGATTTCAATATCCTCCAGATCAAAGAGAGATTTCCCTGCACGTGGGAGATAATTCCCAGATTATCCCAGCCAAAGATAGGGGTAATTATTAGATGTAGGTTAGGTTCCCTTCTTAGGATCCCATAGTATAGGGTCAACAAGGCACTTCTAACTGCATTAGCCAAGAGATGGCATAGTGAGAATAATACCTTTCACTTGCTGACTAGAGAGATCACTGTTACTCCTGAGGATGTGTATAGGATTTTAGGCATCCCTATAGTTGGTGCACTTGTGATTCATGATCAAAAGGAGATCGAAGGCATAGATGCCTTGCGACGAGTCTGTCAGTATCCTCGTGCTGGTGGATATGAGATTCCATGGCGAGATATGGTAGAGGGTTATGCCCCACTTCCATCAGTTTTGGCAAGTTTCATTGGTGGCTTCTTTTGTCCTGATCACAGGTCAAAGGAACTATCAGTAGTCTGGGGTTAGATATTGTACTACATGATCCTCCATCAGACGAGATATGCATGGGGATCCTACATGATTTCCCATCTATACCACGATCTTCATCAGGTGGTATAAATAAATGGGAAGAGTATATCTTTCAAGGTTACACTGCTTCAGATCTAGGCATGGGAGCACATTTCCATTAGCCGCCCTATTGTATGGAGAGATTTCCCACTCAGTTATTCATATGTATATGCATATATAGGTCTCGTTGTTCATCCTATGCTAGGAAAGTTAGACTATTGGCGACGTATGCTAGATGATATGGATACAGTCATCTGGAGATCATATCTTGACTGCGAGGCGTGGGATGATGATCACATAGAGCTCTACCTTATTTTGGTATATTGAGATACTTTATTGACTATACCCCCTTCGTTATTGAGCATTTTCTAGTTATGTGGGTACTTAGGTAGTATGACCGAGTTCAAATGATGCCGCAGGGTGTGGTTCATTATGCCAGATGCCGAGAGAATGTTCTAGAGTGGGGTCCTTTCATCACATATGAGGCAGCAAGAGTAGAGTATACTGAGCTATAACCTGTGTTTTGGTTCATTCATCCAGAGGTGACAGATCCACATGACAAATGCTTATGCGACATATTTCTATACGCTTCCATTTCCTAGATTGACCAGTCCAGATGAGCTTGCCCCACTATTAGGTGGACCAGTTTTATGGCGGGCACGATAGTAGCCACAAGCACAGGTAGAGGTGAGGAGGATATAAGTGGTATGGCCATGGATGTTGATGAGGAGGAAGGATGATTAAAGCTCCGAGGATGATGATGATGATGGGGATGATGGAGGTGATTGAGGTAGAGCGTTCTTCGATGTACCTATCAAGACTAGACCTCATACAACTAGAGTGGTCGACCAGCCAAGTACTTCAGCACCACACATTACTATTAGGGCTCCATCATAGGGACAAATTGACACTCTTCAGGAATAGGTCCAAGCTCTTCAGAGCCAACTAGCATAGGAACAAGCTACCATTAGATAGCTACAGGAAAATATTGCACAACCACGACCTCCTAACCCACATATAGCCAAGTTTACTGTAGAGTGGGGTAGCTTTAGAGAGCGGTGTATTCAGGCAAAGGGGTAAGAAGAGAGACTCCTAAGGTCATTTCAGAGTACCTCCATTGGAGAGGTTTTGGCAGAGGGACTGCAAACTTCCCGCCAGGTAGAGTATTACAAGATGAGATATTTTGAGGTAGTACCCATTGAGTAGAGAATAGCCTACACATAGTCAAGCACTCAACCATGTACCCACTCACGCAGTCATAGAAAGAGTTCTACTAGGAGTGTGGGAAATCCTGTCAGATGAGAGATATGTGCTTTTGGAAGAAGAGATTCAACGAGACCCACCACCTTCAGAGACAATAGTAGTCATTCTCCACATCCAGATGCCCCTCAATAACGATTATGGATACACCTATTCATTGTATTTTATATATCTTGTTCAAACATTTGATATCCTTGTACCATGGACATTTATCATGATGCGATTTATGATATGCAGTGGCGATTTTTTTGATATGCAAGTGTCATTGATGATTTTTATGATGAATGATTATGTATTCTTCTTTTTTTTCTATATGTGATGATGTTTATGATTATGCATGCTTATGGATAATGAAATGTTAATGGATGCATATGATTATGATGATTATTTATGGTGGATGATCCTACAAATGAAATGATTTGACAGTTCTACATGATGTATGTAATGAATGCATTTATTTCTTTTTCTCAATGTATGATTATCCAAATGATGTTTGATGGAAATTGATTATGGAGATGATATGAAAATGAGGCAAAAAATTGACAATGATGAGGTGAATGAAAAATAATAATAATGATGATATGAATTATAAATGATAATATGGAATGATGTATATGTCAATATTAATATGCAAATGATATGATGCAAATGTGATAAATAATGATAATGAAAATGGAAATGGATGGTAACTAAATAATGTTAATGATGATAATGATAATGATATGAAAGTTAATCAATGGAAATGTATGATACAAGTAATGTGAAAATGATCATGATAACCTAAATGATGATATGATGAAATATGAAAATGATAATGAAATGACATATAATAAATGTCCAAGTGTACTCAATCGATGTCTAAAAAAAATGTGTATTATTTCCAACCTCCAAAAAAATTTCATACAACCATGAATGTAATCTAAATGACCCATTTCACTGTTGTTATTCTATAAACCAATTGTGTGCATAATTTTCATCATTGAGCCTTTTGATATGTTTAAATTTAGTACAAGAATCAACACGGATGTTAGCACCAGTGATGACCTAAGAACTACTTTCATGATTTTTGATATAGCAAGGTAATATAAGCATCGAGTTATAGTTGAACCAAGATGACTTGAGTATTGCTTGCATAAACAGATAAAATTTAACCATTTTCTTATGCAAATCTTGAAATGTTACTATGTTTTATTGACAAACCTGCACAATAATAGTGATTAGCTTACAGAGAGAAACCAAAGAAAAATCATAATCCTTCCTTGTGATTCTAGTTTAGTAAATCATTGAACCACTCCAAAGACCTGATGTCATTAAATGTCAAAACAAAAATTCAACTTATGCTTTAATTTTTTCATTTATTTTAATCTAGATTAAGATCATCCAATTTGTTCAGTCTCCTGTCTGACAAATGTTTTGACCCACTCTATGTGCTTTCTTCATTATTTTTTTGATCACCCATGTTACTTCTATGTGCTTTTGAGATCTTCTGACAACATGCATAAGCTTTTACCTTATTTTTACTAACCTTGATCAAAAGATGAAATAATGCAATTTTAATGGATATCCAAGTTGGAATAGAATGAAGATTCTATTGATATGACTTGTGAAATTTCTAATCTATAGCTCATGATTCCCCAATTTGAAGGATGAAGATCTTGTTGTGGGGAATTAAACCAAAAATAAAAAAGAAAGATGATGTTGCACTTTGTGAGGTTTGATCGTAGTTTTGTAAAAATAAATATTTTTGATAAATGCCCAATGCTCCTAAGATCTCTATTACAAAAATTGATTAGGATGAGTAGAGTACAAAATTGTCGGTTGGGGGATAAAAGAGGAACGAATAGGCTAAATGTGATTATTCCTTTGAGAAAGAGCTCTTCTTTGAAAGAAAGCTCATGAATATAATGGTTCTACAGAAAAATCATCAGCGAAACCTCTAAAAAAGTCATGATATCGATGAATAAAAGTTCAGTGTTCAAGAGAAACTTTTCAACTTTGGTATAAAAGCTTCCTCTTTTTCAATAGATTCTTATGACTGAGAGACTTCTTTGGCTTCCTAATCTTCTTCTCTAGGGACTTTTTAGAAAAAGTTGCAAACTTCCAAACCTTGAGCATAGAAAAAGACTAGACTAAATGGAAAAAAATTCGGGTGTCAGAAAATTACCCAGTTTCAGAACACATATGCGTTAAGATTTTTAGCAGATGTGCTAAACTATCCAATCTATGCACTAGACTATTGAAGGTATACGCTAAAATAGAGAACATATGTGCTAAAATAGAGCGCAAATGCACTAAAATAAATCATAGATGCGCTGAAACATAACACAAATACGCTTAAATAGAGCACAAATGCACTAAAATAGAGCATGAATGCGTCGAAACAAAGCACAAATACGCTAAAACAGACCAGGGATGCACTAAACTATCCAAATATTGCCCTGAGATAGACATTTTTTGATAGTTTGATGTTTTTGGATGATCTTTATCTGATTTAAATTTGGAAAAACACATCATTCAGTAGAAAAATATTTCTTTGAAAATCATAAAATCTAAACAAAAAGTGTATGTTCTTGAGATTTTCATGGGTATTGAAAAAAATAAGAACTTCAGATAAACTCACTCTTTTTTGTCAAAAATATCATCATAGCAACCACAACCCACATCTGAAAATTGCGTCAACTCACACAGCCGTGTCACCCCCTAGAGGGTGCCCATCTTTTTGTCTTTTCCAGGTGCGTACTCAAGGTTAGATTTCTCGATTGCTTAAGCAAAAAAGCCATAGAAATTATATGGTGAGTGTCTTGGGGGAAAAATTTTCCCTCCCCTTGCACTGTGATTATTATGAAGGTTGGATACTAACACGGTTGGATTTCTACAATATGGTTCATAGTAAAGGTATTTGTTTGGCGTGGCAATAGATAAATTTCCTCAGGAGACCTCCCAATCTTTAGAACAAAGATTTTGGGGATGGTTATTTTCTCCCTTCCATTGAATATGGGTTTCCCCAAAATTCACTTTTAATTAGAGTGGGTTGGAAAACCCGACTTTGGTTGTTTCTACTTAGGTCATTCCCGTAGGGTGAGTATTTTTTCCCACTATGATAGGTCTTCTAAAGGATTTAATAAAACATGAAATGCAAGAAATGAAAAAGGTAAGTCTAGTGTTTTGGTCACCGAATAAATGGGAGAGCATAAACCTTTTACCCAACAATCACAACAAACAAATGGTTCAATCTTAAATCCAAATAACAATTTTCTACACTAAGTGAAGATGCTGCTTCACAACAAGCATTGGATTCATTTTAACCAAGATGAAATAATGTTTGGTGATTATCCTAGGATTGATAAATTCCATATTTAAGTGTCTATCCTAGGATTGCTTCATTATTACTTAAGGCAGAAAAAGAAAAATCTCTATCCGCGGATGGCATCGAAATCGAGATTTGTATATTTACACTCCCTGTATGCACTAAAATAACTCTTAAATGTGCTAAAATAGTTAACAAATGCGCTAAAGGAACAAATAAGGATCCACTAAAACATTTAGAAAATGCGCTAAAGGAACTAGAAAATGCGCTAAAACAGTCCTTGTATGCGTTAAACCACAGCTCGTATGTGCTAAGCTGCAACTCCAATCTATCACCTGTCAGAAAATCTGCAATAAAAAAATTAAAAATGGGGCAAGGCCCCATGGTGGGTGCCAAAAATGTGTGAGTATGTGGATTAACTAGAAAGATAAAACAATACACCAATGAAACATTAAATCAAAGGAAACTAATTAAAAAGATAAAACAAACTGTAAATAACAGTAATTCCTTCAAATGTGTTTCATTGTTCTCTATCTCCAAGGATTTGATGCAAGTTGATTGACTCTCTTTTGGTGTAAGCAGTAGCTTGTTGGAATGAAAACTTAAGAGAATGAGATTATGGAACATGTATGCCCATTTTCTAAATTATTTAAGCTATGCTCTGAAACTTCAAATGTTATGAACTTGAAATGCTAAAATGCTTATTCAAATGCAACTATAGTAGCTATGCTAAATTCAAAAAATCTTGGATGAAAACTACTCTCCAAAGGATTGTATTTATAGATTTTTGGAAGGCAAGAATCTAGTTGACAAAGATCAACGGTGAAATTTGAACCTGTCAAGATGAATGGTGAGAGATTCGTGAAGTTGAGAAAAACGTGGAAGATTGAGAGAAAGATGGAGAATATTTTCAACCCACAAAACCATCCTCATTCAAAAATGGAGACAAACATGCCATTTGTCTTTTCATTTATAAAAGTTGGTTCAAAGTTGAGGATAATTCCTAATTAAATAAATAAATTTATTTAGTTACATGTGACAGGAATTTTGGAAGCTTCCATAATTAAATAATAATATTTAATTATGTGATAGATGAAAAAGGTGTGTAATTATATTTTCAATATTTAATTATGTGGGAGGTAAGGGAAAAAGGTGTTAAATTAAATATTTAATTTAAATATGAAGGATGAGTTAGAAGAATATTCTCTTATTCGAATTTAAACATTCAAACTTAGAATAAAATGATAATTAAGATAAATAAATTATGAAATTTATTTAATTTAATTAAGAGGAAGATAATAATAATTAAATAAACTTATTTATTTAATTTAACTAGAAGAATTAGAAAAATGAATAATTAAATTTATTTACATGTAGATGACTTTAGAATATTAATTAAACAATTCATATTTAATTAATTAACAGATTTGATTAACTGTGACCATTTTTAGATGTATACAAAATGAACTCAAGGTTCGAGCAAACCCCTTTTAATGTGGGAACCTGCATTTTCCATTGTGGAAAGGGGGTTCGCTTGAACCCCACTTTTCCCACCTTCCCACCCTTTGACACAAAAAAACTCTAGGATTTTTCTCTTTGAAGCTTGGGTTGAGGATAAAAAAGGAGGAGATTTCATAGACCCAACTAGATGATGGTAGTCCTCAGAATGAGCTATCCAACAAATATAGTTTTAAAATGTTTTGGTTTTATTATGTATGTATTTTATTAGTTTTATTAAACATAGGTTTTCTGCCAAAAATCAAGCTCTTTGTTTAACACATGTGGAAAAATAGAAAATTATCAAAAATAAAATTTTGAAAAATATGTTCAAGGTGGGTATTGATGTCCTTGATCCATTAGAAAAATAAATTGAATTTTGATACATACATTAAAAGTTATGTTGTATACAGTCCGCCTATATTTGAATTATAATTGGTTTGACTTCGAAACTTCATTAAGGAAAAAATATTTTATAAAACACTATGAAACCAAATGAAAGTTCTAGATATCATAGTTACAAATCTAAATTCAAAAAAACTAGAAATTTATTCTTCATACAAAAAATGTTATGTTGTATATGGTGGGCGTCACTCCATAAAAATGTTGTTTTTTTCTTTTTAAAGTTAGTTTTCGAAGGAGATGGAAAAACAAGTGCAATATAATTCTAATTTTTTTGAAAAAAATATATATAGAATCTATAGAAAAAATTTCACAAATCACTAGTTTTCAAAATCTTCAAATTCCTCATGGTTTAGCCGCTATAGGAGCCCGAAAGTGAACATTTAGTTAAAAAAATCAATTTAGTGTCGAGTTAGCTCAAAAATTGTAAACCAGTACTGTGGGATCATCCCTATTAGAATAGAGAACATTAAAAACAATATTATACTGAGTAACATGAAAATTATTTTGATGCAGATAAACTGAATGAATATTACAATGAAGGTGCATGCATATAAAATCCTAAAAAGGAAAACACTTGATGAAGATTTGATTAGATTGTGACAAGTGTTCTAATCTCATGCATTGAGATGACTTGTTCTATATCTAGTTTAATCAATTATTAAAATATAACTTCTTCGAGAAGTTGATAAACCAACCTCACAAACCCCAATGAACATTTGCAAGCAATAACCTATCACAAAGAAAGAAGGATGTCCAAAACAACAAAGATGCTCTACAAGCCTTAAGTAGAAAAAACACATTAAGAGAATGAATAATTATAATGAGATCAATCCTTAAGAAAGGAGATCAAACCCTAAAAGGAAACCCTAGTGTGCACACTTAATAATTAGTAATTAATTAATTATTAAACTGCCTTAGTTTAGCTTAAGTAAAACTAAAGTGATAAGTGACTTAATTAATTAACCAATATGATTAAATTAATTAAGTGAAATAAATTATTCCTCTAACACCCCCCTTAAGATGAACTTAGGGATTAGAAAAAACACTAGAAAAAGATGCATAAAAGAAAAGATGGGTCCAAACAACAAGGCCTAATCAGGTACTGATGTACAAATGGAATGCAAACTAAACCAAATGGTGTAAAGGAGAAAACCACTTGGGAAAAAAACTCCTCCCCAAAATATAATGTAAAAATTCACTAACTGATGAAAGATGGAGGACTCCATAAGACCCCCCAAGGACACCATCCATCACAAATATACATGAAAGAAACCCCCCTAGAAGAGAGTAAGAAAGAGACCACATATCCCCCCATAATGAAGTAGCTCCAAAAAGACTGAAGAAACCACATCTCCTAAAAGAAGTGAGAGGGAAGAAGCCTCATGAATGCAATCTCTGAAGGTGAATCAGTTGTAGCCCAAGATGTATCCACAGAAGCAGGTGTGACCTCAACCAATGAAGAAGTCAAAGTAGGTGAAGACAAAAGTGAAACCTCCAAAGATGAATGATTAACTAGGTCATGGTGCACTGAAACAAAAGAAACCACATTTGTAGGAATAGAAGTATCAGAAACCACAATAGGAGGAGGAGATGGAATGGATGGCTCAAGAAATGGATCCAAAGTGAGAACACCAATGTTTAAAAATCCAAATTTCTCCTTTATAGGATGCTTCACACTAGAAGTGTGGTGAATAGTTGTAGGAACATAAGCACCATCAGAAGAAAAATATGCAAAGGAATACAACCGAGATGAGTGACCCAAAACCCTAGTAGCAATAACTGCTCTACTCTCTGAGTCTCTGATGATAACTAAATTAGGTGTGAACTCCACAAATTTCCCATTCCTTCTATGTGTGATTTGATATATGGAAAGAAGGTTTTGCATCAAATGAGGAACATAGAAGACATCCTGAAAATTTTTGTCCATAACACTAATACGCCCCTTCTGAGTAACACTCATGTATGTATTATTTCCCATCAAAATAGGAGACATAGTGCAAGGCTCAAAGGAAGTGAACATAGACTATGAAGATGCCATATGATGAGATGCTCATGAATCTTGAATCCATCTCCCTGATCCAAGACCTGAATAAGAACAAAAAGCATGTCCCTTCATATCCGATGAAGTATGTAAACTATTTGTCCCCCTATCATGCTGCTCTAAAGAAGAATAATGAGGGGAAGGAGATGATACAGACATCCTAGAAGGAAAATCAATATGATATTTGTAAATAAGATGCTTCAACTCATCAATGTCTTTCTTATAGAAACTATGTTCTGCATGTCCTTATCTCTTGCAATATGCACATGTAACCTTCTCCTTCTTAAATGATTTCCCCTTTGAAGGGGAAGATGAATCTGAGGACTCCTTTTGATACTCATGAGATTTGGAATCCATTTGTTCTTATTTCTTTCCCTTTCCACTAGAAGCCTTCTAATCTGTGGTCCCCTGAGATGCAATAAGTGCATGTGATGTAGAAGGTTTCAAATTTCCCATGCTAGCCAACTTAGCTTTCTCTTGAGTGACAGATGAAGAAAAGTCATCAAGAGATGGCATAATAAATTGTGTACCAAGAGCATCCCTACTGGCATAAAAGGTAGATACAAAAATGAAATAATCTGGTCCAAGCTTAGAAATAATGGACAATATCAACTAAGAGTCCCGCTTCTGAATACCACACTGTGTCAACTATAATCTAATAGACTTGATTTTTGTGAAGAAATCCTAGATGCTATCAAAATCCCTAGGATTTAAGCCAATAAGCTCATTCTCCAACTGGAATCCTCTTTTAGTATCTTGCCTCCCAAATAAAGACCCTAAAGTAGTCCAAATATGATGGGGTGTAGTGCAAGACTCAACATGAAAAAGAAGATCAAGAGATATAGACAGATATAAAGTACCATAATCCTCAACACACCTATTAAACCACTTTCTTTTTTCAGCAGCATCTATAGGATCAACTTTTGTACCCATGGTCACCCTGCACAACCCTTGGTGCATCAAATAAATCTCCATTTTTTTTCCAACCAAAATAGTTGAGTGGATTAAGGGGTGCAATATTATGTGAATCCATGACAAAAAATAGCAGTATATACACTCAAAGAAAAAAAAATCTCTTTGATCTCAAAAAAAACCTGATTTGCATGTTTCCCAAGAAAATAACCAAGAAAGAAAAAACTACGATCTGACAAAAATTCAGATAACTGGTAATTGTTTTTGGAAAATCAGGTCTGAGATCTCTATAGAGCACTAGACTAGATTTTTGATGCCTATTTGTTTGTGCAAAATAGAGATCATACACAAAAGCTATTATCAATTTCTTGAAAGTGCTTCAAAGGGGCCCAAGTAGACCTTCAACAACTCTCAAGGGCTAAAAAAAGGGTCCTTGGTCACATGCAAGACCAAGGGTTTGGCAGCTAGGGGCTGGGGCCAAAGACCTTGGTCAACAATGTGACCTCGTGTGGGGGCTGGGAGGCCGACAAGGGTTGGGCGCGTAGCGCCTAGTCACCAATGTGACTAGCGGTAGACACAAAGGGAGCCTATGGGGCTAGGCCAGCTGGTAGTGGTGGAAGGAGTTGTGGTGATTGTTGGGTGGCTGCCTAGTGGCCACCTGATGGCTACTTGGTGACAACCTTCTTCAAAACCGTGAGTGCTTTTTAATAGGCATTTTTTGATATTTTTTGAATTTTTTTCTTGATTTTCATTAAAAAATGTCTCGTGAAGTGTGCTGGGGAGGTCATATGACCTCTTTGGTATATTTTTTTTGCCTTTTTTTCTAGCTTCTTAGAAATCAATGAAACAAAAAATGTTTCTAGGGTTTTTGGGCTCTTTGAATGTGATGGCGATGTCCGTTTTACCCAAAAATCCACAAAAAAATTTGCTACCCCCAAATCTTACAAAAAAATGCCTGGCTGAAACCCTTGCACTTAAAAATCACTATAAGACAATATCTTTCAAAATACCAACAGGCAACTACAGATTTGAAGCTTTGATAAACCAACCTCACAAACTCTAGTGAACACCTACAACCAATAACCTGTCACCAATAAGGAAGGATGTCCAGAACAGTAAAGATGCTTAGCAAGCCTTAAGCGGAAAAAATGCATTAAGAGAATGAATAATTACAATGAAATCAATCCTTAAGAAAGGAGATCAAACCCTAAAAGGAAACCCTAGTTTGCACTCTTAATAATGAATAAATAATTAATTATTAATGTGCCTAAGTTTAGCTTAAGTAAAACCAAAGTAATAAGTGACTTAATTAATTAACCAATATGATTAAATTAATTAAGTGAAATAACTTATTACTCTAACACTCATAAGTTTAGCCTATGTAATAAAAGTAAAAAATATCTAATAATTAATTAATGAATAATTAGTTATGAGATAATGACTTATTTATTCTAACAAAATTAAATTTGACCTTCATTGTTCATACCTAATGGTTTACATCTAGAGATTTATTACAATAGATTCTTATCTATAACAAATCCTTCATTTTTAACTTCCAAAAATAAAAAAATAGTACAATTAAATTCATCTATCTCCATCTATAATGTACTTGTATTTTTTTTATACATATTTGAGATCTACACACAAGTCCCATTCAAACCATTATTAATTTCAAAAATCTCTTTCCAACCAACTAAAAAGTAGAGGTGATTATGGCTGGATATTAGTTGAAAGGAAGATGACCAGTAAGATGAATACTTCCTACACCAATGGACAAGGAGAGACATGGATGAAACATCTAAACATTTTGAAATTTTGAAACTACATATCCAAAAGCATTTATCACAATGACATACCCTTCGGTCTAGAAAAATCCTTAGAAACTAAAACGTAAATTAGAAACTTCCCTTTTCAAGTAAACCACTTCACATGGTCATATTCAACCTTTTGGTAACATGGAAATGCAAACTAAAGATGTTCTTTTATCTTTGTCAAATCCAGGCCTAACTTTCCCTTTCCATACACTTTCCAAGCTGTTACAATCACATATTGTCAACTTACAGATTAGAGTGGACAACCAATGCTACTCTATGTGAAAGTACCAAAAATATATGAGTGAAAAATAATTAAAAGATTGACATACCTGTGATGTTTGATTGGCCGGGTCGGGGAAAGAAAACGTTGTTAACAAGAAAACGATAATCAGCTGGATTGAGTGGCATTGTAGACTCTCATGGAGAGAGCTTGGCCTGCTGCGTGAAATGCCTGTTTCAACCAGATAGGAAAACATACAATCTTGCTAGAAGTAGAGATAAATAATTCTCCATATATAAGGGTATTGATAAGCTATTCTAAAATACCATGTGCGAAAGATAACCTTAGTACCATCGGTCACAACATTCCCCTCGGCATTGAACGATTTCACTTCCACCACCTTTGAGTTGCAGTCAAATTTTTCAGTGAAAGTTGAGGAGCAGGGATTTGGTCATGGCTGACCTTGTGCATTTCTCTCTAATGCCGAATACCACTGCGGTAACAAACATAACATAAACGTTTCTAGTTGCAGGCATCATTTTTTCGCCTTCAACGTCCAACGCATTTGTCGAATCAAATGTCGACAAAGATTGCTTTATGGAAACTTAGCAGAGATTCTCGGGAACTGGGAAGACATCTCACACCACATCACAGATGTGCATAATTTCACATGTCTAGTCTTCTCGGCTTTGGTGGGGTGCTTTGCTTCATGCCTCACACTTCTCTTATAAATCCAAGTGATGCGTCATACCACATGAAAATCACTACAAAATGATTGCTTTACTTTATATTTTAAATTTCTTCTGTTCATCTATCATGTGAAGAACGGTTTAAAAGTCTTCTGGTAGTAAGAACGAATAAACTCAGTTTTCCTTGCTTGTCAGGTATAAGTTTGCAATAGGTTGAGCTATATGCGGGTGTAACGAGACTTTTATGATATCTTGTAAATTTGGATATATGAGTAACTAATGATCACAGAGAAACGATAAATAAAAGCCACATACATAAACTTTGTGATTTAGTTGATATAATAAATGAATACGGCTCCAAAGAGCTATGCCATGATCATCTTGTTGATTAGAACGGCGATTTTCTGGTTGGTATATCACTTTTTGTCTATTACAGCAATCATGGCTAGTTTCGGTAAGAAAAAAATGTGAGCTAGCATGATTTTGTTGTTTGTGATGTAGCGTTGAAGCATTGATTGTTTGTTTGGTATATCACTCTTTGTCTAATACAGTAATCATGCCCCGATTTGAGCACAAAAAAGTGCTGAGCTGCCATGATGTTGTGGTTTGTGATTTAGTGTAAAGCATCCAAACTCAGTTACGTTTACCTTGATCGAAGTTCCCATCATCTTACGCCATTAGCGATCATTGGCTGTCATGAAAGTGAAGTTTTCTGTTTTTATTTCAGTACTTGAAAGTGAGCTCTCTCGTGACTTCAATGGTTTCCAATGTTATCGCAGAACAACATGCCAAATATAACTGGTCATGCACGTGAAATATTCCTGATCCTTAACACAAAGTTCGCCACGTAACCACCGCAATTTAATGGTACACAGGCACGTCGAGATTTTGTTGGACTGAATTGAATGATGCTAGGTAATATGAAATAGAATGTACAATATAAGTAAGCAAAGATATTGCATAAAGAGATTGTCCATAGCTTTAAGGTTGAACAATGTGTGTCAATTAATGAAGATGGTGAGAAATATATGTATTAAGATTTGGAAATATTCTAAATAGTCGTGTTTATCAAGTTAGTAGTATTTTAAAAATACCTTTATTGTCAATATATTTTCAACATGGACATGAATTCTAAACCAGTCATTAAGTGATTCACATGTAGCATAATGAATTTTTGATCAAATATGTCAAATTCTTTATTTGATTTCACAGACCTTATTTAAATATAGATTATTTTTCTTCTAATTCTTCATGCACTAAGAAATATCCCCTTGTACTTATTCACATGAATGTGAATTTGATGTCATTTTATGCATGAGTCTAACACAAAATTGTGAAGATTAATGTATTGTTAACTTAGGACCAAAGTCTAATAGAGGATTATATGGAGAAAATGTCTCTTTTTAATTTTACATTTTAATGGATGAAAGGGTTAGTCATGAAGAGAACCTTACAACTATGAACATGACATATGTTAAATGATTAGTTTAGATCACTATTTCATAGTATTGAATTATGGATTATGACCAAATTAATGATGAAGATGGAACAAATAAACTAATTAGAATGAATCTGCATATACATACACATAGGGCTAGGCTATATGAGAAAATAGGTATGAGGACCTAGTCATATAATAGTGTATCAATAATCTAAACTAAACAGAACACTAATTGAAAAATACATTTAAAATTTGTTTTTCACCATTATAAGTTTTAAATTTATTAGTAAATAATTGTTTATAAAAACTATAAAATAATTGTAAGCAAACATTTATGTGCATAATTTTTAATTATAATGGCATAAATATTAACAAATCAAACCTTTATAAATAATTTGATGTCAATACAAGAAAATAAAGTCCCTTTTACATAAATTTAGGTTAATTAAATAAATCCATAATTTAGTAATCATAAAATTAGTTTAGATTTATTTATGATAGATTGTATTTAATTAGTAGAGGTTGTTATTTTTAAAAATCAAACCCTACTGCATATGCTATTTATCTATTGGGACAACAATGAATAATTAATATTTTTGTCATGATATCCATTTATCTAGATAGAAAAATCTAAGCATCCTCGGCTAATGAACATGACAATGATAGGATAGACAAATAACTTTTATGGTCTCTTGATTTTTACAATTAGGATTTGGAAATGGTTAAAATTGAATGAGATGGATTTCTAATATATGTAATTGACCTAGAAAAATGTAAATCCTCAGAAATTTATGTATCCCGATCTCTAATAGTTAAGCATTTCTAATAATAGGTGGTATTCAAAAATATATTTGTGGAATTTATCAAATTACAAGAAATATATTCTCCTTGGTCAACCACCTTTCATACAAAATTTATAATCTACAGAGACTAATAGGACAAGAGCCTCGAGCATACAAATAGCCTAGATAACTTTATGTATATTCCAATTATAATTTATATGTAATATTTCTAATTTCCACTTTAAATTGGCCCTAGATTTTATTTATCCTTGATAATTTATATGAGAAAATGAATTTCCTTCTTTCCCTAAATACAAGCACATGGAAAGAGGGTGTGAAAATGTGTTTGAAGACCACTCATAATGGCTCAGTAATGCTGAAAGAATATAATCAATGACCCTTTTAATTGAGATATGTTGTTCTTTATTGCTATTATGTCTACAAACATTGTCCAGAAAGAAATTACCTAACTTTATGTCAAACTAGCCTTATCTGAACTAACAACAGTGTGATACTAACAATTAGACTACAAAGTTCATAAAATAGGAAACTTGGATATATGTAGGACTTGAAAATTTTAAATGACTAACTATTGAATGTGAAAAATTTGTGTCAGAATCACTTATTTAGAGATACGGCCTTTATGAAAAATTATTGAATCTTTTTGTACCTACTTGTGATATTGGGGAATTATTGAACCTAAATCACATGGTTATAATATTTAGAATGGAATTATTATAAACACTACACAATTCTTATAGCCTCCACTACACCCTTGTCAAATGGATGTCATTGAACAAAGAGTGAGTAAAAACTTTTATTTTTTTAGATATCCAATTAATATAATGGTTATGCCTCTCAAAAATACCTACTTAAGTACTAATAACCAATATAAAGAATATAAATAAATAAAAAATTATAAGTCCCTAACTAATATACACAAAACATTGATATAGGGGGAAAAATTAATGTTTAAAAATGGTGTGAAAAGGAGAATGAAATGTGATGTTAGGATATGGGATGAGGGGAAACTTAAATAAATTGGAGTTATGGAAATAACTAGTGAAAGGGGAAATAGATGTCTAGGGTTGACATAGGCTACGAAAAGGGTTTCAAAAGATAGAAGATATACACACATGAAATAGTGACTAAAATGGATACAAAACTATAGGAATTTTTAGAGTACATAATTTTTGTTACTAAAATTTTCTCCCACTTTAGCAAGCTTATGGTGGAAGAAAGGAAGTATTCTAAGGGAAGAGTAAATTCAAATCAACCATTAAGTGGGTATGTGTAGGATCATCATGGAAAAAATAGGCCCTTAAGTGGCAATAAAAAGACAAAAAATCAGAGTTAGACAACTTGATGTAAAAATTTGAATAAGTTATCTATATTATTTCAAAAAAATGTTAAAACATAATCTGTAGAAAATTGAATGTATTTTCTAAACTACTAGACCTTTATTTTAAAAAAAAAATCTATTTGGAGAAAATCTGAAATTTCAATGCAGTAGTATTTAAATTTCAGGGTAAAAATAAGAAGTAGGTGTCTGTCTGACCACCCTAACTGCAATAAAATGATAATATTTTTTTATAAGATTTTAAATATAAGTAAAGGACTTATGTCCTGATGTGATGCATATTTTTTTATAGTTTTTTTCCAAGTAAATAATTAATTATGAATTTTTTATTACAACTTAAAAAAAAATGAAAGCTTGTCTGTCTAACCACCTTAACTTGGTCAAAAATTCATGAAATTCAATTTTTTTTTTTTTAATCCTATAGTATGCGAAGCATAGAATGTGACACATGTTTTGGATTCAAAAAATGGGATATCGTTTGAAATTTATAGATATTTTTTAATCAACTTATCAATTAGGACTTTATTCATAATTCTAATAGAAAATGAATAATAATTATTTATTTAATTCAAATTAAAGCCTAATTTATATTGGTGGAATATGAGAATATCCTCTAAAAACCCTTTTTCATTTCATCAATTTTGGGTAAAAAAAAGTAGTCAGCCACATGGGCCATCAAATGGCTTACATATCGCCACTTTTTGGTCCATCATGATCCTGTACATACCCAAGTACAAAGGATATTTGATACCAAAAGGAGATATATCTATCTTTGTTCATTATATGTCTTTGATGTTTTCTCTTGATAAGCACCAAAATCGAGTAGTCAAGGTAGGATAGCAAAGAAAATTAGGATACACATAAAAAATAAAAAATTGATACAAGTCAAGTTTTAACATGTGTATGAAGTAAAATAGCCAAATAGACATACACAAAATTTTTGGTAATTGTGTGAATAAAATATTGATGTTTAATATTTATCTTTGGGAGGAAATATCTACTAATAATTGCACACAATGCTAGAATGTGAAAGTAGAAAAGTTACTTTATCAACTTTCTCAAAGTCGTCGTGTAACTAAGAATCATACACAATGACATAAACTAGTGTTTGTTTTGGTGACACTGTGGCAGCCAACCCATGACTTAATATGATTAATGGTATTGGAAAATATAAATCAAAAACTACATTGGAAACTCGTTAGTATTTACCCCTATGATTGAATATGGTATCTAACCTTCTAAACTAAAAATTGGTTGAATAACTTGGTAGGTGCCACCTTGGGTCCAAATATAGTAGTTGATCTTTGAAAATGTATTTTTTTATATTTAATTAGCTAATTAGATAAGTAGCTTGGCAAGATAAGCTATAGCATCTAGAAAAGCTTGATTCTTTCCATGACGAAAGGTATTTTGTAGGTGGATAATAGCCATAATTATGACCTACTTGTAAATATTTAATGGAGAAATGAATGATGAAAAGCTACTTAGTATACATACCCCATTCAGATAATTAATAAGAGAAAAAAAAAATTGAGCTAGTTACTATAAAACAAAAAATACTAGCAGTTGCGTGTAGTGTCATGCAACAATGAGCCAATAGGCAAAGGGAAAGTGCAAATGGAAGGGATGTATACGCATAGAAGGAATTTTGAATATCACACATACATAGATGTATAGAGGGAATGATAAGTTTTATTTTAAGTGTTTCATGGAACATCGATCTCACCATTGATCACAGTGACTAAGAATGCCATGTGTAAACAACATTGATATATACTGACACATTCATGGAATGATAACCCATATTTTGAGTGTTATATGGAACATTGATGTCACCATTATTTGCAATGATTGAGAATTTATTTTCCATATGTGTAGATATGTATGTATGTCATAGTAGATGCAACCACAATTGATACCTACTAATCCCTATGTGTCATATGGAACATTGACGAAACCATTAATCAGTTTTAACAAAAAATATAGTATTTTCTAAACAAAACCTTATCAAAGATTGAAACAATATAGCCTTTTCAATAGTGCCTTATAAAAAATGGAACAATATAGCCTAGGCTAGAGAACAAAAATCAACAATGCCTAATGAAAATCACAATAAATTGTATAGCATTAGCTATTTTATTGCATTGCAAGCATAGCCACTAAACAATAGCCATAAATCAAACAATATTTGTTTCAATAATGGCCCAAATGGAGAAAACCACAAAAAAAAAAAATTATTAGAAACAAACATAAAAAATATAGTATTTTTTCAATAGCACAATAACAAAAATTGAAACAATATATTGACACATTCTTGGAATGATAAGCCATATTTTGAGTGTTATATGGAACACTTATGTCGCCATTGTTCGTAGTGATGGACAATGTATTTTCCCTATGTGCAAATATGTATGTATGTCATAGTAGATGCAAACACCATTGATACATACTAATCACTATGTGTTAAATGGAGCAATGATGTGACTATTAATTAGTTTTAACAAATAGTGTAGTCTTTTCTGAACAACATCTTATCAAAGATTGAAACAATATAGCCTTTTCAACAAAAGCTTATCAAAAATGAAACAATATAGCCTAAGCTAGATAACAACAATGAACAATGCCTTATGCAAATAGACATAAATTTTATAACATCAAATATTTTATTGCATTGCAAGAATAGCCACAAAGAAGAAGCCATAAATCAAACAATATTGGTTTCAATAGTGGCCCAGATGGAAAAATCCACAAAACACAAAATTCATAGTAACAAACATATACCAAAATATAGTCTTTTTTCACCAGCATGGTAATTCAAAAATTGAAACAATATAGCCTTTTCAACACAATCTTTTAATAATCCTTTTATGATACTATTACACTAAGACAATAGAGCAAAGATGACATTGAGATAGATATACATTATCTCAAAAGGATAATAAAATTATGTGAAAGCTTAGAGTATAATTGAAATGACAAATAAGTGTATTTACATAAGTCGTGAATAACCTCAAGAATAAAGAGATAATTGCTTCATAGAATTATGTTGAAGATTGATACAAAATAGTTAAATTATATATTTTTATTTTATTTCTAACATTAAGACTAATTTTATAGTCATTGATTATTCTCAAAGGTCATTTATAAGGCATTACTTCCTCAAAATCCCCATCTGCGATTTGAACACTTAGAAAATTCAGGATCACAACAAAAAGTTAAACCATTATGAATGCTAGGAATCATGAAAACCAAAAATAAGAATAGTTTATAGAGCCTAGTTGAAAGCCTTATGGCAAGGCTGACCTCATAGAAGATCTAATTTCGTGAAAATATCCATAGCACTCATGAATATTAACTTGGATGAAAGATCCCTGACTAATACATTACTATGTTATGTGTGACACAATTGTTTGTGTTGCATATGTTTTGCAAAAATCAAAGGAAAATGTGTAGTTTAGTGCAATAAACATGTGCCATTGGTAGAAAATATGTAAATTAGGAAATATAAAGAGTCCTATAATTTATAACAAATAATATGCAATGCACGTGCAATGAAAGGGATTAAATAAATAAGATGTAGGAATACCTTGTGGGTGCAATGGGATGTAGTATGAAAAAAAGAAAATAAGGCTTCTCCACCCTACCATATTGGGTCATGTAGGCTCGTGGACTACCACCAAACTCTTGAACAAGAAGATACATTGGCCACCACTATGATTAATAGTGAAACCAATATTTTTACACTTGAGAATTTTTTTTAGCTGAAATCAGTGGTATACATTTTTAAAAGTATATATAGTTGTATCATTTATGATAAAGTTTTTTTACATTTAGTTGTGAAATAAGAGATGGGATAAAGGCCATATAGCCCTACCTTATATATAAATAGAATGTAGTTGTAGCTTGTACTCCATGCCAAACATGTGATCACAAAGCTATTTCATATTGTTGAGATGTGTAGTTATACTTGAGAAAATTTGAAATCTAAAATGGTTTCAATTAGATATAGCTAGACACAAGGAAAATGTGATGTTTAGTACGGTGAATATGTGTGATTGGTAGACAATATCTAGATTAGGAAATAAAAAAAGTTCTATTGTTTATAAAAAATAATATGTAATGAATTTGCAATAGAAAAGATCACATAAAAAATATGTAAGCATACCTTGTGGAGAGAACAAGACACAACATGTTTACAATTATAAATCCCATATAATTTTGTTCTCACACCTAAGAATTTTGTTGAGCTGAAATTAGTGTTATTCATTTTTGAAAGTATGTACAGTTGTATCATTTTTCCGAAATAATTTGAGATACAGTTGCCAAATAGTAAGTTGAATAAAGGAGATATAGCACTACCTTGTATATAAATGGGATCTAGTTGAAACTCATACAACATGGAAAATTCACAAGTGTCAAGCTACTAAGCATTACCAAGATCTGAAATTATAGTTGAGAATATTTACAATCTAAATTGGTTAGAATATGATATAGTTAGACACAAATGGTTTGAAGGCAAGAGCACTAGAAGCAACATTATTGAACAAATAAGTTGAAGGTATTTAGAGCTCAACATTAAATATAAATTTTATTTGGTCAAGCAAAGAAGAGGAAGGAATCTAGGTTTTTCATTGGAGATGAAGAGAATCATAATGCAAGAATTAGATAGTATATTCTTTTAGTAATCACTATAGAAGCAGAACTTTGGCTATCTTGGCAGCAGTAATTGCAACTAGACTATGCAAGGAACAACAAGGAAGAAAAATAAGAAATGGTGGGAATTATAAATGCATTGAAATGAATAGGGATAGGACAAGTGATAGAGTTAATGTAAAGAATATAAATATTTTATGATGATGGAAATGTATACAATTGTTGGAGGTGATCCTATTCTTTGATTCGAAGTGCACTATATGTGTTGGAATGTAGTCTAGAGTATTTGTCAAAAGAGAAAGGAAGATATATACGTATTCCTGTTATTAATTTTACATGGGAAAGAGTTGTGAACATTATCCCTTGTATTTATTTAGTTCCAATATCTATTGTAGCTCTCTCCAGTGTCAACCCTTGAGATTTATGTATTGTTATTGCCCAATCCATTATCAAGGGAAGTTATCTTTTGTTACCCCATGTGATCAGGGGATGTGGATGGCTTTTGGGTTGTCTCAATCCCATGATGGACCAATATAGTTTGGGAAGTGGACAACAACATATCCAGGAAGTTGGGGTGGTTTAGCACCTCTAGCATATACGATAAAATTCACAAAACCCAATGATCCATTAACCAAGCTAGTTGCCACCCAAAGATTTATTGTTAACATTATGTGTTCGCTAAGTTCAAGTAAGAGCTCTACTTGAAGTTTCTCATCATCACCATAATCAAGCGTGTTTTGTTGAGTAGTTTTAGTAGCACTAATTGTAATGGATACATTTAACTGTTGAAGCTTTTTTCTACTGTGCAAGGCAACCAACCTATTTGTTGGGAATAAGTGAATTTAGTTGCATCAAACTCTTTGTATTCTTTAGTTGAAAGCATGGAATTTGTTTGATTCATAAGAGTTTTCCTATCATCTTGAGATTCCTAACAATTTCTAATATTGGAAAGGAGTCTATGAATCTATTGTTGTGTATAGGATTGTCCATGTTGGTGGAAGATTGTGTCGAGTGTGACAACAACATTAAAAGTGTGCCAAAGAGCCAAGGTTGTGGAGCGAGAAGCATAGATAGGCATGTCCAAAACTGGTAGCAATTCTCCTAGGTCACCCACAAGTATAACAAAGGCATGACCAAATGGCTGCATATGTCTAGCAGGAAACACTTTCTGCAATCGACTATCTATTTTGAACAACAACTTGGGCCCCAAGAAGCTCATTTCATCAATTATGATGTACTTAATATATTTGAATTCCTCTTAAAATATGGTCAATGGCTATCCTTTTAATGGATTCATATCTCTAATTGGTATCCAAAGAGCTGTATGCTCTATAGAGGCACGTATATTGTAGGTGGCTACCCTTGTTGGTGCTAAAGAAAGCAAGGGATTCATTCTCTAGTTCAGCGATGTATTTAGTGTTCTTTGAATATTTTCTATATGAAATGATTTACTTGTACCAGCAGTACCTTAAATAATCATATGCAAGGGTGATCATGAAGATGGGGCAAGATGGTGTTGTTCAATAATATTGAGAGAAATATTTTGTTGTGGAGAAAGTTGATGACAAAGTGTAGGTGCAGCCAGTGGGTAAAGAGTATCTTTAGTTTTATACAATTTAATTTTTCAGATGAACTCTACATCAACATTATGAAAATTCTAAAGAATATCATGTGCACCCCACATATAATTTAAATCAAATTTTGTCTACCCAATAGTTGCAATTGGTCAAAAAAATCATTATTTGTAGTGCCAAGGCGAGAAAGCAATGCCCATTCATATTCATATGTGGGAGGCAAAGATTGGTTGTTGTTGGTATCACTATTACCTTCCTCTTCATTGGTGAGGGGAGCAATAACTCTATTGACATGCCAAGGGTGGTAGTCAACAACATGAAATAGCCTCTAGTTCTATGGTATACTATCTCTAGTGAGGCCTATGTTTACTTCAACATTTTGGAAAGGCTTGTATAGTAGAAATTCTAAGTAGCCAAATGTTTCAAAGGTATCACTATGATTTGGTGGGTAGACTTGAATAGTGGGTAAACAATTATGATAGAAGGGTGTTGGCATAAGGGTCAACCCCCACCTTTGTGATTTTTCTAAAATGTATACAATTATGCAGATTGAATAAGGGATATAGTCTCCATTTCAGCTACTATTTGCATGTAACAATGAATATAACCACTTACAAGATCATTACCATTATCAGCTATTTCCCAATGGTGGAATGTCTGCCTTCTCATGTTCAAAGAAATGAAATGCTTGATTGAGATGACAAGGGTAAAATTTTGTAGCATATGGCATGTTTCTTGTGCACCAATGTCATGATCTGCAACCAAGTTCATCATTAATTTTTTATAGGCAAGCAATGCTTTATCCCTAGATGAATTGGTATTTTCAAGCCTCTACAAGATATCAATATAACATTCATATTTTTTTTTAGACTTTGATGCATATTTGGAAAGGTACAGTTTAGCATAATTTTTCTTGACAAGACTGGCTAGCAATCAATGTTTTCTCACTAGATTGCAATCATTTCAGGGTTGTGGATATTAACATGCTCATCATTTCTTGTTGGATTATAGGATTTTTTCAATTCACTATCAATTACCAATGTCGATGATGGTTGTGCATTCCATGGAACTTTGTAGAAACATTGTAATTAGTGGCATTTTTCCCTGAGGCAAGTGTATTGAGTACATTTGGTATGCCTTTGTACCATATTCAATAGATGTTCATAATCCACCATTAGATCCATGTAAGAAATTTGTGAACTATCAAGCAACCACAGTTCATCCAAAGAAGAGTGGTGGAATCTTGATATTAGTTGTTCTAGGGAATGAGGATTCCATGTTGAAACATAGCAATCAAAGAAATTTTTTGCTTGCTGAAGCTCATGTTGGTTTGACCAATCAAGCATGTCCATATTCAGGGCACTTGTAAGCCACAAGAAGCCATGGGCATGTGTTGATCCATGTTATTTTTACTCATACCTATACTAGTAATCCTTTGTATGGAAAATCCTCTCAATAACTTCTTCAAGGAAAATGGCGAACCACAAGTGCATATACAAGGTTGTTATGTGTGGTTAATGGACGAAATTATCTTTGAAGCATCTTTGGGATAATGGAATATGTGGTTGGGCATGAGGATCAATTACCTTGTGAAAACCAGGCCATTTTGTGTTTGTAGAGCTCAAAGTGAAGAAGAGATTCAGTTTGCCAAGATGGTGGATCATTTCTATGAGCTCTTGTTGAAACTTACCCCAATATAATTGGGTCCCTCACAAAGGTGCACCCAAGTGAACAAGGCAGTTTTCTATTTGGGTGTTTGTTGCATCCCGAAGAAATTGTCGCAAAGCAAAAATAAAATTTGGGATCCTTTCTTCCAAGTTTTCTTTCATTAAAACAAAAGTCGGTTGTTGGCTTCGATATCTCATTATCAAATTATAAAGGTAATATCTAAATCAGACATTCCTTCAAAATCTATTATCATAGTATCTCATCAAGTGTCATGCTTATTCATGTAAGTGAATATGTATGCTTCTTGATTGTAGGGGCATTGTTGTTCCAGTGGGGAAAAATGTTGGAAAATCCATGCTTAATAACCCTTTTTTATTGTATTCATTGATAGATTTAAAATTTATCTTAGGCCAAGGAAAAGTATGTTGGCTAATGTCTTCAATCTGCAAGGCATCTCTAATTACTTGCAATTCTTGGGGAGGGTCAGGTATTAATGGAACAAATGATGATGAGTCCTCAAGCTCAGATTCTTTAATTTTGTGTAGAATATTGGAGATGTCATTATTGATAGTAGGAAACAAATTAAAGCATCAAAATCAATTGAAACATCACTATAGTATGGATCATTCTTAATTTTGTATATTAATGCAACCATTACACTATGTTTGTCAAGATAGAAATCATAGTTTTTCCCCTTAATTCTAGTTCTTCGAACAATCACCACTTCAAGATCATGTAGGAAACATGGTAACAAATTTGAAATGTTCATGATGTCTTGATGGAAGCTTATAGTATGGAAACTATATTTTTATTGGCCTCCTCTAGCATGGGTAACTTGCAAAACTAGAGAACTCTAGCTATAAGAATTTCTTCAACCTAAGCAAGCTTTGCAAGGATAGGAGGTTGTGGTCCTAGATCCATCTTGTTCACTAAATTGAATCTATGGATTCCTTTTTCGCAAGCACAACACAAACATACAACGTCTATGTTTGATGCTCGCACTTTCATGTCGGTATAGATTTCCTTTAAAATAATACAAACTTTAAAATTAGGCAAAGCATCAATGCACCCATGGAAGGAATATAGTGAAGTGAAAAAAGGATCTCCAAACATGATGCTAAAGAAGTGGGGGGATGATTAACTAGATGACAAGGCAGGCCCGACAAGGGTTTTTTGAGGTTTACAACTGCCTATTGTTGAGGTGCCTTCACTAGGAAGGTTGTGCGGAAGTTGGGAAGGGATGGGGGGTGCGAGACTATAGAAGCGAGCATGTTCTTCCAAAGAGCTTGTAAAAAATTATGTTGCACCCACTTGATCAGGTGGGCCAAACAAGGAAGGACTACAATGGGTCTTTGTTGCAAGTATTTATCTCGACAACTCACACAAATCTGGTCTATATGGTACACATAATAGAGTTGGTTTACTTTGTTTTTTGCTACCTTTTTTCGGTCCACAGTTGATGTAGGGATGGAACTTGAACAAGGATCAAGAGACTACAACCATAATATGAGGAAAATAATAAAATTGTTACAAACACTAACTTAAATAACAATGGAATAACTAAAGAGGTCAAGCCAATTGAATATGAAACAAAATAGCCAAAGGTAGAGAGCAACACTCAACAATTCCCTATGGAGAACAACAAAAACTCTACAAGATTAACTATTTTACTGTGTTGCAACCATTGACACCAAATAGAATCCATAAATGAAACAATATTGGTTTCAATAATGGCCTAGATGGAAAACCCACAAAACAAAAGAATCCATAGTAACATAACCATGCACAAAAAAAAAAGAAAACCCGCACACACAAAAAGTATTTTTTTCAACAATGCCTTATGGAGAACAACCAAAGCATACATATATGCATATGTATATGTAAATTTATTTATCCATATCCAATGCATTTTCAATGGAGAGTGTAATGAAGGGAAGGTACGATGTATTTTTTAAAGGAGAATGTAGTGTTGCTATTGCTTATACTTATATGCATTGTTCCTTCATTCCACTCTCCATCTAAAAGAACTTGTCTTTCTTGATTTCATATGAATATATAAATATACATATATGTATGCATATATTATAACAAAGACAATATAGTGCTTACAAACACCAGCTTAAAGAGCAACAATGTAGCTAAAGAATAGATAGGAAATATTAAAAGAAATAGAACAAAGGAACGCTTGCTCTCCACCCTACCATATTTGGTCATCAAGCCCCATGGGCTCTCACTAAACCCCCAAGCAAGAACATACATTGTCCACCACTTCAATCAATAGTAAAACTAATGTTTCTTATTACACTTAATATACAACTCACCATTATAATAACTCATTTTTGAGGTTAAAAGAAATAATAGCTAAAAACATGCATCTAACTTCAAATACCTATAAATCGGTGTACATTTTTTTTTGCAAGAACATATGTAAGAATTCCATGTTTAATATTACACTTAATGTACAACCTACCATATATATGAACATTGTGAGCATCTATTCTCACAAACATACATATGAAACAAACCAAAAAGTAAACCTACTCTCCACCCTACCATATTGGGTCATAGAGCGTCATGGACTCTCACCAAATCCCAAAGCAAGAACATACATTGGCCATCACTATGATCAATGGAAAAACCAATATTGCTTATTACACCCAATATAGAGCCTATCATTCTAAAAGTTCCTTTTTTTAGGGTGAAAGGAAAAATAGCCTTGAGCTATGGCAATAAACATCATGCATTGGATGAATATGTAGGAATTTTTAGCTTGAAAATATAAAACCATATGTAAAGAAAAAAAGAAAAAAAACCCACACATGCAGAAATTCCTTTTTCAATAGTGCCTTATGGAGAACAACAAAAGCATACATATATGCATATGTATATGTAAATGTGTCTATCCATATGAAATTCATATTTGATGTAGATTCTAATGAATGGAAGGTGTGATGCACTCTTTAAAGGATATTTTAACGTTTTTACTGCTTATGGTTATGCATCATGCCTTCCTTCATTCAAACCTCCATCTAAAATAGCTTTACTTCTTTGATTGCACATGCATATATATATATATATATACACATAGGCATATATTATGATGAAGACAATAAAGTGCTTGCAAACACCAACTTGAAGAGCCATAGTGCAACTAAACAACAAATCGCAAGTATAAAATGAAACACAACAAAAAAAGGCTTTCTCTCCACCCTACCATTTTGGGTCATGGAGCCCAATTGGCTCTCGCCAAACCCTCTAGCAGGAACATACAAGGTCCACCATTTGGATCAATAGTGAAACCAATTTTTCTTATTACACTTCTAATTAACATCCTATCATTATAACAAATCCTTTTTTAGGCTAAAAGAAATAATAAATAAAAGGGTAGATCTAACTTCAAAAAAGTATATATCGGTGATTTTTTTTTTCAAGAACATATGTAGGCAATGCAGGCACTGGATGCATTTTTAGGTATCTATTGTGCTGATATATATTGTTGAAGAACCCAGTTGAATTGAAGAACCTAGTTCAAGTGAAGAAATTGATGTTACACCCTATTTAGATATTGATAGAATTTTACGTGTGTTGATGGTTGTCATTTTATTGGTGTTGTATATTTCTTGTATGTGTTCTGGATGGGGTTCTTGTCCCTGAATTCTATCGGTATGTAAAGAAGGTGTAACAATAATTTACTCACTTGAATTGGTTTCTTTAGTTGAACTAGGTTCTCCAACAATATGCATAGATCCACCTCTCTCTTTTTGCAGTTACTCTAGAATACATGTCAACAAATACAAACTGGCACCATGCATTAGATGCTTATGTAGGAATTTTTTGCTTCAAATTATACACATTAAAAAAGTGTGTAAAAATGTATGTACATGGCATTAGATGTAGACAATATACATATATAGATGAATGGAAAATTATAGATATAAATATGTACTGATACATGTGTCGAACATGATGATCAAAATTCAACCTTCAAAGAGGCTCACAATCCTATCTCATAGCTTTGATGGCAGGTAAAGCCATAGAAGAACACCCAACAGTGCCTTATTATAAATTGTGAAGACTTTCCCTACCTCTTCTGATGTTTTAAATGGTAGGTATTATTACAACAATCGCCACTACATAGAAACCATACAAAAGTTAATGTCGAATCGAGGAGGGTGAGATTTTGTGAAGGTACAAGTCTATCTGTCGATTGTGGAATTTTTATGAAGGTGGTTGCAGGTTATTTTGTGTTTTATGTATGTGGCAATGATTCCAAAAGCAATATAAAAGTATTGGTTATGGCACTATTGATCAAAGAGATGGACAATGTATGTCCCCTATTGACATATATGTATGTATGTCATAGAAGATGAAAACAACATTGAATCCATAAGACATTATTGATTTTTGTTCTCTAGCTTAGGGTATATTGTTTTATTTTTGATAAGAGACTATTGAAAAGGATATATTTGTTCATTTTCGATAACAAATTATTTTTTGTTTGATGCCAGCATTGATCGTAGTGATGGAAAATGTATTTTACCTTTTTTGTAGATATGTATGTATGTCATAGTTTATCCAAACAATATTAATACATAGTGATTCCTATGTTTATTCTATTGAGACAATTTTGGAATGATAAGTTGTATTTTAAGTATTATATGCAAGATTGATGCCACCATTGATCTAACTTTAGGAACTTACATGTAGTAAAAATATACTCTACACTCAACCAACACAAGAAGATTAAAACTATAGACATCAAATGACAAAATTTTGAAAACCTCCAATCATGTGGTTTTCCCCTATTGTGTGAACTTTGTCCAAAAAAATTGTCAGCCCTCTCAATTTTAAAGCCTTCCAACGCCTAGTTTTTAGTCAAGAAAAAGGTGGAATATTTTTTTATTTTTTAATTAAAAGCATTTGGTGTGTCAATAAAGAATGCGAGGAAAATTAAACTTTGGTTTTCATCTATATTAATTGTTTTATTGTTTCTCTATGGTGACAATGTTTGCAAAGTAATAAAATAGTCCATGTTATCCTTGGAGGATAGTTGTTATTTGTCTAAACCTCATTAAGGATTTGTTACAATGGGAGGCTATATATTAAATTTCAGATGAAACATTGATGAAATCATTATTGAGGCCTAGAAAAATAACAACTATCCTTGAAGCCATTCAAAAAAATCCAACAACGCCTTATCGTGAAGAACATGAACTATTTTATCACTTTCCAACCATTCCTGTTGGACATAAACCATAGATCGAATAATTTATTCAAGGCCAAAAAACAACGGTCAACATAAAGAAATGTCTTTATGGACAATAGCATAAACTATTTTATTACTATGATAAACAAGAACAATTTTAATAAATGCACTATGTTTCTCTCAAATAGTTGAACTGCAACAATCAATTAAAACATATGTACCCATTCTTTTGTCAATGGTTGCAACAATTTTGGATGAATAGACACATGGCCAAGCCATGCCAAGCAGCAATATTTTTTTGTGGAGAAGTTTAAGTACAAGCCTAAAAAAAATCTATTATTATATTATGAAAATAATAAGCATAGGAAGGAGTATATATGAATGTTGTTTGCATCTGATTTCGCATACATGCATATCTACACATATGGATAATTTTCTTTCATCTCTAATTTAAAAAACATACATATTTGCACATAGGGAAAGTAAAATGAACAACAAAAAAATGAGGCATGTTCTCCACCTTGCCTTATTGGGTCATGTAGCTTCATAGGCTCTCACCAAGCCCCTGAGCAAAAAAATACATTATCCACCACTATGATGAATAATGAGACTAGTCTTCCTTATTACACTTAATATAAAGCCTATTATTGTAAGGATGGTTTTTTGAGGATGAAACAAAAACTATCTTCTCAAAACAATAAACATGGGGAGGAGTATATGTGAATGTTGTCTACATCTAATTTCACATATATACATATATCTATATAAGAAAGGAAGAATGAAACACTACAAAAGAGACACATACTTCTATGTGTGTATATATTTCAAGAAACAAATTCAGGTTCATATACATCCAACACATGCAATACATATATTTGGAGTTGCAAAATAAAATCTACATCGATATATATGTATCCAAAGTTAAATGAACATATATACACATTTTTTATTGTTGTTGAAAAACTCCAAAAAGTATTATTTTATTTATGATTTCCATGTAGTGGCAATGGGTGGAAAGCAATAAAAGAGTATACATATACGCTTACAAAGGATGATCTATATAGATATATATGCATCAAAACTTATATGTAGAGAACACACATATATATATAGGTGGACTTCAAACATATGAATGTTGTCTACATCTAATGTCAGAAACACACAGATCTGTACATAAGAAATATAAAATGAAACACAAGAAAATGATGCCTTCTCTCCACCCTACAATATTGGGTCATGGATCCTCATGGGCTCTCACAAAATCCATGAGAAATAACATGCATCATCCACAATTTTGATGAATGGTGAAATAAATGTTCCTTATTAAACTTACCATATAGCCTATCATTCTAACAACTCCTTTTTTGAGGTTGAAAGAAATAATAATTGAAAAGGTACATTTAACTTCAAATTCCCCTAACAATAAACATGGAAATCAATATATATTAATGTTGTCTACATCTAATTTCACATACATACATATCTACACACAACAAAAGATAAATGAAACACAACAAAAGAAACACATACTTTTTGTGTTTTTATATTTCCAAGAAATAGATTCCTACATATGCATCCAATGGATGCAATACATATATATGCAGCTCCAAAAAAAAAGCTACACCAATATACATATATATATACATATATATATACATATATACATACATATATACATACATATATACATATATATATACATATATACATACATATATACATATATACATATATATACATACATATATACATATATACATATATACATATATATATATATATCCAAAGTTAGATGCACATATATACACATTGTTTATTGTTGTTGCATAACTTTGAACATATTGTTTTATTTATGGTTTCCATGTAGTGGCAATAGCTGCAAATAAATAAAACAGTCCACACATACAACCACAATAATATTTATCATTCTAAAGTTACTAAAGAAAATAAATAGGTTATGGTATTTACAAAAAGGCTTTGTTGACTATTGTTTTGTAGCTTTAGGTTATAGTCAAAGATATATAACAACAGTCAACAATTCCTTGTAGAAAACAACATAAAATGTATAGTATTGCAACCATCACCACAAAACAAAAGCCTTAAATGAAACAATGATGGTTTGAACAAAGACCTAGAAAATTATTTTTTCAATAGAAACCTATCAATAGATGCAAGAAAAAATATAAATAAGTTTAAATATAGATACATATGTTTGTTGCTTTAGCAGAGGAAAAAAAAATTACTCCATGTATGATCTACATATATTGGAGATGGTTGTAATAATAGGTTGCATTCAAAACATAGCACAATAATTGAGCAATTTATGTTATTTTAAAAAAGGCATTGTTTAGTGCAGAGATGTAGCTTGAGTTGATATATTTATAATTTTCAATGTAATTACATGTATCAACAAGTATAAATGTATATATATGTGTGTAGTTAGAATGAAGATAAATCACAAAAGTATTGTGCAATAAGAAGACCACAATCTTGATTGAACGTCACAAAGGAAATATTATAACAAAAATTAAGTTATATGCAACTCTAATAAAGTGAAAGACACATAAATAGCTACAAATAGGCTACTCCCAAATGGATGGAAATAAAAAAGGTGAAGGAAACATAAATAGCTCAAATATAAATAAGTCAGACTATACATTACAAGCACCACTAATTCAAGAAAAGCATTTTCAAAGATTTATGGATGCACATGGCAAAGAGCTAATACAATTCTCAGCATCAAAAAGGAAACAAGGAAGATACTTATAGAATTGGTGCTTGAAGGTTGTCCAGTAGCCTGGGGAGAGCTAGAGTCCACTCACATTGTTGGGGCTGCTCTTTAAAAAGGAAAAAGTTGCAATATCGGTTGTTGGCTACGAGATCTATGCAAGAAAAACATAAGGGATGAAGGTTCAATTAAAGCAACAAAGGCTGATGAGCTTTATCCCCAAATTTTAATTTCAAAATTTTTATCTTTCAGATTTTCTATGGAGACATTAACAATATGAGTGAAAACAAATAATATAAAAAAGGCACATCTGGAAAACTCTTTGTAATTAATTTCAAAAATAGTCTATGTTCTTGCAAGACAACTAGCTAAGAACATACATTTTCCATCACTACAATCAATGGTGGGATTAATGTTCCATATAATAGTTAAAATATAACTTATCATTCCAAGAATGTCCCAACAAAATAAACATAGGGTTCAATATGCATCAATGTTTTTTGCATCTACTATGACATACATACATATAAGAATATATGGGAAATACATTGTCCATCACTACAATCAATGGTGGCATCAATATTCCATATAACACTTAAAATATAGATTATCATTCCATGAATGTCTCAATATGCATCAATTTTTTTTGCATCTAGTATGACATACATAAATATATGCACATAGTAGAAATAAAGTGAAACACAACAAAACAAGGCATTGTTTATCATTGCAATCAATGGTGACATCAATTTTCCATATAAAATTTAAAATATAGCCTAGCATTCCCTACATGCAGATATGTATGTATCTATTCTTTTTTGGTGATGGTTGCAACACGATAAAATAGTTAATGTTATACAACCTTTTTTTTTTCCATAAGGTGTTGTTGTTTATTGTTCTCTACCTTTGGCTATTTTGTTTCATTATTGATATGGTATTGGCGGGGAAAATAATTTGTCCGTTAGCATAGGTTAGTCACTATGAATTCTTCTCTTTTGTGCCATTTTTTCCATATGGGTCACTATTGAAACCAATACTGTTTCATTTAAGGTTCACTTTTTATGCCGAGTCACTATGAATTCTTCTGTTTTTGTTTAGTTTTTCCATCTGGGTCGTTGTTCAAAAAAATATTTTCTAATTCATGGTTTTCAATTTGTCAATATGGTTGCAATGCAATAAAATAGTTAATGTTGATTTCCATAAGGAATTATTGATTGTTGAGCTCTAGGTTAGGCTAGATTGGTTCATTTTTATAAGGTGTTGTTGATGTTCAACAAAATACTACCAGAGTCCTTTGTGGTTTTATATTTACTTTTACGGCCTACACCTTAATTTTCAATTGCTCACTGCCCTCAGAGTGCTCCACGTGCCTTCCTCGTGAAGCTTTTCGCTTTGCTTTATTTTCACTTTTTGGCAATCTCCATTTGCATGTCGTGTGGCTCTCTCTGGTTACTTTTCAAGCTAAGCCCACCTTGCGCTCTCTTTTGCTTGGAGCACTCCACGTGTTTTCCTCTCGGAGCTTTTCGTTGGGCATCTCTTCGACTTCTTGTCGATCTTCGTCTACGCGACACGTGGTGACCCTTTCTACACCAGCTACCTTGGAAATGTCGTTGGGCCTTTTGTACTCGCTTTCTTCCACATGTTCTCTCCTACTGTTTCATGGTTTTCCATTCCATATCATGGATTTCCTAGCATGTTGTTGGTCGATCGATGTTTTTCTATGGTGGCTCGAGGTGATCGGGGCCGTCGGGCCCTACTCATCATTTTTTTTTCTTTTGGTGTGATTTCAGGTGGTGGGTTGGCCTTTATATATGGCCATGTTTCTTTTAATGAAGGTTGTTGTTTAAGTTTACCCAAAAACTACCGAGCACTAGGAAGAAGGGCTTTGTAACAGCTTTTATTGAATTTAAAGACTCCAGACTATGCTAAATAATTTCGGCCTTTCTTTTTTTTTATGCATTTAATGAGACTATTGGTCTGTGCTGCTATCTTCTTTTATTGTATGAATGTTTGTTCTTCAGCTTTTCTGTAATTTTTCATAACTCAATAAATACAGACCATCTTTACTTCAAATCTTTCATGTTAGCTAAAATTTATGTTAAAATTATGTTATGCAAAGTAGAAGGTACTCTTATGTTTCAAGTGCTCTTGAGAAAAATAGATTAATTAACAATAATTTAGTGGTTCGGGCCTTTGCATTTTGCATTGTGCTCTAGTAAATTTGTCTAAGACTTTGGTGCATCACCTGTAGTGTATTTTTACATTCCTACTATCTTCCTTACCTTTTACTCCCCCCACTAAATGAAGAGCCATCTTCGGTAAAACCCCGGAGGTTACATAGCTAGTGCACAATGTCCCCCAATAGCTAAGTTTCCCATAAGGTTGCTGCTACATGTAAAATTCTATGTCAATAGTTCTTTTTCTAGCACGCCCGATGGGACCACAAACTAGCATGTTTTCCTTATTTTTATAAGTGTGTATGAGCCATCAGCCTATAACTAGGTCGTAGATTGCAAGATTCCCTAGCCAACTTGTATCACCTTTAGTTTATGTACATTCAAGAGGTTGTTGAGGTAGCCCTTCACCTCCTCTATCTCCTCCTTCTTCGTTGTTTCCTACTCCCATTGTACCTATGGCTGCTAGAAATTATGTAGCTTGGGACTCTATCAATCCATTAGTAGCACCTCTACCTCTTGCAGTATGGGCCCCCATCCCTGCTTCCTCTCTAAAATCTATCCCTAAATATTCTGGGGATGAATCAAAGACACCAAAGGAGCATCTACAATACGTAGTAGACATATGTCTAGTACACGGTGTGTCGAACAAAAATGTTGCTCTAAGACTATTGGTCACCTCCTTCTAAGGAAAAGCGTTGAACTTGTACAAAACTCTAGGAGCTGGTAGTATTGCTACTTGGGACCAGCTCAAAACCCCTTTTTATGAGCATTTCTAGAACGTTGGTGACAAATCTTGGTTGTACCATCAATTGGAAAATATAAAGCAAGCTCCTCATGAAGCTCTACTTGATTTCAATGCGAGGTTCCATTTGACCTGGTAGAGAGTGCCTATTGGTAGCCAACAACCTCTGGACCTAACGTTTATGTTCTACCTAAAGTCAATCAATGTCAATATCTCCATGATGTTACAGAATCTAGGTGGAGAGACTCTTCCTAAAGCCTACGCAATAGGTGTCACTGTGGAAAACAATTCGATTGCAGTAGGAAAGCTAGCACCTAGACCCATCATGTCGTTCTTTCCCGAATGTAATGTTGCGGAGGCTGAAGTTCCTTCGACTAGCGCGTCTACAAATTTTGCTCAATCTATGTATGTGTATCCCGGAAGTGCTGCGATCGCAGCTCCGACGCCATCTCCTGTACCTAATCCCATGGCTACCGAGATGAACGAGATGAGAGAACAAATATGGGCCATGACTAATGAATTGACTACTTTGAAGTGCCAACAATATAGCGATCAAAATCTGGCATACCAAAAATACCAAGGTGAAAAAACTTCGTACCAGTCAAATCAATGGCAAGATAGGTCGTATGGGAATACTTCAACGTAGCCAAATAACCAGATGGTTCTGGTAACCCTACCGATTCAGATAGTCCACCCTTGTTCAAGCAAAGATCTGGTGGCTGGACAAAACAATTTAGCTGAAGATGCCAATTCACGGTTTTTTCCTTGCAATGATTCACATATGCCCAAAAATTGTCTGTGGGGAAATTTACAGCAATAGATCATGAACCAATGCAGTCAAGATGATGCGTCTATTTCCGACAACCCATCATATGCTTCTCAACAGATGGAAAATGTCATCCTCATCACTCAAATGCAAGGGATGTCCATTCAGCAAGAGTCAAACATCATTCTAGACCAAGCACTTTTTTCTTGGATGGAGGGAGAGGAGTCAACATTTTCGAACGACATCCCTATAGACAAGATGCCTCGAGTATAAACTGACTACAACACAGGTTCAAATCATAGATTCACTAGAGATTTTACAGCCTCACCTACCAATGATTCATCTCAGATGACACCTAGCTCATCGGTAATCCTATTGCCAAACCCATCACAGTCTAAGGCGACCATTCCTAGGTCTCCAAGTCCACTTCCAACGAAGGAAAAAAACTCCATCAGTCACCCCTACTATTGCCAAACAACCAGAGACGACGACTGCAAAGCTTGTACCAACTGTCAGATCTAAAGAGCAATAAAACACAACTCACCAGTTGAGAGCACAGTTCAACATGGTGGAGCAGTTGAAGAATTCATTTGCCAACGCTTCTTTGTGGGATGTCCTAGCTATTCTGGATTAGAAGGTGCTATTACAAAAGGCACTGTCAAGAGAGGAGGACGTGAAGGTGCCTGCTCAAGAAAATGAAGAGAAAGTATCCAGGCCGGACCTGGATAAGGTGCTAATAATTCAACTGCAGGGAAAGCTCGATTCTAGAAAAGAAAGTAAGCCTAAACCTTGGCCTTTCTTTCTAAGACTCGTTATTGGTGAAATTTTTTTACATAACCGTATGATTGACTTTGGTGCTAGCACCACCGTCATGCCGAAGCAAGTAGTTGATGCTTTGGGCTTAAAGTATGAACCTTTGAACAAAGGGGTCATGCATTTAGATGGAAATAAGGTTGACACCATTGGGGTAATCAAAGGATTACCCATAAATTTTTTTGCTTGTCCTAGTATCACTGTAAATCAGGATACTCTCCTAGTTCACGACGAATGTCTGAGGATATGTAGCACTGGACTGGTCACATCTAATTTTGGGGACCATGCATGGGGCTAAGATGAAACTACTGTCGAAGAATTTGCACCCAAAGCATGTTGCTGACAAATCTTTGCTTAACTTTGAGGCTCCACATACCTCAATCACTTGGGAGGAGGGGTATAATATCGAATTTCTCAAGCAAGAAGAAGCCAATGGTTCCTGAACAACAAAAGAAGAATATTTGTTGAAAGAATTCATTGATATAGACCCCTTCGGTAATTACCATGCAACTGGCCTCAGAACCTATTTTATTCATGAAGAAGGGTAGATCATGCCCAAAGTTACTAAAGAACCTGGAAGTTAGGAATCTTTGGAAGTATGGACCTGGTACTTCAATGGTGCAAGATGTAGAGTAGGAGTTGGAGCTGGAATTTGTTTAATATCCCCATTCGGTGAAAAGACCCTAAGGTCTTATCACTTCCAGTTTGCATGTTCAAAAAACGAAGCTAAATATGAGGGTCTCGTCCATGGTTTAAGTCTTGTAGCAAAAATGGGGGCCAAGAAGATAAGTGTCTTCAGAGATTCAGAGCTAGTGGTTAACTAGATTCGAGGGACCTCTACTACTAAGAACATCCATATGCGATCCTACCAACATAGAGGCTAGGACCTGATTGCCCAATTTGAAGCATTCAATATTCAGGCTATTCCAAGGGAAATAAATTCTGAAGCCAATAGAATGGCAACTATCGGGGTCTAGTTTGAATCGGCCTCTAAATTATTGAGAAATAAGCATGTGGTAAGGGTAATTGTGAGACCCGCTATCCTAGATAACAATCAATATTGGCAAGTATTCGATAGCGACACTCATATCACATCATTCCTCCAATCATCTAGAGAATTCATTGATCAGTTGCAACCAAAGATCACCGAAGCTTACAGAGACCAAATCATCTAGCTAAAATACAACAAGCTCCCAAGGGGTTTAGTCACTCTAGAGAGCTTGTTCGATTTTGATGATGTAATGAGAGATAAAAGGAAGCTCGTGGCTAACAAGGGTGATTACACCAATTTGCATATTGGGGAAGACAAAAAGATCAAAATCGGGAAAGAAGTATCGCAAAATAATAAAGACATGCTAAGACACTTCTGTGAGGAATACTCGAGTGTAGTAGCTTGGTCATATGATGATCTAAAGGGATATGATCCTAGAATCATTGAGCATAGAATTGATTTGATGGAAGGAGCAAGGCTAGTTTGTCAGAAATAGAGAATTTTGAACCAAAAGATTGAATCTCTCATGTCACAGGAGTTGAATAAGTTGATCGCGTCTCAAATAGTGTTCTCGATCAAGCACAACACTTGGGTGTCAAACCTGGTGCCAGTCTAGAAGAAAAATGGAGATATACGACTATGTGTGGACTTCTGAGACTTAAATAGAGCATCTTTAAGGGATCATTACCCCCTACCTTCAATGCAGGTTATTCTACAAACCGTAGCTAGCTTTGAAATGTTTTGAATGTTGGATGGTTTTTCAGGTTACAACTAGATTCGGGTAAAGGAAGAAGACCAACATAAAACAATGTTCACTACCAAGTGGGGGACATATGCATATGCCAAGATGCTTTTTGGACTCTCGAATTGTATTCTCAAAATCTGTTGATGATCATTTTGATCACTTGGAGCTTGTTTTCCAGAAATGCCAAGAATTCGGGATTTCCTTAAACCTGAAGAAGTGTGTGTTTGGAGTTCCCCAAGGAAAGCTATTGGGGTATGTTGTTTCTAAGGAATGAATTTCCATTGATCCGAAAAGAGTTGATGTGATCCAGGAACTCGCATTACCTATCAACAAAAAGGGCGTGCAGTCATTTTTAAGTAAGGTCAATTTCATTAGTCGATTCATTGCAGATTTGGAAGTGATTGTCCAGCCTATTAGCTTAATGCTGAAGAAAGACCAATTTTTCAAATGGAAGGTGGAGGCTAGAAAATCTTTTGAGCTTATAAAGGGAGCTATTTCTTCCACCCCTGTGTTGATTAACCCAAACCTATCAAAAGGTTTTATTATGTATGTCTTTGGTGGTGACAATAGTATTGCCACAGTGCTTATGCAAAAAGATGATGAAGATACAAGAGAGTCTCCCATCGCCTTTTACTCACAAACTTTAAAGGAATATGAGGTGAAATATAACTTTGTAGAAAAGCAGGCCTTTGCCATTGTTAAAGGGCTTAATAAATTATGATATTTGATATCATATAACAAAGTGATTGTTTGTGTGCCACATCCTAGTGTATGAGAGTATATTATGGAGGGATAAATCACAAAAAAGAGAGCCAATTGGATCACAAAGATCTTGGAATATGATATTGAGGTCTGACCTATTAAAACTTTCAAAGGAAAAGGATTGTGCGAGTATCTTGCCAAAATTAGTGAACTAGTGGTAGAGTTTGAGTTTTTGAAACCTGTGTTAATAAACGAAGAGAGTCCTCAGGGTGACTAGGTGGAAGATAGAATAAGCTTCATGCTGATAGGAAGGTATCTAATTGGTCTTCTTTCCTTTAAAAGGTATTTTTATTGTTTGTAGAATAGAAATTATGTTCTCTTAGAGGGTGTCCTATTTAAAAGGAATTTTAATGGCATCCTTCTAAGGTGTGTAAATGAGGATCAGGCCAAGAAGATATTAGATCAATACCATAATAGTCCAGTCGGAGGACATTTTTCTGTGAGGACTACGACAATTAAAATTATATGCGTTGGTTATTTTTGGCCAACACTTTTTAATGATGCATTTTCATTGATTAAGTCTTGCATGGAATGCCAGTTCTATGTCAAAAAAAGGCAGAATGTTGCTATGCCTTTAAGGCCTATAGTGATAGAAGAAATTTTTCCTCAATGGGGTTTAGACTTCATTGGGATGATTAACCCTTTCTCTTTAGCTGGACATAGATGGATATTGATGGCAACCAATTACTTCACTAGATGGGTAGAGGTAGTGCCATTAAAAAATGCAACAAAAATTGAGATTCTTAATTTCTTTGAAGAGTTGGTGGCCAGATTTGGCCCGCCTAAGACAATCATCTCCGATAATGCTAAGGCTTTTTTCAGTTCAAAGATGAGCCAGTTCACACTAAATTATGGAGTGTTCCTAAAAACCTCCTCAAACTACTATCCCTAGGGAAATGGCCTCGCAGAGTCTACGAACAAGAACCTTATTAGGCTAATTAAAAGTATAGGCTCAAAAAACTAGAGAGAATGGCATAGGAACCTCTGGACAGTGCTGTGGGTAGACCAAATTATGCCCAAGTAGATACTAAAGACGTCTCCTTATGAGATGGTGTACATGAAGGAGGCTTTGTTACCTATTGTTACATAAATCCCTACCCTGCAGTTGCTCAAATCCCTAGAGATTGGACAAAATGGAGCAATGGAGGTAAGGTTTTTCAAACTATTAGAGGTTCAAGAAAAGAGAGAGCATGCCCTAGAAGCAATGAACAGCCGCCAACAGGTGGTAAAGAAATGGTTCAAGAAAAATCCCTTTGATCAAGAGCTTCAATGTGGGGACTTAGTTCTTCAGTTTAATGAGCATGGAGCAAAGCTCGGAAAACATGGGAAATTTGATAGTCTCTGAGAGGGGCCATTCAAAAATTTTCAGTGCAAATAGTTCAACTCTTTTGAGTTGGAAGACATGGAAGGTAACACCATAAATATTCCAGTTAATGGAATAAATCTAAAAAGATTTCATTAATTATGCCTGTGCGTTGTTTTTGTACATTGTATATATGTATTTTTCTTTCTTGCTTTAAGTTTTGGATCTTCTTAGTTCAAGAATGAAATGAAATAACAACAATACTACGAAATAGAAGGAATTGTAAATGGGCCAAAAATTTTGAAAAGACATATATATTATATATAAGGGCCAAAGGCCTTGTATCAATATTTACATATGTCTACTATAAAGCGGAGCTTGAGAGACAAAATAAAAAATGAGGATTATCTTCATTCTCAAATACATCAAAAGGAAGGACCAGCAATGATGGTAGCAGGCTACGTAGAGTTGGGGAGCACCATTCTTTCAAAATCTCCATACCACTGAAGATTAATAAATGGTTCAATATACTACACACGCATAAGGAAGTAGCAGCCAGTGCGGACCTTGGCACAATGCTCCTCACGAGTTTCTAGCTCGAAGATGAAAAGGAAGGGCTTGGATGGAACAGGTCATCCATGCAACTGCTAAAGGAGAATTCTGCGAACCAAAGGGATCCCGTGATCAAATTGGGCCATGCGACCAATATTCTCTAGGCCTCCAAGGTAGCATCATGGGAAGACCCACTTTGTCAACTTTTAGATTTTGTGTTTGGAAACACTAATGTCCAGCAAGGAGGCAAGAAAGTGCAAGCAAATATCACTATTCACCTGGTATTGCTCTTCATACTCAACATAATCCTTCCCTAGGACCCACTTGATTGCCTTCACATACAATAGGTTCTTCACATCTGTCATGCACTTTAGGCACCTGCATCTAATTTTTCCAACAAAGGCATCCTGATTCTTTTTGTAGACAAGCCTCACTGGCATTTCCATGCCGTTTTCTTTGGGGTAGATGATGAAATTGCTAAGCTAAGAAGGCTAGGAGATTTTGTAATTTGCAATGCTACAAAGAGTCTTATTTATAGACTAGTTAGGGTTTGCAATCTGAGGAATGCCATGATTATCGACTAAGCCCAAGTGTGCCCCCCAACCTCAGTTTTCAGCATCACATCATGTGAGGTGATGGGATTATGCAGATACATTTGCAAATTGCTCCACTAAGTTGCCACATTTATTTGAAATTAGCCAGGGGTCAACAAAACGAGTTGTCATCCCATTCGAATCAAGGCAAGCTATTGGTGAGGTGCACCCTGTACTTTCAATAAAATTAGTAAATGCATAAAGACTGTGAGGAGATGTTTGCAGGTTTGTCTTAGTTCTTTTTTCAAGAAAAACAAGCACCGTCGCACGTGAGAGGATTTTTCTTCAATGAAGATAGAAATTTGGCAGGTTGGTGATCCTTTCACACACACAAAAAGGGATCGTGATGCTTATGCTAACTAGGTTTAAGTGGCTGGCACGTGCCCTTCTCGGCTGCTTTTCACGAAGCTTGAAAACGCAGGTTAAGACATGCAAAAATGCATTTATTGCAAGGAATTAGGGATAAAATAGCTAAGGGCATTCACAAGAAGGAAATAAATTCTTTAGAAAATTTGAGCCATTTGCGAAGAATTGCAGAGAGGTTCTTGCAAACCAGGCTAAGGAAATGGCTAAAATTGCAGAGAACCCAACACAGGACTTGGCCCCAAAAAGTATATTCGAGCAAATGAGGAATGTGCCCTATGTGCAGCTCTATGACCAGGAGTCCTATGCTACTCCTGGCATCTCCACAAAGCCTTGGTGGCCTTTTACCCATCCAGTAGACAAGGAGATTTTGAATGTAATCCCTCACAGGGATCAAACATTAGTTGTAGAGGACTGGGATAATGTCTTTGATCCTGAATTATCTCACAACCCTAAAAACCTTAGGGAGGCTGCATGCGAAAAAATGAAGCATGTAGCATATCAGTTTAAAAAATTTCTTTGGTTATGTAGGTTCGCACAATACATGGTTCATTTCATACACTCTTGGCCAGAAATTGTGGCAGTGTGCTTGACACATTTCGACCCAGATGCTGGAGTAATAAGTGGCACTAACTTCAAGGTAGTCATTAGCCCTGAAATTGTTTAGGACATGCTGCGCATCTCGCTTCCTCTCACCTAGGAGGTTGAGATTTTTGAGGTGAACTGAATGCAGTAAAAGTGGGGAGAGCTCCAAATGGGGCCATAGTTTTATCACTCTGAGATCAATCAGCCAAGGAGTAGTTTGACTCTGCTCAAATTCCCTTTCAATTTGAAGGCTCTGAAGGGTGGATCTTCCTCTATCACTTCTATGCTAGCACTAGTATGTGGTCTAGACACAGACAAGGATGTTTTTGAGTTTCAAATGTGCCTCAGCTTCATGCTGAAAAGGAATCGTGAGTCTCCACTCCTATACTTTGCAAGATTCATTAGTAATGGAATTTTGTAATAGCTGCAGGAATTTGGGGTCGGCTCTAGGTTCAGGTATTTATCTTTCTTGGCTTATTTGATTTTGCACCACAACTCGGATTAGTTTTTGGCTTCTATAACCCTAGTAATTTTTTATGAAAGTGGTCTGAGGAAACTGGTGTCGACATGGACCCTGGTCATGTCAAAAAAAATTGATTATTATGCATTTTTGGATTCATTCATAGCCCCCACTTTGTGGGATTTGGATGGAGCAAGAATCAATATGACCGCACGCATATCGCCCCAACAGAAGTCCTAGTTGGGAAAGCTAGTACTGCCCTATGATTGCTTCTTCGGTGTGGATTTCGCCATACTTTGTGTACCTGGCTTCGCTCAAGAGCCCTTCTGGCTTCCCCGTTATCTTACCAACAGAGTGCTCACCCTGGAGGCAATGAGGCAACTTTGTACCCTTGATGATAATTACTAGGGGGGAAAACACTTAACCTTCTATTTGCAACTGCCAATCATGTTTGGATTTGTGTCGCTAGTTAAGAAGAGAAATACAAAGATTGACACCTCGATGATTCTACTTTCAAAGATGGGTCATCTCGGGTTGGTATTGATAGAGGATTCCTGGCATTACAACCTCGGCAATAGTTTATCAAGAGTTAGCATCAAAATCCCACATTTGCCTCGTCCATTCTAGGACCATCGGAGAAATGTCGAGGAGGGAAATTTAAATAGATACATAAGCCTTGATTATTTGCCTACTGCAGATGGTCGACCTCCATGGTTGAATTTTTATTACATTGCAGGGAAAGTCAATCCAAGGCTAAAGATCAACTCATCCCTATGCTCATAATTGAATAAGCTCGGTTGGACATCCGAGAAGATTCGAGACTTCTCAATATACCGACAAGAGACACTAGCAACTAGCAAGCTTCATGACTAGGTAGCCCTCAATGAGAGATTTGATGATATTTGGGAGAATGAGCATCCAGACATTAAAAGGTCCCTGAACTGTTTGAAATTCGTGCAATATTATGAAAGGGAGGAGATTGCCATAGAGCTTGGGGAGGAAGTAACTCAGAATCCCCTTGCCGTTTCCGAGAATCTAACCTAGGAGAAGGTTACTGGTAAGCAACCTGCACAGTAGGATGATCTGCTCACACAAACATCGAAGCCTTTGAGCTCCTCTAAAATTTCAAGGAAGTGGGCAAGGACAACCACTGGTCGGAAGCAGGTCAATGTTGATCTTGATGATTACCCAAGGGAAAAATGGCAACGAACCGAGGAGTCTCGTTGAGAGCAAGAGCGACTGATGGAGGAAGTGGTTGAAAAGTCTATGGCTCTGCATGAGCCTCAAGTAACTTTTCCTCCCTCTTCTCTCTCAAGTATGTCTCTGGTCTCTTCTTCATTTGCCCCTATTTTTTTGTTTGTGCTAGTTTTCTCTGCCACTGGGTATCCTTGGTAGTCTGGTCTTACCCTACATGGTTTCCCACCTTCACTCTCTGCTTTCCATCTTTTGCTTGGAATGTAATTTGGTGTAAGTACTGGGCTTATGAGCCAGCCATTTTTATCTCTGAGGCCCAACCCTTCCATCAGAACACCTCTCGCCTTTTCATAAACCACACTTTCTTCCCCTCCGAGTGGCCAATTCATCCCACCATTCTCCTCAGCCACTATAACAAGGCCCAAAAAAACCTCTAATGCGTTGAGTACACTGTCTTTCCTACTGGCCATCCCTCAGGAGTATCCTTTCGCTAGTGGCCTGGATATCCCTGCCTAGGAATATTTTTTGTAGATTGATGCAAACAAGAGCACCTGCATCAACCAGATCAATAAAAAAATAAAAAAGGACACGATTGGGTAGGCAGAGCCCCACTTGCAAATTTTATTCAATGAAAGTTAGAATTCTTTGATGTTTTCAAAAATCACTCCTAATGTGATTAAACCAGTAGGAGAAATGCTACCGAGTGATTATTCTGTGAATGTTGTCAGGCTAGAGTTGTAGCAGGCCCACCCAAAAGATAAGGTTGAGCTAATAGAGGAGACTCAAAAAATAGTGACCACTGATTTTCTCAAGCTCATCTGGCAGGCAAAGAAAAAGGATGACCAGATTGCGGAGCTCAAAGGCAAGGTTGACATCTGGGTAAACAAGTTTAAGTCCCAGGAGAAAAAAATAAGTCGCCTAGAGAAGGAGAGCAACACTTTTGAAAATAAAATAAAAGAGCTGAAAAATTTGAGTGAAGAGATCGTTATGACTCTAGAAATACAGGTCGAGTAGGGCTGAGAAAATGAGGAGAAACTATGCGCTAAGTCTGACCTGCTAAGCACTAGAATGAAGGAGCTCCGGCTTAACACTGATGCTAAAATCAAGGAAATAAATGCCAACTTGGAGTTGGAGGTTCAAAAAGCTAAGTGGACCGAATTGGCCCTGGCACAAAAGGAAAATTAGCTTTCCGCTCTACGGGAGAAAGTGTCCACATTGGATAGAAACTTGGCGGAGCTAAAGGCAAGTTTGGGTAGTAGAGAGGCAAAATTGGCTACCCTAAGGACCCAACCTCTTATGCCCCAGATGAGCTCGTTGGTGATTCTCAAATAGTTTTATGCATCATACTAGGACAAGGTGAAGGCATTGTGCCTTATTCTTTAGCCTAACTTAAAATTTATGGCGCAGGCGGCTAGCCTTTGCGAATCAGTGAGTGAATCAATACAACAGGTTCAAGAGTTAACTTTTGACAAGGTTTCGGAGGCTAGAATTTTACTGGGAAAGTTGTATACTGCTTCAGATGAAGCATTGAGCAGTGTGGGCATCAATGACCGAACAATAGTAGCTATGGGCATAAGTATCCTCATCTCTATGCATGAGGCTATTCAACTGGTGGCGAAATACAGAGCTTGGTTGAACCAAGTTACTAGCAACATGTGGGCGAAGTTTACCCATTTGACTCAAAGAGGCCTCCCTTCACCTTTCATTATAGATCAAGCAGTAGCTGGTGTGGAACATATTGTTGCATTGATCGAAGAAATGAAGTAGGACCTTTCATTCTTCCAAAATTTTGATCAATATCTAGTCGTCGAGGAAATTGAGGGAATCATGCATCAACTAGCGTAGCTCTTCTTTTAGCTAGAATTGGAGACAAAAGTAGCAAGTGGATTTCCCTTCAAGGCAATTATCGATCTTAGGCTGGTTCATAAGCATCTGCAAGCCCTCTCTGAACTGTCTAATGAGGTATGGACCAGTCTGTAGGACACCCTTTTGAGGTTGTGAGAATTTTTGCGATGCTAAACCAAAGTTTCTAGGGTCCTTTCTGTGAGTGAAATGCCCCTATGAGTCGCCAAAATATTCAACAAAAAACTGCCAAATGCCTTTGTGGTTTTATATTTACCTTTGTGGCCTACGCCTTAATTTTCAATTGCTCATTGCCCTTGGAGTGCTCCACGTGGCTTCCTCGTGAAGCTTTTTGCTTTGCTCTCTTTTTTCTTTTTGGCAATCTCCGTCTACATGCCACATGGCTCTCTCTGGCTACTTTTTGAGCCGAGCCCACCTTGCACTGTCTTTTGCTTGGAGTAATCCATGTGTTTTCCTCTCAGAGATGTCTTGGGCATCTCTTTGACTTCCTGCCAAGCTCCATCTGCATGACATGTGGCAACCATCTCTACACCAACTACCTTGGAAATGTTGCTGGGCCTTTTGTACTCGCTTGGAAGATAATTTCCTAAAACTACTTTTCATGAATCTAAAGCTATCCACCTACGTGACATGTCATCTCTTTGCTACTGAGGAGATGTTCCTTGGTTTTTTCATTCGAAGTCTATTGGAATGCATCATGCCTTGTTCTAGAGACATATTTGAGTAGGTGACTCCAAAGCCATGTAACCATTTGACAAGACCTTTTCTAGACTATTCTTCTAGGATTCGAGCAATTATGAGGGGAAATCCTATTAAAATATCTAGATCACATAAATGCGATAGTTGAAAGTTGATAAAAATTATTTCAAAAACTAGACTAAAATATTTGGATTAGATTCTAAACTATTAGATGTGAACATATGGCAGTCATTACTACTGAATGAAGTTAGCATTTCTCTCTCTTTGGCAAGTATAAATTTGAAGGGGAAACATAAAAAGGGGTTCTTAAAGTTTTCCTTTTGGAAATAGTTTCCTTAGCTTTCATAGTTAGTATAAATATTTTCTTTTAAGTTTATAGAGCACTACTTCACTCTGGCATGTTATGTCTTTTATATAATAAAACTATTGTTGAATTGGAATCTGATCTCTATTATAAAGTTCATTTAATACTTGAAGTATGAGTTATTCAGGAGAACTATCTAAAACTATGTATGATGTGGCCTTTGTCAATATTTCCTTCTTTATGTAGTCGTTAAGAATATAACACTGTGTCTTGTTTAATCTGAATAGTTTTATTATCGGATTTCCGTGATTTTTTTATGTATGATTAAGTTATAATCTATAGAAATTGGATTATGTCTTTGGAATTCTCTATTTTCTTAGTAGGTTATCATTTTTTCATGATATTTTATATTGAGAGGAAGGGTTTATGTAGCTTTTTAATTTATTTTCTATTGATTCTTGAAGCTTCTATGCTTGGTCAGATCTTGATACACACTTCCTGCAGGTGGATTGAATGACTGCATTTGTGCTTGTATATAGCCTTTTTTATTCATTCTCCTCTCAATAATGAAGGGATGTGGTTTTTCTTGTCTATCATACCATTAATAGAAGGAAACTTGTGATTTTGAAATATTATAAAAGCATTAGCACATCACAAGTTTTAAATTTTTCATGTTTACATTTCTTTCTACTCTTTTCCCAAACTCAATGAAGAGATGAATTTCTATAAAAATATCGGAGGTATTCAGTGAGGCACATATTCTCCCCCCACTCACTAAATTTCCAATAATATTTTTGAAGAAGTGCAAGCTTTGATGATCAACAGTTCTTTTTTTGGCATGCCCAGTGGGACTCGAACCCACAATCATTTGATTAGAAGTCAATAGTATTTCTAAATCAGAGCAAGAAAGGAAAGTGGAAGTTTCATGCTCAAGGTTCAAATAAGAGCATCCTCAAATGGTAACTTTTAGTATACCATCCTCGATTCCTAGGAGATGAAGATTCATAGGTTTTGTATTACTTATGATAAGTAGTAGAGTAAGGAGAAAGTGTTTGAAGTTCAGAGTCTTATCCACTCTGCCTGGAGTTCAAATTAAAAAAATAAGAATACAATATTACCTAGTCTATAGGAACCATTTCTCCAAGGCCCATGTACCCCTACTTGCTCCCATAAACTTCATAAATTTGGATAGTGGTAGTCCTCTGCTACCACCTATACCTCCTGATATCTGGCCTGCCATACCTTCTAATGCCCTAAAATCTATTCTGAAATTATCTAGGGATCACATTAAAACCCCTTCGGAGCACCTCCAAGACATAGAGGAAGTATGCAAAGTGCACAATATTGCAAAGGATAACATCGCTATGAGATTGTTGGTTGCCTCTTTCAAAGGGAAGGCTCAAGACTAGTATAGATTTCTAACTTCTGACTCCATCAGCTCGTGGGATGACCTCGAAGAAAATATTTTTGAATGTTTTTCAGAGAAAGGGGAGTGTTCCTCACTACTACACTAGTTGATCACCATCTAGAGAGCCCCATATGAGGCTATGAGTAATTTCAATACTAGGTTTAGGAAAACCTAGCAAAGGATCCCAACAACTACATGACCTGAATCTATCATGGCATTCACATTCTACTTAAAGGCAATCAATTTGGATATCATGGTCTTGATAAATTCCATGTGAGGGGATACCTTACTTGATGCCTATGAGGTGGTGATGCACGCAGATAGTAGTTTGATTGATGCAGGGAAGCTTCTATCGCAACCTCTAATACCTATTTTTGTGGAAATCTCAGGTGCACCACTTCAAGAGGAGTCTGCTCTGAATAATTCAGTGACATAGGGGAACAGCTCAACTCTTCCCCATCTTATGTATATGTACCCCACCACTCAACCAAGCACATCAGGATCTTCCTCTCTGGTGGAAGACATAAATGATATGAAGAGTTTGATGCGATATTTTGCTAATGAGTTAGTTCTCATCAAGTGACAACAAGTGGTCCGTCCAAAGCAAGCTACACAAAATTACTAGGGAGGAAGGCCCTTTTATCAAAAGAGCACATACCAAGGACATTCGGGTCAAGGAGGTCAAAAAGCAACTCCTGCCAACTAGATAGTTCTAGTCACCATGCCACTATAGATGGTCAAAGATAGCCATAGCGAAGAGTTGATTCCATGTCAAAATAACCTAGTGGATGATGAAAATGCATGATGTTTTCCTTAAAATGATAACCATATGCCCAAAAATTTCCCTAAGGGAAACATGCAACAAAGGATAGCAGAGAGAAGGAAAAAAGGTCTGCCACCAAATGTGGAAGGATATGAATCTTCTGAAATGGATAATTCCCATTTTAGAGCACAAATGGAAGGGATGTTCATAGAGAAAGAGTTGGACATCACACTCAATCAAGCACTTTTTTCTTGGATAGAAGAGGACGTGGTGTTCGCAAATGAAGCTCCAACAACCCACACTTTATAGGTATAGTCAGATTACAACACCAGATCCAAGAGATGGATCATGGGAGAATATATGCCACAAGCCTTGCCTCATTCTTAGCCTCACTAACCACCATCATAAGAAAGACAACTTCCTTCATTGATTGATAAAATAACTCAGTAGAAACATATTCCACCATCATCTGAACAGTTGTTGGATAAGATAGAATATCCATTTACAACATATCATCTTCCTTCAAAGCCGACAGAGATTACGCTATTTAGACCAAAGGCCCCACTAATTTGAATGCTTAATGTGGTGGATAATCTAAATAAGGCACCTACCAATGTGTCCCTATGGGATGCAATATTCATCCTCGATCAAAACACATTTCTTTAGGAAGCATTGAAAAATGAAGAAAAAAGACTATAAATAGACAAAGCTCTATCGGGTGATCAGCGTAAAGATAAAGGCCCTATGTTAGATCCACAAACTCTTAAAACTGTATTTGATACAAATGATGTGAACAATGTGAAAGAGAGAGACGTTAGCTATCCAAAGCCCACTCCTTTCTTTTTAAACATAACTTTGGGAGATAAAGTTTTGCACAACAATATGAGTGACTCGGGAGCTAGTACAACAGTCAATCCAAAGAAAGTGGTTGATACCTTAATGCTCCAATATAAACCTTTGGAAAAGGGGATTATGTAGTTGGATGGAAAGAAGGTTCTAACAGTCGGTTGATAAAAAATATATCCTTGACCCTCTTTTTGTGCCTAAGACAAATAGTCTCGCAAGAGGTAATGGTGATAGATATTCCTTCATACTTCGGGATGTGCATTTCCAAATATTTCATTGAGAAAATAGTTAGATATTTGGCACTAGACTTGTCTCATTTTATATTAAGAACCAAACATGGGGCAATGATGAAGATTCTCTCAGAATCTTTGCACTCTGAACATATAGTAGACAATGCAGTCCTCTATTTTGAAGCAACACATACCTCTTTTTAAAGGTAGGATGGATATTGCATGGAAATTCTAGAAGATGAAGAGGATACAAGTGAGCGGACTCCTAAAGAGGAGGTCCTCTTCAACCAATTCATTGACTCTAATTTGTATGATAATTTTCATGCCATGGGACTAGGCATGTATGTAATTTTTGATGATGACCTATTCTATCTAAAACTGATGAAAGATCAAGAAGGTTATGATGAACCGACAAACAATAATTTATGGACCTTGTACTTTGACAGTACTAAATTCAAAGCCGATCCTAGGGCAGGAGTTCGATTGTTGTCTTTGATAGGATTAAAGACCCTCAAGTCTTATCGATTATGGTTTTTGTGTGCTAATAATGATGTGAAATATGAGGCCTTGATCCATGGTCTTTTTATCACTGAGCGGATGGATGCAAGGAGGTTGAAAGTGTTCAAAGATTCTAAGTTGATAGTGAGCCAAGTCTAAGGGAAAGAATCTACTAAAAACATGATAATGAAATCCCATAAACATCGTGTATGGGATTTAATTGAAGGTTTTGAAGCTTTCAATGTGCAAGTCATTCCCCAATCCAAGAATGGCATAAGAGATCAGATGGCTTCAATTGGGTCACAATTTGATCTGATTTTTGACCTAAAGTAGAAATCAGTACCAATTATTGTCTGACCGTCAATCCTCGACAATGATTAGAATTTTCAATTGTTCGAGGATGATGCCCAAATAACCACCTTAATCTAGAAGTCGGAAGGAGTTTCCAACTATTCAAAACCAAAATCTCAACCTCCCAAAGGGCGGATCATTCATATAAAAGGAAATAAACACCCTCGAGTTTTAATTTCCCTTGAGAATCTCTTTGATTGTGAGGATACGAGAAATGGCAAGCAATGGTTCAAAACCAATGAAAATGATTATTTAGAGTTGGACGTCAAAAATGATAGAAAGCTGAAAGTTGGATGAAATTTTCTATGGGAACATAAAGAAATTTTAAGGGATATGTTCTAAGTGAAATGGAGTTATAGCATGGACCTATGATGATCTCAGGAGATATGATCCTAGTATAATCCAGCATACCATTGATTTGGTAGAAGGGTCGAAACCATTTCAATAGAAGTAGAGGCATATCAATCCAAAGTTTGAAGCATTGATGGCACAAGATCTCACTAAATTAATTGAATCTTGAATCATTTATCCAATTAAACATTCAACCTAGGTGTCTAATCTAGTACCGATTTGGAAGAAAAATGGTGACATTTAGCTTTGTGTTGATTTTTGAGACCTAAATAGATCCTCTCTAAAAGATCAATACCCTTTTCCCTCCATGGAACACATCTTATAGATAGTGGCCATTTCATATATGATCTCATTACTTTACGACTTCTCAAGATATAATCAGGTATATGTAATAAAATAGATCAACATAAAACAACCTTTCCACCAAGTGGGGAATGTTCGCATATGAAAAGATGCCCTTTAGACTCTCAAATTCTAGCGTGAGCTTTCAGTGAGCCATTCAAATTTCCTTCATGGGATTTATCAAGTCGATCATTCTAATCTATCTAGATTACCTAATAGTTTTTTCAAAGTCGAAGGTCAATCATTTTGATCATCTAGAACATGTTTTCTAGAGGTGCCAAAGTTCAAGATTTATTTAAATCCCAAAAAAATTGTTTTCAAGGTACCTCAAGGTAATCTAACTGGATTTTTAGTATCTTAGGAGGGAATTGTAATATATCCTCAAAGAGTGAGATCTATAACCAATTTACCTTTACTGATGAATCAGAAAGGCCTGTAGTCTTTCTTAGGAAATATTAATTTTGTCAGCTGGTTCATTTTTGACTTTGTAGGACCCATCACATTGATGCTCAAAAAGAACTTGGCATTCAAATGGACTCCTGAAAGCAATATAGCCTTTAGGAAAATAAAGAAGTCTATTTCCGCTACGCCGGTGCTAGCCAATCCAAAATTTTCTATAGACTTCTTGCTATATGTATACAAAAATCACCATAGTATAGATTTTGTGCTCACTCAAAGGGATGAGGAAGAAAATGGGGAGCATTTTATTGGTTTTCATTGAAGAACCCCCAAGGGTTATGAAACCAGATATAACCTTGTAGAAAAGCAGGTCTTTTCCATTGTCAAGAGACTTAAGAAGTTCTGACACCTGGTGTCGAGCAATTAAATAACCACCTTGGTTGCTCACCCTAGAGTAAGAGAATAAATTACTCAGGGAGAATTAACTGAAAAAAGAGCCAATTGGAACACCAAGATCTTGGAATATGTTGTGGATATCAATCCGACCAAGCTAGTGTGGGGAAGAGGCCTCTGTGAGTACCTCGCATAAGAATCGGGATCCGAAGCTGACAAAGAGATTGATCAAGTCTACTCAAATTAGTTTGAGTCCGACAAATCCTAGGTGGTGGATCAAAAACTATATATGCATAAGGGATACTACCTGACGATTCTCCCATTTCACAAATGAAGATACAACCGATTGCAAGGCACTAGGTATGCATTAATTGAAGTAATTTTAATCAAAAGAAATTATGAGGGAGTATTGCTTTGATTTCTGGATAAGAGACATGCAAGAAATGTTCTGATGGAATTCCATTGTAGTCCTAAAGGTGGAAATTTCTCCGCTAAAACTATCACCTTGAAAATCAATCTCTCATGTGAGACTCAATAGGACCTTACTACAGAATTTTCCTCAAATGTGTATCAAAATCCACTGGTGTAAATAAGTGTTATACCATTTTTCCCAAAACTGGAAACCCTAGGATGGATTCAAATCTATTTTAGTAAATTTACAATAACTTTCGCATATCTCCATAAAAATGAATGAAACCATTGCAAAAATAAATATAATTCATTTTTAATAAAAATAAAAAATCAATTTTAGATCCCTATAATATCATAAAGATCCATACAACTCAATGGAGCAACAATTTTCACAGTCAAATTACACAGAAAAATGCATAAAAATAAGTCTAATTTGTATCCTATTCCTCCAAACTACTCTCCCACACCTTGGGTCATGTTTTAAAACATGTATTTATGAGTTAAAAATATTTCATAACCAATCTTTCACATTACAACTATTCAAATTCTCATTTTGTGCAACATTGACCCTTCACATTCCATAATTTTGCACTTTTGCAACTATGACAATTTTTGAATTTTTTTACATTATTTTCAATATGACTCCAAACTGACCATACAACCTACCCAAATACCCTTCAAATGACTTAAACACATTAAAAATGGTCTTGGAAGACCTTATTGTATGAAACATAAGAATTTATTTACAAATAGGCCTCATGGAGGCATGAAATTGACTAGGTGCTCCGACACCATACTACTAGAGAAAAGAACATTCAAGTCCCATTAAATGCCAGTTTGCTCCTTCTTTCTAGTATTCTAGTTCTTTTTCAACCTTTCCTGAACCTCTTTGTAACTTTTCTTGTTCCTTCTTCCTCTTCTTCTTTGTATACCATCTTTTATCCAATATTCTCTCAACTTCTAGGTTCCCAAACTCCATTCTTGTGCATATACCTCAATGGCTTCATCTGTGTCTTTATACTCATCATCGAAATGGCACATACAATAATATTCACCATTAGTATAACCTACATCATACTTTTCCAAATATTCATATACCTCATTAGCAAACAAATCAACAACCTTAATAGCAATTTCATGGGCCATTCAACTTTATTTTTCATAGTCAAGTTCCAACTTGTGACTATTTTGAGCAACTGTTCTATCATTTCCTTCAACTCTTTGATTTCTTGATCAATATTCTTTTGCCTCATCTCTCCCTCTTTTCTCTTCCTCTCTTTTTTTTCTTGTCTGTTCTTTATCCTCTCCTCCTCTGCCTTCAAATATTCTTATCACTTCCATCTTTTATATGGGCTCCAAGCAAGTCTCTCCTTGCTTCAATTAAAATTTTTTGTACCTTCTCTTGGCAGCAACCAAGTTCTTCCTAACCTGCACACAACCACAAAAAAAAAACCACAAACCAACACTAGCCTAGAACTTCTTTTGAGATCTAATACCAATTTTATGCAGAGGTAAGGGGAATCCAAAATAACACAAATTCAATGATCTTTGCAAGAAAAAAACAAACACATCTAATAAATATTTTTTCTCATGATCTTCCACTATGTTTTTATGAGAGCAGCAAACAAGGTATTTTTGACATAATTTTCAGATAAAAACTCCAAAACATAAGTTTAAACCTTTTTTAGATACCCATTTGTGATTTTTACAACATAAAAAAATTTCAAGGTAGGTTACTTTGGAACAAAACCCTCAAAATTTTGCTGCTATGCTTGAAACTAGGTCTAATTACACTTAATATGCATTGAAATGAAAGGAACAATCACCTATAAATTTTACAAATCAAATAATTAGGTCAATCACTCTAGTGAGATGAAAGAGGACCTTATTACAGATGTTTCTTCAATTTTTTATCAAAATGAAATGGTGTAAATAAGTGTTATACCATTTTTCCCAAAACTTGAAACCTTAGGACAAATTCAAACCTGTTTTATTAAATTTGCAATAACTTTCTCATATCTCCATAAAAATGAAAGAAACCAATGCCAAAAGAAATATAATTCCATCTTATATCAAGAAAAATCAATTTTAGATCCATAAAATATCAAAAATATGAATACAACTCAATGGAGCAGAAACTTTTGCAAACAGATTACATAAAAAAATGCATAAAAATATGTCTAATTTGTATCTTATTCCTCTGAAATTCTCTCCCACACCTTGGGTCATGTTTTAAAACATGTATTTATGAGTTAAAAATATTTCATAGCCAATTTTTCACATTAGAACTGTTCAAATTCCTATTTTTTGCAACATTGACCCTTCACATTCCATAATTTTGCACTTTTTCAACTATGACAATTTTTGAGAATTTTTACATTATTTGCAATATGACTACAAAATGACCATAAAACCTAACCAAACACCCTTAAAATTACTTAAATACATTAAAAATGGTCTTTGAAGAACTTATTGTATGACACCTAAAAATTTATTTACAAATAGGCCCCAAGGAGGCATGAAACTGACTAGGTGCTCTTGCACCACATATCACCTCATTGACAACATTTAATGGACCACAACTAACAAAATAGCCTTAAATACAATTCTTATGATAGGTGATGGAAAAAAAAGAAGTTATATTCATTTCCCCTTTGCATTGAAAACAACAAAGTGATGTTGGAGAAGTGTGAAGCACAAAGGGGACATACAAATCTATTGGCAGCCCTAGGCTTAGTCCTGATATGTGACACATGGGACTACAATCCGACGAAGTTGCTTTACTTGAAACATGACACACAAGAGTATGTGGAGTCCCAGAAGAACCCAACTCATGGGAATCCAAAATTATACGTCAACCTGGCCCTCATATAGACAAAGAGGTTGAAGTGGCTATGTTTCTAAACAAAATAGGAAAAATATCAGAGGGAGGTTTTGACAAGTAAAACCCTTAAAAAAAAGATCTAGTAGCAAGGTTGGTCAGAAAGAAAGATGGAAGACTTCTAGAGGTTCCAAAACGATATGGGTGGAACACATAAGTTTTTTAGAGAATCTCTCCCATATGATAAACTATTTAAGGATATTTATGACCGAGAGGCTAATTCCAATAACAACAACCTAGAGTCTAGCCATGAGGTAATTGAGGAGTGACTTGTGTGCCATGCTTCCCAAGAATAAGAGTCCGAAAGAGGGAGGAGGTCTAAACAAAGGGATTCACAAGTTGTATCATCCACCAGTGTCTAAAGAAAAGGAAAAAGAACCTGATGGTCTCCAACAGGATCAACTACAAAGGAATAAGGGTAAACTTCAGCAGGATCATTTGCTAAAGGATCAAAACTCTCTAGTTTGGGTTGAATGAAGTTAAGGAAATTCTGAGACCTAGACATACCTGACACAACTGTTAGAAATGAAGAATTATAGTCTACTCTACAGAATGTTGGGGTGGTCACAGTTTAGGTAAGTCTTGTTCCCCCTCTTGTTCCTACTTTTGCACCTCTTGTCAGACCTTCTCCCCCACCCGTTGAAAATAATCGTCTATCCAAAAAATCATAAATATTGGTTGTTAATGAACCCCCAACCATTTTTAACATACCATGTGAGGTACACCACATGTCGATTAAGTGGTATCCACTTTGGTCGTTGTTGATTCCTTGATTGCCCTATCTAGGGCCTCTATCAAGAAAGTTGAATCATCCATACTACCCATCACTCTAGGTCCATTTACATTTAGACAAAAATCTCCCATTCCATTTGTTTCTCTTTTTACTCCAACTAGTACTTCTAGTGCCCAATCTCAATTTGGCACTCTACCATTTTCAATGATTACTCTCCCATTCATCTACCAACATTCCCACACATGTGAGGTCTCCCCTTTTTTCATAGTTTAAAGTTTGTCCCTTGGTGCTTCTCTTGAAGCACAAAGTATACATTCCTCAGACTCTTGAAAATATTTTTTAAGCAACCAAGTTGGCCCATCAAAGTAGGAAGTAGAAAACAAGAATGAAAAATTTTGAGTTGGCAATAGCTAAAAGGAACCAAAATTGTTTCAATGAAGAGAAAAATTCTCTATGGATCACTACTATGAAGTCGCTTGTAGCCTAACCCGATGGACAGATGTAGATGGAATATTATGACATTAGAGAAGTGGGTCTAGATCTAAATTAATTTTTCTCATGCGACAAAGTAGATTGGAAGCTGATAAAATGTGTAGTTAAGTTGGCGAATGTAAAAGGAACAATGAGTTAGTTGTAGTTAGAACTCAAGGCCTAAAATGATGAAATAACCTGCATAATGCAGGTGCATGACTAGAAAGAGGAAGCCACAAGATCTCTTGCACCACTTCAAGATGACTGGATTCAGTTGTATGCTAAAATAGATAGATTAAAAGGAGAAGTTATAGTTGAGTGCCAATCTATTGCAAAACACCAACATGTTTGGGAGAGTATAAAGGATTTGAATGGTGTCCTACCTTGAGATTCTAATAGTTTACAAAAATCATGAGACGAAGCCAAAAATTTAAGAAATGAGAAACAAGAAACCGAGTCTTCTTTGTACACTCATAATCAAGAGATCATAAATTTAGTTTATGAATTGGAAAATTCTCTCGAGAGAAGAGATCAAATGGAACAAAGGTTGAAGGAAAAAGAGGCTCACCTACATGACGATTTAGCAGTTGCACAAAGGTCTATAACCCTTCCTATAAGGATAAGGTTGGTATCCGCTGATTGGGATAGAATCATCATTATTCTCACCATTCTAAAACCGACCTTGTAATTTTTGAGTGATGCCCAATAGATAAATGAATGGTTTGGTCTATTTCCTAACCAAAATCTTCAGGAATATGCTCCTTGAGTCGTCAAGTCTCAAAACATGATTTCAAATCAATGTGTGGTGAAAAATGAGGCTCTGAGAAGTGTATGAATTACACATGAGAGGGTTGCCTCCAACAAAGAAAGCGAATTTTTCCACTATCATAAGTAATGACCAAAACCAAAAATAGCAAGGTGGTGTTAAACAAGAGGGTCGAAAAAATCAAGAAGGATTTGGGGGTCTTATATAGATTTGGGTTACCTCCTTTTTTTTCAGTGAATGGGGATGTATTATCTATTGAACAAATTAAAGAAGAGGTCAAGACTAAGGTTCCAACTTCAGTAGAACTTCCAAAGTCGAGTTTAACACCTGCAATAGATGATGTTGAGGGTGAAGTTCTTCAACTTTATTACCTTTATTATCATTTGGGAGCCATTTCAATAAGGTGGGGATTTTTTTATTTCGAGGAATTATTTGAGCTAAATCAGGCATATAAATCCTTCTATAGTCTTCCTCGACCACCTAATGCAAATTGGGAAATTGTGCACTCCACTTTCCTCAAGCTCCAAGATGACCAAAGGTATGGGTTCATCCTTTGCAAGCAAATCCCCCTTGTGAGTCACAAAAAATTTGAAGAGATTTTTTTTCTTAATCTTTCTTTGATTTTTGGCTTTACTTTTGTCTTCGGGAAGATCCATGCATGAAGAGGTTGTGTTTGTGATAGGCGCGCAATGCTCCACATGGTGCATGAGTGTGTTTTGCTAATCACTTTCTTCTAAGCTCAGATTCAAACCACATGTTGGCTTGGTGGACAATTTCCTTAAACCACTTTTCATGAATTTGAAGCTATTTGCTTGCACAACATGTCATCTATTCATTCTTGAGGAGCCACTTGGGGTGTTAATTCAGAGTCTGTCTGAATGTATCATGCCTTGTTCTAGAGAAGGATGCAAGTTAGTACCTCCAAAGAAAATTGACCATTCGACAAGACCTTTTCTAGACTGTTCTTCTAGGATCTGAGCGATTATGAGGGGCAATCTTATTAAAATATCTAGATCACATAAATATGGTCATTTAAAGTTGATAAGAATGATACCAACAACCAAATTGAAAGATCCGGATCAGATTCTGAGCTATTAGATGTGAACATCTGGCAGTAATTATTGTTGGATGAAGTCAACATTTCTCTCTCTTTGGTGGCTATAAATTGGAAGCGACAACATAAAGAAAGCGTTCCTAAAGTTTTCCTTTTCGGAAAATTTTCCTTAGATTTCATAGTTAGTAGAAATATTTTCTTTTAAGTTTACAGAACACTGCTTTGCTCTAGCATGTTTTTTCTTCTATATAATCAAACTATTGTCAGATTGGAATTTGATCTCTATTTTAAAGTTCATTTAATACTTGAACTATGAGTGATTCACAAGAAATATTTGAAACTGTGTATGATATGGCCTTCCTCAATATTTCCTCATTTGTATCTTCATCTAGAATATAACACTGTTTCTTTTTTAATTTGAATACTTTAATTATCAAATTTTGATACATTGTTTGTGTGTATGATTAAGTTATAATTTGAAGAAATTGGATTATTTCTTTGGAATTCTTTGTTTTCTTAGTAGGTTATCATTTTTCATGATATGCTATATTAAGAGGAAGAGTTTATGTATCTTTTGAAATTTTTTTCTATTGATTCTTGAAACTTTTATGCTTGGTCAGATCTTAATATGCACTTCCTATAGGTGGATTGAACGATTGCATTTGTTCTTGTATCTAGCCTATACTATTCGTTCTCCTTTCAACAATGAAGGGATGTGATGTTTTGTATCTATCACGCAATTCATAGAAGGAAAATTGTGGTTTTGAAATGTTGTAAAAGCATTACTACATCGCCACTTTTAATTTGTTTTTGTTTACATTTCTTTCTACTCTTTTCCCAAACTCAAAGAAGAGCTCACTTTCTACAAAAATCCTTGAGGTATTCAGTGAGGTGCATATTGTCCTCCCACTCGCTGAATTTCCCATAAGACTATTGGAGAAGTGAAAGCTTTGATGATCAACAGTTTCATTTATGGATTCCATTTTGTGGTTATGGTTGCAATGCTATATAGTTTATGTTGTTTTCCATAGTGCATGTTATATAGTTTATATTGTTATCCGAAAGGCATTGTAAAATTATGTTCTATGAATTTGGCTACATTGTTTCATCTTTCATAAGGTGTTCTTGAAACCAATATTGTTTCATTTGTGGTGTTGATGGTTGGAAGGAAATCTAATAGCTATAAAGACTAATACATGTGTTAAATAGGGTGATATAACTATATAACCAAACAACATAAAATAAAATGAGGAAGATATAGTAAAAGTGAAACAAAACTATAAATGACATAAACAATACAAAAGAAAAGAAGTGCATTTTTTTTGTTAAACATTATAAGTTAATGCCCATTGTCTTAATATATAACTAGTTAAATGTATGTATTTGTTGCTATGAATTCCTTTGTTTTGTGGTTATGCCTATCTAGTCCACTATTTTAAAAAGGTTTATGTGCTATGCTCTTATTGAGTGAGGTATATTTATGAACTTCAAAATATAATAGCATGGTTATGCACCAATAAACCAATGATAAATTCACAATAACTTCATCACAATCACTAACTAGCCAATAATATATGTGATCCCACGTAACAATTTTAAAATTTTCATGAATACCTTCACTATGTATTGCTATATGAAGAACGATCTTCTTTCCATGGTAATGAAGAAAAATTATTTATTTGTTTCAAAGATAGCATGACCTAATGTTCTTCTTTATTTGTTTTTTATAAAGATGTACACGTTGGACATAATCGAGCACACACCATAAATTTATCATTTTATAAGGGGAAACACTCACACATGGGATGTGAGCATATAAAATATAGAGAATCTAGACCTTTTTTATTGTGAATATTTATTTACCTATCTAAATAATGTTTCATGATTCATAAGATACTTAATTGGCATAACAAGGTGCTAAGGGTCAAAGATTTAGTCATGGAATTTGAGAATAAGGACCATAAGGTTCAATAATAAAGATATTGTTATTTTTACTTATAATAATATTTTCATGATTCAATTATTGCATATTAGAATGACTCGAAGGTACATACCTATTTCTCTTATTGATTGATATGTTCCATTCTTGTTTTCGAAACCTAGCATTTAAAACTTGCTGACTTCATAGCATAGTTTATGCTATTTTGTGGCGGGTGTGCATACATTGTGCACCAATGTATTCAATGGTGATATCAATTTTTTTTATTACACTTAATAAACATTTTTTTATATGTATGAATGTTTTATGCATCTAATTTCACAAATATAGATATCCGCACATAGGGAAAATTAACTAGCACACAAAAAAAGAAGGCAAAACAACATAAAATGTATAAAATTAATTATTTTATTGTGTTGCAACCATTGCCACAAAACAGAGGCCATAAATTACACAATATTAAAATAGTTTATGCTATTTTGTGGTAGACATACATACATTATACACCAATGTATTCAATGGTGATATCGATTTTTTTTTTATTACACTTAATATATAGGCTATCATACGTATCAATGTTGGTTGCATCTAATTTAAAAAATATACAAATGAGTACATAGGGAAAATTATATGGCACACAACAAAAGAAGGAAAAAAAACATAAAATGAATAACATTAACTATTTTATTGCATTGCAACCATCACCACAAAATGAAGGCCATAAATCAAAGAACATTGGTTACAACAGTGGTACATATACAAATACCCAAAAAACACAAAAAATTCAAAGTGACATACCCATGCAAAATCATTTCCACCAAACACAAACCAAGAAACACGATACATTGGCCGCCATTGTCACCAATGGTGAAACTGATGTTTCTAATTGCACTTAATATAGTTTGGAAAGCTGATAGAGAAGGCCATCAAAATTTAAATGGTGTTTGGCATGAAAATTAATTGTTGTATGGTTTCTATACATTGGCAATGGTTGTAAAGTATGAAAATAGTTCACGTTGTTATTGCTAAGGCATTGGTGGTTGTTGGCCTGTGGCTTTAGCAATACTAATCCTTGATGCATGTATGCATAAAAATGTATTATAGAGACATATATATACACATGTTTGAATGCACATGTTGTATGCACTCAAAAAATTCAATTGCATACATATGTGTTTATGTAGATGTAACATGCAAACAAACATGTCCGCAAGTTTATATAAGAAAAACTACAAGTATTGATACATGTGTTGAATTGCGTGATCAAAATTGTACCTTTAGAAAAGATGGTTGTTTTGGCTCATAGCTTTGATAGTAAGAAAAGGAACATAACAACACCCAACAATGCCTTATTGGAAATTGTGTAGACCTTCATTGTGTTTTTTGGGGTTTAAAATGGTAGGTGTTATTACAACCATTGCTACTAAATGGAAACCATAAAAAAATTAATGTTCATGCCACAATGGAAAGCTCTTGTACAACCATTGCCACTACATGAAAGCCATATGACACTGAATGTTGATCCCACAGCGACGAGCTAGTGTGAAGGTGCAAGTTTGATCACCCATTCTCAAGCTTTTGTGAAGGTGGTTGGAGGTTATTTTGTGTTTTTACATGGGGTAATGGTTAAAAAATTAATTGATGAAAACCTTAAATCAAACAATATTCATATTAATAAATGATATAGTCTTTTCTCAACAACACCTTATTTAAAATTGAAACAATATAGCCTTCTCAACTATTGACGCAAAATTTTGCATGTAGCAATAGCCTTATGTGAAACTTAGCTATTGGGGGACATTGTGCACTAGCTAAGTAACCTCTGGGGTTTTACCGAAGCTGGCTCTTTGTTTAATGGAGGGATTAAAAGGTAAGGAAGATGGCAGGAATCTAAAACTACACTACATGCGATGCACCAAAGTCTTAGACAAATTTAGCAGAGCACAGTGCAAAATACAAAGTCTCGAACCACTAAATTGTTGTTAGTTAATTTTTTTTTCTCAAGAGAACTTGAAACATAAGAGTACCTTCTACTTTGCATAACATAATTTTAACGTAAATTTTAGCTAAACATAGAAGAGTTGAACTAAACATGGTCTGTATTTATTGAGTTATGAAAAATTACAAAAAAGCTAAATAATAGGCATTCATACAATAAAAGAAGATAGTGGTGTAGACGAATAGTCTCATTAAATGCATAAACAAACATAAAGTCTTAAATTATTTGGCACAGTCTGGAGTCTTTAAATTCAATAAAAGCTATTACAGAGGCCTTCTTCCCAATGCTCGAGAGTTTTTGGGTAAACTTAAACAACAACCTTCATTAAAAGAAACATGGCCATATATAAAGGCCAACCCATGGCCTGAAATTGCATCGAAAGAAAAAAAAACCATGAGTCTACGCAATTATGGCTGGAGGCATATCCTTTTTTTTTTTTTTTATAAAATGCCTCCATTTTTTTTTTTGTACTTTTTTTCAAAGACCCTTTCTGGGTTTTGCTCGAGGGATTGTTTTCTGTTAAAATTCGAGCCTCGGGCTGCCTCATACTTGCAAATTTTGATGAAAATATAATATATAATTTAGTGGTTCCTTACTTTGGACTCTGTTTCTTTGCTTTCATTTTATTCTAAAACTTTAAAATGACATTTACAAAAAATTTCATATTGCACATATCTGTGAAAATTTTAAAAGAATGATGTACTTTAATGGAATAGTTTTAGATCAATACCATTTATCGATATATCTAAATCATTAACTTCCATATCTTCTAGCTCATACAAATTCCTCTCCTTACATGTGCTAACTCAAAATGTTTCCTTGAATAGCGCTTCAAATTTGGTGTGTTGCACTAGTTTTGTAGTGTGCTAATCATATTTTAGTACTAGGTTCCCTTCCTGAAAATATGGGTTAGAAGTATTTTTGTCAAACCACCATTTAACTATTTGTTGGTGGTCAATAATGGCTTCAAAATCCTTTTCTCTATCTTCTTCCAGCTTCATTATTTTTGCTATCAATACTTCCATTATGGATCTCTCTTCTATTTCTAGGGCTTTCAATAATTATAGAGTGGGGAGTTCCATAGAAAAGGGTAAGACTAACTCATTCTCATACACTAATTCATATGGGGATGTATTCAAGATCTTCTTTGGTGTGATATAGTCTACCTATAGAGCAGCCCGTAGATGCTTGTGCCATTCTCTTTGTCTTATAGTGCCAATGTGCTTGAATAACCTAATTATTTTTTTATTCGTTGACTTTGCTCACCCATTTCCTTGTCGATAATAGTTTCAAAAATTCTTGAGGTAGATCCCATTTTTAATAGAAAAATCTGACATTTTGGAACCTATAAAGGCCTGAGTATTGTCGGATATGATGGTCATTGGTGAACCAAACCTAGTCACCAACTCCTCTAGAAAGTTATCTCGCCTTCTATAACGCCTTTTAGGGATATAGCCTCTATCCACCTTGTGAAGTAATCGGTTGTTGTGAGGATCCACTTATGGCCAACACTAGATATGGGGTTTATCATTTTGAAAAAATCTAAACCCCATTGGGAAAATGCTCTTCAATTACAATAGGACCTAAAGGCAAAGTGAATTTTTTTCTCTTCTCAACAAAAAAATGGCTCTAAGTACACTTTTGCACAAAATAGTGCACTTCAAAAAATGTTAAGGGCCAATAGTATCCTACCCGCATGATTTTCAAGGCGATATTTTTAGCAGATAAATTTCCACCTTTAGGACCACAATGGAATTCCATCAGAACATTTCTTCCATGTCTCTTATCTAGACATCAAAGCAATACTCCCTCATAATTTATTTTAAATAAAATTCCTTCAACTAATGCATACCTAGTTCCTTGCAATCGGTTGTATCTTCATTTTTGAAATGGGAGAATCGTCAGGTAGTATCCCTTATGCATATATAGTTTTTGATCCACCACCCAGGAGTTGTCGGACTCAAACTGATTTGAGTAGACTTGATCAATCTCTTTGTCAGCTTCGGATCTTGATTCTTGTGTGAGGTACTCACATAGGCCTCTTCCCCCCACTAGCTTGGTCGTCTTGATATCCATGTCATACTCCAAGATCTTAGTGATCCAATTGGCTCTTTTTTCAGTTAATTCTCCTTGAGTAATTTATTCTCTTACTTTAGGGTGAGCAACCAAGATGGTAATTTAATTGCCCGACACCAAGTGTCAGAATTTCTTAAGTCTCTTGACAATGGCAAAGACTTGCTTTTCTACAAAGCTATATCTGGTTTCATAACCCTTGAGAGTTCTTCAATGAAAACCAATAAAATTCTCCCCATTTTCTTCATAATCCCTTTGAGTGAGCACAAAAGCTATACTATGCTGATTGTTGTATACATATAGCAAGAATTATGTAGAAAAGTTTTGATTAGCTAGCACCAGGGTAGCGGAAATAGACTTCTTTATTTTCCTGAAAACTATATTGCTTTCAAGAGTCCGTTTGAATTCCAATTTCTTCTTGAGCATCAATGTGATGGGTCCTGCAAAGTAGAAAATGAACCGAGTGACAAAATTAATCTTTCCTAAGAAAGACTGTAGCCTTTTCTGATTCATCGGTAAAGGTAAATCGGTTATAGATCTCACTCTTTTAGGATCTATAACAATTCCCTCCTAAGATACTACAAATCTAAGTAGCTTACCTTGAGGTACCTTGAAAACACATTTTTTGGGATTTAAATAAATCTTGAACTTTTGGCACCTCTAGAAAACATGTTCTAGATGACCAAAATGATCGACCTTTGACTTTGAAAAAACTATAAGGTAATCTAGATAGATTAGAATGATGGAATTGATAAATCCCATGAAGGAAATTTGCATGGCTCGCTGAAGGCTCACACTAGAATTTGAGAGTCTGAAGGGAATCTTTGCATATGTGAACGTTCCCCACTTGGTGGTAAAGGTCATTTTATGTTGATCTATTTTCTTACATATACCTGATTATATCTTGAGAATTCGTAAAGTAATGAGAAAAATTATGACTTGGCCACTATCTGTAAGATGTGTTCAATGGAGGGAAAAGGGTATTGATCTTTTAGAGAGGCTCTATTCAGGTCTCAAAAATCAACACAAAGCCGAATGTCGCCATTTTTCTTTCAAACCGATACTAGATTAGACACCTAGGTTGAGTTTTTAATCGGATAAATGATTCAAGAATCGATTAATTTAGTGAGATCTTGTGCCATCAATGCTTCAAACTTTGGATTGATATGCCTCTACTTCTATTGAAATGGTTTCAACCCTTCTGCCAAATCAATGGTATGCTAGATTATACTAGGATCATATCTCCTGAGATCATCAGAGGTCCATGCTATAACTCTGTTGTACTTAGAACACATATCCCTTAATATTAATTTATTTATCTTCCCATGGAAAGTTTCATCCGACTTTCAGCTTTCTATCATTTTGGACTTCCAACTCTAAATAATCCTTTTCATCAATTGTGAACCTTTGCTTGCCATTTCTCGCATCTTCACAATCAAAGAGATTCTCAAGGGAAATTAAACCTCGAGGGTGTTTATTTCCTTTTATATGAATGATCCACCCTTTGGGAGGCTGAGATTTTGGTTTTGAATAGTTGGAAACTCCTTTCAACTTCTAGATTAAGGTAGTTATCTAGGCATCATCCTTGAACAATTGCCAATTCTAATCATTGTCGAGGATTGATGGCCAGACAATAATTGGTACTGCTTTCTACTTTAGGTCAAAAAACAGATCAAATTGTGACCCAATTGAAGCCATTTGATCTCCTATGCCATTCTTGGATCGGGGAATGACTTGCACATTGAAAGCTTCAAAACCTTCAATTAAATCCCATACCCAATGTTTATAGGCTTTCATTATCATGTTTTTAGTAGATGCTTGACCTTAGACTTGGCTCACTATCAACTTAGAATCTTTAAATACTTTCAACCTCTTTCCATCCATCCGCTCAGTGAGAAAAAGATCATGGATCAAGGCTTCATATTTCACATCATTATTAGAACACAAAAAATGGAATTGATAAGACTTGAGGGCCTCTAATCCTATCAGAGACAACAATAAAACTCCTGCCCCAGGATCAGCTTTGCATTTAGCATCGTCAAAGTACAAGGTCCATAGATGATTTTTTGTCAGGTCATCATAACTTTCTTGATCTTTCATCAGTTTTAGATAGAATAGGTCATCATCAAAAATTACATACATGCCCAATCCCATGGCATGAAAATTATCATACAGATCAGATTCAATGGATTGGTTGAAGGAGACCTCCTTTTCAGGAGTCCTCTCACTTGTATCCTCTTCATATTCTTGCATTTCCATGCAATATCCATCCTTCCTTTAAAAAGAGGTATGTGTTGCTTCAAAATAAAGGACTACATTGTCTACTATATGTTGAGATTGCAAATATTTTGAGAGAATCTTGATCATTGCCCCATGTTTGGTTCTGAATATCAAATGAGACTATTCTAGTGCCAAATATCTGACTATGTTTGCAATGAAATATCTGGAAATGCACATCCCGAAGTACGAAGGAATATCTATCACCACTACCTCTTGTGAGACTATTTGTCTTAGGCACGAAAAATAGGGTCAAGGATATATTTTTTATCGACCGACTCTTAGAACCTTCTTTCCATGAAACTACATAATCCCCTTTTCCAAAGGTTCATATTTGAGCATTAAGGCATCAACCACTTGATTTGGATTGACTGTTGTACTAGCTCTCGAGTCAGTCATATTATTGTGCAAAATATTATCTCCCACAATTATGTTTAAAAAGAAAGGGGTGGGCTTTGGATTGGTAACCGCTCTATTTTTCGCATTGTTCGCATCATTTGTATAAGATACAGTTTTAAGAGTTTGTGGATCTAACGTAGGGCCTTTATCTTTACTCTAATCACCTGACAAAGCTTTGTCTATTTGTAGTCTTTGTTCTTCATTTTTCAATGCTTCCTAAAGCGATGTGTTTTGATCGAGGATGAATATTACATCCCATAGGGACAGATTGGTAGGTGCCTTATTTAGTTGTTACACCACATTAAGCATTCTGACTAGTGGGGCCTTTGGTCTGAATAGTGTAATATTTGTCAGCTTCGAAGGAAGATGATCTGTTGCAAATGGATATTATATCTTATCAAACAACTTGTCGGATGATGCTAGAATATGTTTCTACTGAGTTAGTTGAACAATCGACTAAGGAAGTTGTCTTTCTTATGATGGTGGTTAGTGAGGCTAAGAATGAGGCAGGGATTGTGGCATATATTCCCCCATGATCCATCTCTTGGATATGGTGTTGTAATCCAACTATACCTATAAAGTGTGGGTTGTCGAAGCTTCATTCGCGAACACCATATCTTCTTCCATCCAAGAAAAAAGTGCTTGATCAAGTGCGATGTCCAACTCTTTCTCTACGAACATCCCTTCCATTTGTGCTCTAAAATGGGAATTCTCCATTTCAAAAGATTCATATCCTTCCACATTTGGTGGCACACCATTTTTCCTTTTCTCTGCTATCATTTGTTGCATGTTTCCCTTAGGGAAAGTTTTGAGCATATGGTTATCATTCTAAGGAGAACACCATGCATTTTCATCATCCACCAGGTTATTTTTACATGGAATCAACTCTTCGCTATGGCTATCTTTGACCATCTATAGTGGCATGGTGACTAGAACTATCTAGTTAGTAGGAGCCACTCGTTGACCTCCATGACCCGAATGTCCTTGGTACGTGCTCTTTTGATAAAAGGGCCTTCCTCCCTAGTTAGCTTGGGTAGCTTGCTTTGGATGGACCACTTGTTGTCACTTGATGAGAACTAACTCATTAACAAAAGATCGCATCAAAATCTTCATATCATTTATGTCCGCCACTAGAGAGGAAGATCCTGACATGCTTAGTTGAGCGGTGGGGTACACATACATAGGATGGGGAAGAGTTGAGCCCCTCCCCTATGTCACTGAATTGTTTAGAGCAGAGTCTTCTTAAAGTGGTGCGCCTGATATTTCCCCAAAAATAGGTATCAGAGGTTGTGACAAAAGCTTCCCTACATCGATCAAACTATTATCTGCATGCATCGCCACCTCATAGGCATCAAGTACGGTATCCCTTCACATGGAATTTATTAATACTACAATATCCAAATTGATAGCAATTAAGTAGAATGTGAATTCCATGATAGATTCAGGTCATGTAGTTGTTGGGATCCTTCGCTAGGTTTTCCTAAACCTGGTATTGAAATTACTCATGGCCTCCTATGGGGCTGTCTTGATGGTGATCAACTAGTGCAGTAGTTAGGAATGATCCCCTTTCTCTGAAAAACATTCAAAAATATTTTCTTCGAGGTCATCCCACGAGCTGATGGAGTCAGAAGTCAGAGATCTATACTAGTCTTGAGCCTTCCCTTTGAAAGAGGCAGCCAACAATCTCATAGCAATGTTCTCCTCTATAATATTGTACACTCTGTATACTTTCGCTATGTCTTGGAGGTGCTCAGAAGGGGTTTTAAAGTGCTCCCTATATAATTCTAGAATAGATTCAAAGGCATTAGTAGGTATGGTGGGCCAGATATCAGGAGGTTTAGGTGGTAGCAAGGGACTACCACTATCCAAATTTATGAAGTTTTTGGGGGTAGGTAGGGGTACATGGGCCTTGGATAAATGGTTCCTATAGACTAGGTAATATTTTATTCTTATTTGGAAACTTTGAACTCCAGGCAGAGTGGATAAGACTCTGAGCTCCAAACTCTTTCTCCTTACTCTACTACTTCTCATAGGTAATATAAAACCTATGAATCTTCTTCTCCTAGGAATCGAGGATGGCAGTTGGGAGTACTAAAATTTACCCTTTGAGGATTCTCTTGTTTGAACCTTGAGCATGAAACTTCCACTTTCCTTCCTTGGTCTAATTTAGAAACACTTTTGACTTGTAATCAGACGATTGTGGGTTCGAGTCCCACCAGGCATGCGAGAAAAATAATTGTTGATCATCAAAGGTTGCATTTCTTTGACAATCTTATGGGAAATTCAGTGAGTGGGGGGAGAATATGTGCCTCACTAAATACCTCCGAGATTTTTATAGAAATTCATCTCTTCATTGAGTTTGGGAAAAGAGTAGAAAGAAATGTAAATATAAAAAATTTAAAACTTGTGATGTGCCAATGCTTTTACAACATTTCAAAACCACAAGTTTCCTTTTATTAATGGTATGATAGACACAAAAAACCACATCCCTTCATTATTGAGAGGATAATGAATAACAAAGGCTATATACAAGCACAAATGCAGTCATTCAATCCACCTGCAGGAAGTGTGTATCAAGATCTCACCAAGCATAGAAGTTTCAAGAATCAATAGAAAAAAATTTAAAAAGCTACATAAACCCTTCCTCTTAATATAAAATATCATGAAAAAATGATAACCTACTAAGAAAATAGAGAAGTCCAAAGAAATAATCTTGTTTCTATAGATTATAACCTAATCATACATAAAAAAAGCATGGAAATCCAATAATAAAACTATTCAGATTAAGCAAGACACAATTTTATATTCTTGATGACTACAGAAAGAAGGAAATATTGACAAAGGCCACATCATACATAGTTTCAGATATTTCTCCTGAATAACTCATACTTCAGGTATTAAATGAACTTTAAGATAGAGATCAGATTCCAATTCAACAATAGTTTTATTATATCAAAGACATAACATGCAAGAGAAAATTAGTGCTCTATAAAATTAAAATAATATATTTCTACTAACAATGAAAGCTAAGGAAACTTTTTCCAAAAGGAAAACTTTAGGAACCCTTTTTTATGTTACCCCTTCAAATTTATAGTTGCCAAAGAGAGAGAAATGTTGACTTCATTCAATAGTAATGATTGCCATATGTTCACATCTAATAGTTTAGAATCTGATCCAAATCTTTTAGTTTGGTTTTTGAAATCATTCTTATCAACTTTCAACTATTGCATTTATGTGATCTAGATATTTTAATAGGATTTCCCCTCATAATCACTCAGATCCTAGAAGAATAGTCTAGAAAAGGTCTTGTCAAATGGTTACATGGCTTTGGAGTCACCAAATCAAATCCTTCTCTAGAAAAAGGAATGATGCATTCCAATAGACTTCGAATGAAAAAACCAAGGAACAGCTCCTCAGTAGCGAAGAGATGACATGTCACGTAGGTGGATAGCTTCGTATTCATGAAAAGTGGTTTCAGGAAATTATCTTCCAAGGCAACATGTTGTTCGAATTTGAGCTTAGAAGAAAGCAATTAAAAAAGTGTGCACAGTCACCACATGGCACATTGCACACCCATTGAAAAAACAACCTCTTCACATGCAAATCTTTCCGAAGAGAAAAATTAAGATGAAAATAAATAAATAAAGATTAAGACAAAATTTTGCTTCACAAAAATAATAATGGTTTCAACAACAACCAAGAAAATTATTTATTGAATAGTACCTTATCAAAAATGACCATATACACACATACACACCCTTACATACATATAAAAATTCAAAATAAAGAACACCAATTGTCCAGATATAAGAGTATGTGGCAATCCAACCAAACAAGAAGCAAACAACCATATTGATATAGAAAAATGATCTATATATAGATAAATGCATTACCTCAAAGATACATGTAGAAAATGCATATTCAAACATACACACTCATACCTTAAATGAAACAATAAGGGTTTCAACAAAAACCTAGGAAATTATATTTTTCAACACCTTATCAAAAAGGAAACAATATAGTGAAAGCTATAGACTAGTTCAGTCAACAATTCCTTATGGATAACAACATAAACTCTATAACATTTACTATTGTATAGAAAATCGAATATGAAACAATATAGCCAAAGCTAGAGAACAACACTCAACAATGACATATAAACATTTGTGATAGTGAACACCAATTGTGCACATATGGGTATGTGCAGGATCATCATGGAAAAAAAAGGCCCTTAAGTGGAAATTTTCTTAGAAAAATTAGAGTTAAGTAGCTTGACTTAAAATTTTGCATAATTCATCTATATTATTTCAAAAATATGTAAGAATAGAATTTGTATCAAATTGAATGTAGATTCTCAATTACTAGGTTTATTTACAAAAAAATAAAATCTATTTGGTGAAAATTTGAAATTTAAATACAATAGTATTTAAATTTCAGGGAAAAAAAAAGAAGTAGGTGTTTTTTTACCACCCTAACCAGAATAAAAAGATAATATTTTAGATATAAGTAGAGAACTCATGTCCTAATGTGATGCATAATTTTTTGTAATTTTTTTCCAAGTAAATAATTAATTATAATTTTTTTATGAAAACTTTAAAAAAATATAAGGACTTGAATGTCTGACCACCTTAACTTGGTCAAAAGTTCATGAAATTCATTTTTTTTCTTTTAAAATCTTATAGTATGAAAATCATATAATGTGACGCATGTTTTGGATTCAAAAAATATGATACCGTTTGAAAGCTATAGATGTTTTTCAATTAGCCTAAAAATGACGACTTTAGTCATAATTCAATAGAAAATGAATAATAACATCATCAGCCACATACCCATCATATTGCCACTTTTTGGACCATCATGATCCTGCACATACCCATATAAGAATATGTGGCAATTGAGCCAGAGAAGAAGAAAATAACTACATTGATATTAAAAACTAGACATATTTATATATAGATAAATGCATGAAATCAAAGATATATGTACATAATGCATATATAGACATACACACTCACACCCTAAATGAGACAATAATGGTTTCAACAACAACCTAGGAGATACTTCTTTTGAATAACACCTAACTGGAAAGGAAAAAATATAGCCAATTCTATAGAATAGTAGTGAAAAATACCTTATGGATAACAACATAAACTCTATAACATTTACTATTGTATTTTGAATCGAATATGAAACAATATAGACAAACCCATAGAATGAAACTCAAAAATGCCATATGGAAAACAACACAAACTCTATAACATTAACATTTTTTACTTTGTTGCAAGCATTGGCACAAAACATAAGCCATAAATGAAATAATATAAAATGTATAGCTACAACTATCACCACAAAAAAAATCCTTAAATGAAGCAATAATGGTTTCAACGACAACCTAGAAAATTATTTCTTGAACACCTTATCGGAAACAACCATATACACAAATACACACACAGACATACATATAAACATTCAAAATAGTTAACAACAATTGTGGAAATATAAGAGTATGTGACAATCAAACCAGAAAAGAAGCAAATAACTATATTGATATTAAAATCTAGACATGAATCTATATATAGATAAATTCATAACCTCAAATATTCATGTAGAAATTGAATATATAGTCATACAAACTCACACCTTAAATGAAACAATAATGGTCTCAACAACAATTTGGGAAATTATTTTTTTCAATAGGACCTTATCAGAAAGGAAATAGTATAGCCAAAGCTATACACCAATAGTCAACAATGCTTTATGGATAACAACGTAAAATCTATAACATGTTATTATATTATGAATCAAATACAAAAAAATATAGCCAAAGCTAGATAACAACAGTCAACAATGCACTATGGAAAACAACATAAACTCTATAACATTAACTATTTTATTGTGTTGCAACCATTGACACAAAGCGAAAGCCATAAATGAAACAATATGGCCTAAGCTAGAGAACAACAATCAACAATGCCTTATGAAAAACAACATGAAGTACATAACATTAAATATTTTATTGAATTGCAACCATCACCAAAAGTGGAAGCCATAAATGAAACAATATTGGTATCAACAGTCAGCCAAATGGGGAAACCCACAAAACACAAAAATCACAGCAACAAACCCATGCAAAACCATTGCTGCAAAAGCCGAACCATAAATCAAAAAATATTGGTTTCGACAAACTACAGTCTTTTTTTAATAGAACCTTATTGAAAAGGAAACAATATAGCCTAATCTAGATAACAACAATCAACATTTCTTTATGGAAAACAACATAAATAGTATAACAATAACTAGTTCATTATGGTGCAACCATCGCCACAAAATAAAAACCATAAATGAAACAATATAGCCTAAGCTAGAGAACAACAATCAACAATTCCTTATAGAAAACAACATAAACTGTATAACATTAACTATTTTATTATGTTACAACCATCACTAGAAAACAAAATCCATAAATGAAAACATATTGGTTTCAAATCCAAATGGAAAAGCCCAGCAAACTCAAAAATCTCACTATAACAAATCGATTCAAAACCTTCACCACAAAACACAAATCAATCAATAATTCCTTATAGAAAATGGCATAAACTATATAACATTAACTATTTTATTCCATTACAACCATCACCAGAAAATGGAAGCCATAAATGAAACAATATTGGTTTCAATAGTGACCCAGATGGAAAAACCCACAAAACACAAAAATCTCACAGTAACAAACTAATTCAAAACCTTCACCATAAAATGTGAACCATAAATGAAACAATATTCCTTTCAATGGTGACCCAGATGAAAAAATCCACAAAACACACATGAATTCACAATAAAAAACTAACACACAAACAAACAATATTTCCTTCCACCCATTGCGACTACATGGAAACCATAAACAATATTGGTTTCAATATTTACCCAAGTCAAAAAACCCACTAAAACCACACGAATTCATAGTAAAAAACCAATGCAAAAAAAAAACAATATTTCCTTACACCCATCCCAACTACACGAAAACCATCAATGAAATAATATAGCCTAAGCTACAAAAAAACAATCAACAATGCCCTTTGGAAAATAAAATAAATTATTTTTGAAATACTCTAGAAAGGGTTTTTTCAATATGCATATCTTCCTGCACCTTTTCGTGCTTTCTTCAAATGTACCTCTTCCTACTTCCTTTCCCCCTGCTCCCGTCTTTCTAAACCACCTACAAAATATGGGCAAAGAATTATCACAACTGACACTTTTGTACTGCTTTTGCAACCATTGGCCCATACAAAAAACACAAAATAATGTCTAACCACCTTCACATAAATTCCACAATGGATAATCATACTTACACCTTCATAGAAGCTTGCCCTCCTCAGTCACAACTCTATTACAATTTAAAGCCACATAATGACATCCAATAATCCCTTATCGAATATTGCATAGACATTCACTATGTTTTCTAAGGATTTGAAAGGCAGGTGTTACTTACAACCATCACCACTAAATGGAACCATAAAACAATTAATGATGATGTCGGGTATGTGCAAGATCATGATGGGCCAAAAAGTGGTGATATGGTGGGTATGTGTAGGGTATGTCACTGACGACTTTTTTTTACCAAAAATTAATGAAATGAAAAGGGTTTTTAAAGGAGATTATCATATTTCCACCAATATAAATAATTCTTTAGTTTCAATTTAATAAATAATTCTTATTTATTTTCTATTTGAATTACAACTAAAATCCTGATTGATAGGCTAATTGAGAAACATCTATAGCTTTCAAATAGTTTCACACTTTTTGAATCTGAAACATGTGTCACATTATATTCTTCACATACTATAGGATTAAAAAAAAATATTGAATTTCATGAAGTTTGGACCAAGTTAAGGTTGTTAGACATATGAGTTTTTCTATTTTTTTAAAGTTGTAATAAAAAAATTATAATTAATTATTTACTTGGAAACAAATTAAAAAAGAATATGCATCACATCGGAACATGAGTCCTCTACTTGTATCTAAAATCTTATAATTTTTTTTTTATCATTTTATTGTGGTTAGGGTGGTCAAAAAAACACCTACTTATTTTTTCCCTAAAATTTAAGTGCCACTACACTAAAATTTCAATTTTTCACCAAATAGATTTAAAAAAAATTAAAATAAACTCAGTACTTTAGAAACTACATTCAATTTTATACAAATTCTATTGTTACATATTTTTGAAATAATATAGATAAGTTATTCAAATTTTTATGTCAAGTTTCGTAACTCTTTCTAAATGTTTTGCTACTTAAGGGCTTATTTTTTCCATGATGATCTTACACATACTTTTCCATTCATCGTTTAATTTTGTTGGCTTTCTCTATCAATGTGCCAGACACTTTTAATTAAAAAATTAAAAAAACTCTACCACCTTTTCCCCAACTGGCATCCTGATGCCAAAAAAATTAAAAATTGAGAAGGTAGACAAAAATTATGACCAAAGCTCAAAGCTCACACATATAGTCTATCGGTTAATTATTCATAAGATATCAAAGGTAAAAATGAATTTTAAGAAAAAAAATCAAGGTCATGCCCTTAATGATATCACAAGGGAAGCTTATTTCACATTCTTATAAGTGATGACATGACAAATCAATGGTTATAAGGAATAACTTAGGTTTTCCCCCAAGACTAGTCATATGATTGTGATATTGAAATTGTGAAACACCATTAAAAAAAAATAGCAATGGATAATTTCAATATGCTAATAAAATGTCCAAAATGATAGGAAATTAAAGTGGTGAGGCTCAAAATATAAGATGTTCATCAAATAGACATGGCAATGGTCATTGATCAAAAGATAAGATTGATGGTCACATGATAGGGAATCGTTAAGGAAAAATTAAAGGGATGATTGATAAGTTAAAAATAAATGGAACTACTTTGTTAGACCCAATGGGTTTTTTAATTGATGAATCACTAGAATATCAATCGATGCATCAGTAATGGTTCTAGAAGTAGATAGCATGGTGAATGTGTCTTTGGCATGGTAAATAGAGAAAAAAGGTAAAGAGTGTGAAGGGTAAAAAGCATAAATGTGTATAAATGTGAATAATATATATGATAAGGTCCAAAATATATGCCACAACATGATAGATAATTCCTACAAGAAATGATCAAAGTATTAATGGAAGCACAAGCATGTTAATGTAAAATTTGGTTGGAGAAACGACTATATCAAGTGAGTAATCAAAAAAGAGATGAACTTCGTATCACTAGCTTAGCTAAAATTATACCTAATAGTAGTAAATGTAGTAGTGACTGAATATGGATCATCATTCTCCAACCCATGATACTGGGATATAGTTCACACATGTAAGAAAATTAAAATATTGATAAAATAAAATGACATATGGTAAAAATAATAAAAATGTTAAAATATGAAAAATGGAAAATGGGTAAAAACCATACAATGATAAAAATAGATGAAACATGAAAATTACAAGGCCATTTTATACAAAATTTAGGATCATTAAATTTTAAAGTTCTTCAAATATGTGTGAAAAATTGATTAGAGGATTTAATTTGTATAATATTTATTATATAAGTTAGATTTTTAGATGGAAATTAACATTATGATATGTTGTATACCAAGTTGGCCATATGGGAGAGGATACCATGAGTTGTTTGAATTTTTCATCATAATATACTTTGGACTTTGAGGGGTTGTAGGAATAGTTAATCATATGGGGTCAAGATATAGATATGCATATGGGTATATTATTTTCTTGATGAATATTTCATAGATCATAGGTATTTTTAAAATGGTTGAAGAATGCATTTGAAGTTAGGTCTCATTATAAAATTACTCATAATGGGAAAACATGGGGATGGGGAAGGACAAGGTGTCGTGCCCATAACAACAACATGTTGAACCATACACAAATAATAAGATAATTATTTGACCCTTTAAATTACCACCTAACATCATGCTCTATGTGATACTCTCTCATGTGTACTTGATGATGTTGCTCATGCACTATCATGACAAACATATATCCCGTAGGATGAGTGAAGTGAACATTGTTTGAATGGAATAATTAAAAAAAGTAGTGATTTGACAAAAATAATGTTAATCAAGTTTAAATGGAATAATAAAAGTAAATAAATGTTTTAAAAGGCCTAATATTGATCAGGTTTTAATGGAATAATAAATTTAAATATTAGTTTTAAATTTTAAAACCATGTCCTAGATTATGATTTCTAAAGTTTTAATGTAGTAACATCATATTTTAAAATTTTAATAAAAATAAAAAATATTCATTTTCCATCCATAATTAAATAAATTTTATTGATTTAGTTTGACTAATTAACCCAATAAAATAATGCTCAACTTTTTTAAAAAAAATTAAAAGGAGGGTTCAAATTTTATGTCAACAAGAAAAAGATAATACAATCAATGCATGCCTTGTCACTCTAGACCACTAGGAAAACCCATAGAACCTAGACTAGCCCCTGCAAGTGCCAAAGACCTAACTTAAAATCCTTGAATATCTTCTTGTAGCAGCAACTTCTACCTCCATGAATAGTCCAAGAGAATTTTCCCCAAATAATCAATTTTCCAAGTACCCTTATGCTCTGAAGCCTATTTTGTAATGCCCCGCCAAGTAACCTTAAAGGAAGTTGCAATTAACATCTTAAACGAACCAATTTTTTTTTATAAAGTGCATTTAACAAACACATTCACTTACTAATTAACAATGACCTCTAAGGCTACAAGGTTAGGATTACTTAAAGCCACATATACATATTACATATAACCATATCCATATAACTTTATGAAATAAACATCATACATCATAAGAATACCACATAACATAATAAGATAATCAACCAAGATATAATCTCATAAACATTATCTTAAACCAATAGTTACATCACTCATTCCCAGAATGAGGCAATAGTATATAAGATTACAATTACATAACTCCACCTCTTACAAAGAGGGATAAAATAACTTATACAAGTTAAAATATTACAATGCAAGAAATTACAACAATAACCGCGAGCTATCCATCTGGATGTCTCGACACCAAGTACTGAAGATTGATGGGGACACAACGATTTTGGTGCATGTTCCACCCTACCAATGTGGTACCCGAAGGCCCACCCCCTATGCTAGGAGATAGTAACAAAGTAACATGGACAAAGATCTACTACCTCTAACCAAAGGCAGACTCATAGTGACTCAAACTAAAATAACCAACCAAATGAATTAACAAGTACAACTCAAGTACAACATAAGTACAAATCAAGTACAATACAGGTACAACTCCAACATCACTGACATAGGTGACATTGCTTCCAGACATAAAGTAGATCAAGTATGTTCAAATAACCATATACATAAAATAATTAACAACAGTTGTCATAGATAGAGTGTCATCGCAAAGTTTGTCATGAGATCTCCTCTGGGCATTCTTCATAGGCTCCGACACAAGTAATCCTGGTGGCCTCAACTGAATCTCGGCACTCATACTCACTCATGCGGAATCAACTACCTCTCGCAAGGACAAGATAGTTGATCTTGCCATTCCAGGTCTTCTCACTCATCCCAAGTCTAAACAAGCCCTTGTGTCTATGAGTGAGGATTAAATTATCTTGATTAGTGAGAAGTTAGTCCTAATTTTCTAAGTATATTATTTTAATTATCACTTGTTTAAACCACTCCTGAAGGTTATCTAGTTTACCTCTTTGGGCTCTAGGGCCTAACAGAAGCCACTCTTCTATTCGACAACACACACTCAAACAATCCACCAAGGGAACCACAAGTGCATACCAACTAGGCATCATAATCCACTCCAACACAAGGAGGATACAAATAATAGAAACTCACTCCAAACATTTTGGAGGAAACAACACATAGTCCACTCCTTTCACAGAAGGTACAAAATATCTCACTCCAAACATCTTGGAGGCAACAACACATAGTCCACTCCTTTCATAAGAGGTACAAAAGATCTCACTCCAAACATCTTGAAGGCAACAACACATAGTCCACTCCTTTCACAGGAGGCAACAAGATGAAACCACATAACAAGGTCACTCCATACAGGGAGACATGGATCCCATAATCCGCTCCTAAACCAAAGAGGTGCAAACATCCCCGTTCATGAAAAATGGGTAAAACTAAAAGACGCCATGCACTACCCAAGGGAAAACAATTGGATGGCATAAAGATTCAACAACCCTTATCCTCTAAGTTCTTCTGGAAGACTTATAATTTAGGACTAACACTAAATCCCAAAACCAACAATGCAACTTGACGACATAGCAACAAAAGCATTCAAGTCATCAATCAAATCTAATATTTGGATTTCCTAAATCCATACTCATTCAATAGGTAGTGTTGACAAAGTCAAAGACATGATAACTAGATCATCTAAAATAATCATAACCCCTATTTCCCTTTTCATTATTGAAAATCTAAAACAATTAAACTTACTTCCCTTTACTAAATACAAAGAATTAAATCCTTTAAGATAATCATGAGGAAGATACTACTTTTGGATATACTAAATCCATACCTCTTTCATAATCCAATCACAATGATTCAATTAATCTAAATAGAAATTAATAAATAACATAATTGATTGTGTCATCAATAAAACTTCTTAATTTACTTTTGAATCGACACAAATCCATGCAAGTAAACTCTTTCCATTTCCTAACCAAATCTTACATCTCATTCACTTTTCTATTTAAAACATTCAATCACTTTAATATAATAACATATTGTTTTTCTATCCATTTAAAAACATGCAATTTCACCAATGTATAAAAAAATATCTTTTGGCTGATCTATTTGACCATGCATTCATATTGTTTCTAATTAAATCTCATTAATTAAAACAAACATTTAAATATAAATATTTCTATAATTCTTTAATATATTTAAATATATTTTTCCTTATCAATTTTGACCATACATTCAAAACTTATCATTTAAATTCTTCATGCAAAGCTAAATTACACGCACTTAAATAAAACAAGGTAAATACTGATTGAAAATACTCATGGATATATTTACACATCTCAATATATTTTCTTCAATCATATTAACAAAATAAATATTTCCTTTTAAATCAAGTAAAAAAAATATCTTTCTCTATACATTTTCTACACATACTAATCATTTCGTTTAGAACACTAATAATACCTAATTTGCAAACAGTAGAATAAAATAAGATAAAATATTATTTATTCTCTCAAATGGATATATGCCTTCAATATATATACTAAATATAAATTAATATATTTAAATATATTTAATCATTAACATATCTTCTATTCTTTACAAAATATCAAATTGTTTAATTCAAAATAAAATATCCCTTATCATCAATTTTCCAAAATATAAATATATTTTTCCAATTAAATCAAATTAATAATTGGACCTTTTACACATGAATTTAAATTCCACAATTAAATTTTAAATTATGCATTCTTTAAATCAAATATTTAACTCCTTCAATTAAACTTTAACATGCCATTTTAAAATAAACAATAATTTTCCCATATGTTTATAATTTTAATTCCACTAATCTAATATACAAATTTTATTTTAAATAATATAAATAAATATAATACTTTAGTATTATAAATTATAATATAAAATATTATTAAATAATATTTTAATATTATAATAACAATACTTAAAATATTAATCTTTATAAATATCATTTTATTATTATTTTATTTTCAGAACAACCATGGGAAAAAATAACTTAATAGTAGTCTCATGTTTCAAGTATAACTGAAAAATTACGATCTGGGTATTTACGATTTTTTGATAGGGATAAGAAAAGTTCAAAATGCAAAAACCCTTTAAATTTCTTGGAAACCCAGTTTGTGAAAGTGAAGTTATAGGCAACGCAATCAGACCATTTTACTATGAAAAATATAACTATACTGTAGATTTTAAAATCCGTTTTTTAATAATAAACAGAAGGTTTCATTTTCTAAAAACATTCTAAATGCATTGTTCAATCTCTATGTTTGATTTTAATAACAACAAAATCGATTTCCCCAAATAATTTAAATTCAACTAAGGTTTTCACAATTTTCACTCAAGAATTTTCACAAGCAAAGGCTGTAAATTTGTTTAATTCTTTTCTTCTAATATCAAATTTATTTTCTAAAACAGATTTAACAAATAAATCTTTAATCATTACTATTTAAACAAAAAAACAATCAAGAACAATAAAACACAAAGAGGAAAACCTAGTACAAGAAGCTACAAGAAGAGATGAATTTCTGATGCAAGCCTCCTCCAAAGATTTCCTGAATTTTCTTCAATCCTCCAATGAATCCAGTCCAAAATCCAACAAATGCAAACAATATTTCCTTCAATCAATTCTACAATCAAACTTTCTTCAACCCCTTGTGTAATTTTTCCAAAATTTCTTCACAGCTCTAAAAATGTATGTTTCTAAAAACTTTTTCCTCTAAAATTAAAACATGTATTCTTTATAAATCAAAAAATACCTAATTCACATTACATGCAAATTAGATATTTCAATTTCAATTTCAATTTTAATTTCAATTTCACTTTTCAAAAACCCACTTTCAATTTAAAATGCAATTTCAAATAATAAATTAATTTCCAAAGTTGCAACCAAATTCCCAAATAAACATTTAATTATAATTTCTAATTTAATTCCCACACGTTGGAATTAAATTCCAAAATTAATTCTAATTCTTTTATTTCCTTTCATTCTCTTGCATCACGTTTAATTAATTAATTTAATTATTTAATAACTAAATTCAACCCCTTGGATCAAATTTAATTAATTAAATAAACTAAATATAATTAATTAATTTAAATATAAACTTTTATCCACATTGCATTATTTAAATTAAATAATCATCAACATGATTTAAATGCAATTATTCTAAGTATCTATTTCCAAATCAATAATCCTTCAAAAATAAATAACATTAAAACAAGACAGACAATAACTCGACACACACAACTGACGACACACTAAGGCTAGGGCATAGACTTGACACATGTTACCTAGCTACTATCTCCCGTTCAACTTAACCGTTGGATCGACACGCTCAAACCTGTGAAGCCAGGTGGAGTCGGTGTCATGTACCTACAATCCTGCAACCAAGTAAACAACATCATACAATATATCTAGCATATAATACACATCGTGAAGAAGGAATTACGAATTCGTAGGGCGCTCACAAACAAGTGATGCGAAACCGTCCTCTTCACCAATACACTCATTGAAACTGACACTTCCATCATAATCCAGTAATCTCATAATAACATCTCATGTTAACTCTACAACATCATTAATCCATAATGCATGTGAAACAATAATCAGATAACTACATCCCACAATAATAGTTGTCGCTCAATAGTAGCGATCAAAACATCATAACAAAATGTATCCAGTATCAAAGTAATTGCAACCAAACATAGCATAAAACAACTTGAACAAGAATCAAAACGGAGGGGTATTACATATTTAGCCAAAAAATATGTAGTCTCATTCCATTCCCTAAATATATGGACAAAAGCAACTAAATCCAAAAGAGAACTAATTTGGTGAATTTGGCATATAAAGAAAAGCAGTAGCCAATTCAACCCATCCAAGGAACCCCTTATCAACATGGAAACAACAATCTACAAGTCACACTGACAAATGATCTTGTGCCAACCCATTTCACAAAACTTTTCTAAAGAAAAACTGATAGCCAAAGCCTCCATATAGTTTTTACTTTAGTGCATTTGAAAGCTAGAAAAGATAAATATTGGAGAACCCTCACTATCCCTACCAACACCACAACAATAGAAAAACCAAGATTACCCTTGGAAGAACCATGAGTATTAATCTTCAAGATACCCACAAGAGGTGGATACCATCTATCATCACACAAAATATTTGTAGTGAAGTGTTTCCTATCAATGGAGTATCATCTCCCAAATCCTCCACCAACCAAACCCATCATGGACAACACCCCCACATCACTGGCCTCTAAAGAGATATCCACCTCACACCTAACTAGAATAGTTTTTTGAATCATGTTATGAGCCTGTTGTCAAACCCGATGAGCAGAAAAACTAGCTCCATTAAAAATCATACTATTTCTCTCTAACCAAATCTCCCATAGAATGCAAGAAGAGCCTATACCCCAAGCCACTTGAACACAAAATTTCTTTGCCAAAGGCCTACCTAAGGTCCTCCAAAACATAACAAAAGATTAAGAATGTACACAAGACTATCGCCAAGCCTCCCACCAACAATGCCAAATAATATTGGAGAACCTATATACCAAAAAATGCACACAAATTCCATACTAATACCACATAGGAAACACTTGGAAGGCCCCTGAAATCCCCTCTTCAAAAAATTATCGCAAGTGAGGCACCTATTATGAACCACAAGCTAATGGGAAAATTTGCATTTAGGTCATCAAACTTGTTCCACATAGGCTTACACCAAGGAACCTCCTTCCGACCATAAATACTCCTATCCAAAATATGATAACCACTAGCAACTAAGAAAACTCTCCCAGGGCTTAGACCCCAATCCAAATAAAACTTTTTTTTTGCAAGGAGCTATAGGTCTTGCTAGCTAAAATATGAGATAATTCAAATTGGTCCTCCTTTAATCCCTCTAGAGGAGAATTTCGAACATACTTCCACTTGTTGACTTCCACCTAGCCAAGGTTCTTAGCAACTTTAAAGTTCTCCAAATGAGTCCATTCAACTTCAAAAAAAGAAGTAAAAATATTCTATAGATGTGGATGATAAGTCATGATTGGGGGATGACCATCCAAAGAGTCAAAAAAAAAGTGAGCCTACGACCCTCTATTATGAATCCAAAACAAACCTTGATTCACAAGACTAACTCCCCACTTCAGAGTGTTTGAAATCATAGAAGTTTTACCTTCCAAAGAGATTCTAGGTATCTCTTTCCAATCAGTCTCACACAAATATTTTAAGGATAGGATCATGGCCCAAGCTTGAAATTTTTTAGTGCACCATCTCTAATACATTTTCACATCCAAATATTGTCCAATAAGGATTCTATTTCACAACCCAAGACCACCAAACTATTCTAGCCTACAAACATTCTCCTAATTCACTAAGCTCCAGTTAGAGGAAGAAAGACTGCCACCCCAGATAAATTGTATAGATAATGCATCTATCTCCTTAATGAACTTAACTAGAGAATATAAACCATACACCTATAGATTGGGAGAGCCTAGAACAAATATTTTAAAAGTAGGACTCTCTCCGTAGAGGACAACCATCTATACATCCAATGACTAACCCGCTGATGAAATTTATCCAACACATTCTTCCAATTTTCTCTAGGAAAAGGACCAGTAGAGAGATGGATATGCAAGTACACAAAAGGAAAATATTCAATTTGGAATATTAAGATTCACATTACTCTTGTTTGAATATGTAGTCCAATGTCAAAGAAAAAATGGAAGACTTATCTTCATTAATTTTCTAACATAAAGTTTTTAGATAAATATCTAGAGCTTGCTTGATGCTCGTCGGTTCACAATTTTTTCCAACACCTATCAAATAAATATTGTCCTCAAACTGTAAGTTGGATTTGGGGCCAACTCATATCCTTAATTCCATCCTTTAATAATACCTTCCCTCACATGGCTTTGAAATATTCTCCCTAGTCCCTCAACTATAATAATAAAAAAATAAGGAGGTAAGGAGTCATCCTGCTTGAGACCTCTAGAGGCACAAAAAAGAGAATCACAATTCATTTATTTCTTTTTCATCCTTATCTATTCTCTTCTATCATTTCTTTCTCCTTCATCTTCGAATCCTCTTGTCCATTTCAAGAGCACACTCGTGTTCTTTTCACCCACATGTCTTCCTGAGGGGGCATACCTCTATCTCCTCGATATTCTTCCTTACACTAGGGGCATATAATTTCTTTGAAACAACGTGACAGGATACATTATCTCAAAGAGGGGAAAATTATAGACACATAAAAATCTCCTCATTATCATTTTTATCGATTGCATATTTCACTAAAAGCATTTGCATAATCATTTATCCATTTCAGAATCCATTAGTCCATTTAAATATTATAACCATTTATCCATATTATAAACATTTATAAGTGTTTAATCATAATTTCTATTCATTTATCACTAATCGATCATTTATCCATTTGCCCTAATCACTAAAATATCATTTGCATTCATATCACATTAATCTTTATCCATTCATATATTCCATTAAATCATTTACCCATTAAATCCATTTTCCTTGAATCAATCATTTAAATTCACAAATCATTTATAAATATAATTCTAAACCTATATTATATCATAAACCCACTCATCCATTTTCTCTCATTTTTAATCCATTTCAATTAATTCCAACATGCATTTCTCCACTGAAATCTTAAAACCCACATCTATGCCAATGTGGATTCAACACATGAATTCATCTATTAAAGCATGCTTCCTCCTCAGTTTTCAAACACAACTCCGGTTTCATAATTCTCAAATCCAATTCTACATAGAATCTTGTGCTTTTGCTTCAAAAATCTAAGAGCAAAGACAAGATATTGTAGAGAGGATGACAATGGAGTTATCTTTCCTTTTGAATGAACTTGCTTGGATTTCTTAGAAGTAGTACTTAATTTTTGCATTATATTTTCATTTTGGAAAAGCTCTATTGATATTTTATTGAATGCATGATTTTGATTTTGTGAATTCAATCAAGGTTTTTCAGTTTTTAGCTTCATGAGAGTTCCTTAGATTTCACACCATCATTCATAGGAGAATACAAGATCATAAAAAAATACTTTGAGAAGCTTGGAAAAGGAAAAGTAGTAATGTCAACAAAAAATTTGGCAGACCCTTTGAAAGAATCCACCTCAACCACTTTAGAACAAAAGAAAACAATTACACAACAAACATTGATTAAGATGATTATGAACAACCACCAAATCGAAAATCAATGAAAAATCTTTTTGAAAAAGGTTATGAACTTATGAAGCAACTTGGGTATATAGTGGAAAAGGATGTGGTGCTAGAGAGAAAAGGTATATGTTTCCCTATAGAGCCTCAAACACAAGAAAATACTAGTGGTCTTGGTTATTGTAGGTGTGTGCAAGAAGTTGAGTCCACTTTTTGGCCAAAAAGTAGAAGTGTTTTCCCTAATTTTTAGAATTTGTGACATTTGACCTTAAATATTGAAGCACTTAAATATGGAATCTTAAAAGAAATCACTGACCATAAAATGTATTACTCAAATTCTAGTTTCCAAACATGTAATTTATTTCAATACCTAGGTGATAAAATTTGATTTTCAATAGGCATTTCTAAAAACCATTGTTTAAAATTCACCTTTTTAATACCATGGACATGTACGTCATCCATATTTTGACCTAAATAATCATATTTTTCTAAATCCTTTTGGGAAAAGACTTGTAACTCAATGAAGTAAATTTTCGATATTTTCTTGTAATTTTATATTGAATATTTTTTTTAAAAAAATTACTAGCCATATTTGTTGTTTTGAAAAATTGTCATGTATGTCACGCATAAGATGACCTAAGCTTATCATTTTTTATTTATTTTTAAATTGAAAAGAATTGTTTGAAGTATGTTTTGGTGCAATTCATTTTACACAAAAATATTTTAATAAAAAGCTATTAAAATACTAAAAATTTGATATTTCAAATTTATGGACCAGTTTCATCATAAATTAATTAAGAAAAATAAAAAATAATCAAAATTGTAAAAACAATTACATATTTGGAAACTGCACTATCTCATATATAATGGTTTTTAATTTTTTTTTATAAATAGTAAAATAGGTCTTAAAAAATATGTCCAAATTCACTATTTTTGTGTGACATTGCCATGACATACAAGTTTTAGGTCAAACGAAGTCCAAAGCTTAGGTTTGGGTCCCCAAGACATTTCCCAAACCGAAAGACAAGTCGAAAGCCTAACAAAAAATTCATATTTTAAAGAATGGGATCTTGTTCTAAAATAGGATCATGTTTCATAAAAAAACAAATTCTTATGGTTCTACAAAATGGGATCCAATTTTGAAAAGTTGCCAAAATCAAAAAGTTTCCAAAAATGGAAAGTTTTCAAAATGGGATCATGTTTTGAATTTTTTTTTAAATGGAAGTTTTCAAAAACTAAAAGTTTCCAAAATAAAAGTTTTCAAAATGGGGTCCCGTTTTTAAAAATGGTTTCTCGATTTTTTTAAAATGGGATCTTGTTTTAGTTTTAGGATCAAGACTCCAAACCTAAATGGGATCTCTTTTTTAAAAAATGGGATCGCATTTTGCTGAAGCCGATTTTGAGTCTTTTGCTAAGGCAAAAACTTCCACATTTCGTGGACTCGTCTTCTTGTATCTACCCTTGTCCTTTGAAAGAAACAAGTAAGCCTTCACTCAATATCAACACTCTTACAAAAGATCCTTCTAAGACAACTTTAACATTAGTGCATCTTGAACTAATAGACACTAGTGGTCTTAATGATTATCCTTTGAAAGAAATAAAAGAAACAAAGAAATATTCACTTAATGTCAATGTCATCATGAAAAACACCAATGATTGGAGTTCTTTAAATTTTACACCCTCCTTTCAAGGAGAGAAAAAAATCTCACAATCTAAAAAGTCTTACGTAGGTATGACACCTTGTACTAAGAAAGATATATCTTTTTTGCAAAACAAAGGAACACCTTCTACTATTGATCAAGAGAGTATCTTGTCGAGACTTCTCCAAGATTGTTTGATATCTCTCCCTCCAAGAACACAATTTTTTTTTTACTTCAACAATTCATTTTGTGCATATCATAGAGTTCATGGTCATTTTACTAATGAATGTAAGGCTTTAAGTGATAATATTCAACATCTTAGGGATTGTTCATTTCTCTTTCTTATGTTGAGGAACCTAGTTCCTATAATTGATATTGATTTTAACTTTATCATATCTTTCTTCATTCATTTTAGTTCATCCTTTTCTTGTATTAAGTGGGGGCAAGGGGTTACCTAGCCTTGTCCTCATATGTCATGTGTCAATGTCTCTTTTTTCTGGTTGACCACCTTTCATGTACATATAATATCAAGCTTAGGATATTGATGATATGCCTTAAGTTGGATTGCATGTGACATACTGATTTTTTACATTTTTGGGGGAAACCCCTTCCCTTTTCATGATGTAGCTTATTGGAAACATATGACTTGGCTAGGGATTTTCTAATAAGATCTCATGTTTCCTTCTCCTTTGAAGTATTTTCTCACAAAAATGGTGTGAGAAACCACTTTAAAGTGGGGGCATACATCAACACTCATGTTTCACTCTAATTTTATTTCTTCTTGTGATGCATCTTTTTCTTGGTGGTGTAATTGGGTTTGATTTCCTCTGAGAGCATGATATTTATTTGACTTATCCACTCTTACAAAAATTAGGCACGATGTTCCGTAAGAAGAGACCTTACATGAACTAAGAAAAATCCATTTGAACATACCTCCCACTGCTTTGCATTTACAATATCCATTATATGACCACCTTGCATAATTAACTTTGCTTGCCTATGGTGTCATCGTATTTGTTCATGAGTTTCAAGCATACAAATCTTTGCTTGCCTCATGAAGCTTGAATTTCATTATTATGTGGTGCCTTGTAAAATTTATCAGGTGGTATAACTTTCGTATGGTTGGCATATGATGAAAAGCCTAAAGGTGGTCATGACATTCTCTTTATACGTTATGAAATCGATACAAATGCATGAATTTCTCACTAAGCCACCCTTTTTGGATACTCACCCAGTGGACAATCTAAAGTTTCATTGCCTCAAAGTGAGCATGAAATTTTTAACAAACAACTTAGATTTGATCTACATCACATTGGACAAATGGTTGAGGTTTGATCCACCTTTTTTTTTTCTTGTTTTTGTTTTTCTTTGTTTTACTTATTGACATTGTGTGTTTGCATATCTTATTTTGTTGCATATCATACACCTTGTGCATGTCCTTTTGTACTTATGCCATTTTGACATAGGATCTTGGATCCTAGGGGCCTGACCACCTCCTCAATCTTTTTTCTCATAGACCATCTGCATCAATTCACTTGGACCCCTCTTGAATGTTTACTTTAGTGTGAGTTTGAAGAAGGTTCATCCTCTCACTAAAGTGGGGGCTAAATGTAACATAGAAAAATGTCATCGCTTATATTTTCACACTTAATTTTGGGATGTTTAAAATTAAAATCGACGTAATCTTTCCTTGATCTAGTGTTGTATTTTTTTTTCCACATTCACATTGGATTTGGGGCTCTTTTAAGCTAAGTTGACCTAATTGTGCCTTAATTTAATGTTGTAAAGTATATTTTTTTACACTTTCACATTGAGTTTTGTTCCCTCTTGCAGTTATGACATTCATAGTATCATTAATAGTCCCCTAAGAACCCATATGATGCATCCCAAGGCTTACCTCAATCAAAAGCATGGCATAGACATCAAATATACTTAAAATTTTAAGTCCATGAGATTCCCTCTATCTAGAAAAGGCTTAGTGGGACCCATATGCCACCTTGGATGTATGTGTCACATCTAGATGGGACCTATATACGACAAGGGACGTTTGAGTCCCATTTGGCCCTGTTTTGGGGTTTTGAGCAAGAAATCAAAGTTTTAAATTCAAATTTTATGTATGTTGGCATTTGGGATCTAATATATGGTACATTAGATGGATTTCCTATATAAACAAGGTCTCAAATCATTATTTCACTAAGAATTCATGATATCAAGCCTAGCACTCAAGATTTAATCATTCCAAGACTTCACAAGATCATTTCTAAGGCATTCATGGGTATAATTATTCATCAATTTTTATACCAAGTCAAGATCCATCATCATGTTAAGGTTATCAAGCATCAAGAATGTTGTTGAGCTAGTGTTGTAATTTTGCATTGAAGATCCAAGATTAAGCATTTTTAGTGTAGTAAAATTCATACCCTTGCATTTTCACACCTATTTGGTATTGTCTTGCTTTATTTATCCTTCTTTGTGGCATAATTGGTTTTATTTTATGTCCACAAGCCCTATGAATGACATTTTTTTGCTTAATCCCGACATTCTCCAATGCATAAGTGATCTTTGAATGACTCTGATTGGTGTGTGCCTGATTTTTTCTCAGGACTAAAATGCCACTAAGGGCGTCTTTTTCCCCCTGAGGTCTTGGGACCCTAATTTTGAGGTATCTTATTTGGGAACTATTGATTCCAAAAATTGACAAGGTAACAAGCCTTTGTCAAAAAATGAGTTAAGGGGGGACCTAATGTGCTAAATTGAGTAACCTCCAATTTTTAAAGAAGTCGACTCTTCTATAATTGGGGTTTTTAGAATGGGAAAAAGATGAAATATAAAATAAAAAGATCTAACTATGGCAACGTGTTGAGACTTAGATGTAAGACATGATAGACCTATATTTTAGATGTGATCTAAGGAACCATTCAACAATATTCTATTTCCAAAACAACAAATTATTAAAGAGAAAGACCTCGATAATTCATTTCTTGACATAAAATAATTTGCACTGAGCTTTACTTAATAGAAAGAGTCAAAGACATGGTTCTAAATCAGTACTCTATTCAAATCATTGAATTTGCAAAAAAAAACTATTCAGAAACAACACAGTATAATGTTATTAATAGTTAATAAACAAAAAGGCCAAATTACAAGGGCACAATCTGTGAGTCTTTATAGTTATCTAACAAAATAAAGGTTTGGTTTCCCCCTAATTCTTTTGTAGATATTTTGAACGAAAAAATAACTATTCACTTATAGCCAAGAACTTTGCTGTAGGATGGTAGATCTGAAAAGTGTTAGTATATTAACAAACCCTCTTGTGGAAATCAAATAAACATGACAAATCAAACACCCTTCATAAATATTACTCAATGTTAGACATGCAAAACTAAGACACTGAAACAACTAGAAATGATAAATGACCTAATTAAAAGCATAACAACACGATGCACACCTATTCCATACTAGATTGGTGCTAATCTTTGTGTAGAAGGTAGCCCTTTCCAAACACTTTCCAAGCGAATGATGGTGATAGACAAAGAGATGCAAAATGAACTCAAGTTGCTTATAGTGAGAATGCTCAAAATTTAGATGCTAATGGAGAAGAAAACCCCTTGAATTTATAGGTGAGATTGAAGAGAGAAGAGGCAAGGTTGAGGAATGTGGGACTAATCCATAACCAATAAGAAGAAGCCACTTGTAACTATGGGAATGGGCCATGGTTGTGCAAGTTTTGGCCAATGTGCCAATTTGAAATTTGAAAATAGCATTAAATGCATATGGTTGAGAGATTTGGGGGGAATTTTTTTGGACATAAAAGTCAAACAAAGGAAGTTAATGAGGGAATATTCCTTGCGAATATGATTTTTGAGGAAAATAGAGCTTTCCATAAATCAAAATAAATGATTTATTGTGCAAGTAGGCAAAGCTAGAGGATGGGACATGGGTTTAGATTAAATTAATCAGGATGAGATTAACTTAATGGGGAATTAGGTGATTGTGATATTTTGACTTAGACTTTTGGATTAAAATAAATCAAAATGAGAGGAAATAATGGATATTGGCCATTTAATTAAATACATTTGATTTAATTAAGTAAAGGAACTTTAGGAGGTTAATTAAATAATTTGATTTATTTAATTAAAGAGATAACCTTAGTGAATTAATTAAATTGATTTATTTAATTAATAGATGAAATGATGTTAATTGAAGCATGATTAGATGCATGAGTCAATTTTGCATGTCTACATTTGTAAAAAACTCTCTCTAAAGAAGTCTCTTATCTCTAAGAGAAGAGGGTGAAGCCAAAATAATGGTTTACAGTTTGATGGAGGAAGGAAAATAGTTAAAAAACTACCCCATGGAAAAAAAATTGGTTTTAGGGGTTCGAATGAACCTACAAGTTAGGCCAAACCGAAAAGGGGTTCGACCGAACTAAGGTTCAAGTGAACCCATTAATTACTAGGCTCACATTTCCCTCCCAAACCACAAAATAAAAATACATATTGAAGAGGGTTCGAATGAACCAAGGTTAAAATGAACCCTGGTTTGCTCGAACCCCCGGTGGTTTGCTAGAACCCCCCTGGTTCTAGCAAACCCTCCTTTTCCCACCTCTCTACTCTCTAGCACAAACACGAAAAAAATGGGTTCTAGGATGAAAATGTCTGAGACTTCACAAGCCCAACTAGAATCAGACAGTCCTCAAAATGAGCTATCCAATGAGTATAATTTTAATTATTTTTTATTTTATTATGTATTTATTTTTTTAGTTTTATTAAACATAGGTTTTTCATAAAAAATGAAGGTCTTTGTTTTGCACATGTAGAAAAATAGCAGATTATCATTTTTTTTTGGAAAAATATGTGTGCACTATATATTCAAGTCCTTGATCCAAAAAATAATAAAATTGAATTTTAATATATACAAAAATAAAATTACATGTTATAAGGTCATGCTATGTTTAAATTGTAATTGGTTTGACTTTGAAACTTGATTAAAGAAAAAATATTCAATAAAAAACTATTTAACTAAGTGAAATCACTAGATATTGGAGTTCAAAATATAAATTTGAAAGAATTAGAATTTTATCCTTCATGGAAAAAATATTATGCATTATATGGTGTGCATCACTATTTAAAAATGTTTTTTTCGAAAAAAAACCAGTTTTCGTGGGAGATGGAAAAAGAAGTGCAATTTGATTCCAAAAATTCTGAAAAAATATTATAAGAATCTATAAACAAAATGTGAGGAGACTCTAGTTTGTACCATCTTCAAATTCCTCGTGATTTAGTTGATATATGTGCCCAAATGTGAATATTCAATTAAACAAAATATTTCAATGTCTAGTTTGAACAAAAATTGTAAACCACTCTTGTAGGATCACCCAAGAAGTAACATATATAGCCAAAGGCATCCACTACTTGAAATATTGTAAAAATATTTCTCATCATGAATCATGATGCTTACACCAATGATTCATCATGACCATTTTAATAGAAAGATTCCCGAGCATGAACCCATTCATTCACTAGCTGGATGCATTCCATGCAAATGATGGCAATGGTTTCGGCCTACCCTGTGTAAAAAAGTGTCGACACTTAGTGAAAATAGTTAGAAAACATGGCACAACATGGCAGCCTAGAATTCACATCACTCTTTCCTTTATGTAGCTACGTCAAAAGAACATGTGGTGGCATACCGCAACTAGTACTTCATCATCTATGTCCTTCGATGAGAGCTTGTGATGAGAATACATGTGGTAGCATCATTGTTATCAACACCACTTCAGGGGCCCACCAAAATTTTGCATGGTCGAAGGCTATGTGGTAGGCAGTCAGGGCCTAAAGGATAGTTATATGAAATTACACCATACTCACCCGATTTATTGACACCAGGGAGTAGAATGGAGCTCAGAAGAGAAGGGAAGGGAATTTTGCTTCTATAAGCGCTTTGTTAACACACAGTGATAGTGAGTTGAGAGAGACAAAATACTATCGAGGAAGCTTCTAAAAAATCATCAAGAGTAGTTAGAAGCTAGGAAAGAAATCAAAAACAACTCAAAGGGAGCATGGGGGTTTATTAAAAATCCACTACTTTTGGTGACTACCAGGGGCATTTCTCTTGTGGAATGAGGAACCCAAAATTATTTTGTTTGGTAACCAAATATTTATTCATTGGACATTGGAGTCAGAGCTTAAAGAGGGTGACCTTAAAAGGTATCCATTTGGCCTCAGAAGGCATTGATATGCCACACTATATTTCATGCGCCTCGTGTAGGTCGATCATATCTTTAAAGGGTAGCTCCACAAATATCTTGGACCCATTTTCGAGCTAGAAAAGAAACTGCACGATCTGATGAGTTGCACCCTCAATGTCCTTGACGATGGGAGGCTAGCTGAAATTCTGAAAAACAAATAAATCTTGCTTCCTCTCCTCAATTTTGGCCAGAATCTGCTCTATGGTAGCCATTGATTTATTAGGGAGAAATGAAGAAGGTAGGCCCATTTGGGTTAGTCAAGAAAGCCTTACCCGAACATTGTTTGTCATCTACCCATAGTAACCAGGCATCATTGAGTACAAAGGTTTGCCTCTTGGCATCGAATAAACTCCTTTGCAACCCCAGTGGTTGCCCTCTGATTCTCAATCCCTACTCCTTCTAGGTCCTCGCTTAGCACTGTGTATACCTTGCCTAGAAGCCTTTATGCTTCGGGAACATTTTTCCCTATGAATTGTGGGAGTTGCTCAATCATTCCACGAACTTCTCTACATAATTTGTTTTCCTCTGCCATGAATTGAAGTGTGGGTTGGAGAGTTGGGATTAAAGTCTTGACTCTCTCCCAGTAGGAAGCATAAAGTTTTTGGGCTACTAAGCAGAGGTCTTTCTGTGGAGTGGGAGTTTGAACGATCTTCCTCAAAATATTAATCTTTGCATCCTTCATCCCAATCTCCTACATTAGCCCCATTTTTTATTCTTCGGTAGAGGTGAGCTTCTCCTTCAAGTCCTTTTGTGTGGCTAGCCATCTCTCCTCTACCTAGTTTTGGGTTGCAAACTCTTCCTCCAGTGAAATCCTGATATTTTAGAGATCTTCTTGAAATTGAGCTTGTGCGCTCACTTGGTTTGTCTCCTTTTCTCATACCATTTTCTCCAAATGAGCATGCAGCTGTTGTAATTCTCTGATATTTTACTAAACTTCTCTCTCTGACTTTGCTAACTTGTCGGATAATTCCTAGTTCCTTTTTCACAGCTCGACTATCCGATTAAACTCTTTGGATTGGAATTTCTTGAGCTCCCTTTGCAAGCTAGCCTATTTTGCCTATGCATTTCATGTGACGCACATCTTTTCAGGTTCTGGGTATGTGCAGGATCATGATGGGCCAAAAAGTGTTGATATGTAAGTGATATGATGGCCCACATGGCTGATGACTTTTTTTTACCCAAAATTGATCAAACGAAAAGGGTTTTTAAAGGAGATTCTCAGCTTTCCACCAATATAAATTATGCTTTACTTTGTATTGAATAAATAATTATTATTCATTTTCTATTTGAATTATGACTAAATTCGTGATTGATAGGTTGGTTGAAAAAAATCTATAGCTTTCAAATTATACCACATTTTTTGAATCTGAAACATGTGTCACATTCTATGGTTCACATAATATAGGAATTAAAAAATGAATTTCATGATGTTTTGACCAAGTTAAGGTGGTTAGAGATACAACTTTTTATGTTTTTTAAAATTTGTAATAAAAAATTCATAATTAATTATTTTCTTGGAAAAAAATTACAAAAAAATATGCATCACATCGAGACATGAGTCCTCTACTTATATCTAAAATATTATTAAAAAATATTATCATTTTATTATGGTTAGGGTGGTTAGACATACACCTACTTCATTGAAATTTCAAATTTTTACAAAATAGATTTTTTAATTTTTTAAATAAACCTATTAGTTTAGAAACTACATTCAATTTTCTACAAATTTTATTCTTACATATTTTTGAAATAATCTAGATAACTTAGTCAAAATTTTAAGTGAAGATTCCTAACTCTGATTTTTCTAAATTTTATCGCCAGTTAAGGGCTTGTTTTATCCATGATGATCCTACACATACCCTTCTTGTGATTTGTCCTTGGCCAATACGATTTCTAGCCTTGCCTTGATGGCCTTGAGATCTTCCTCCACCTTCTTCAAGTTGTGACAAGACTTAAGAAAGTCAATGGTCACCACCCGTTGTGTCTCCTCCATCAGCTTGACTTTATCTTTGGGTTGGGAAACACATAAGTCCAGTCTGATCACATCGATTTCATAGTCATCGAGTTATATTTCTCTCTGTGGTTTTACAACATTTGGATGTAGGGTTGCAAAATTCAAGGACTTTGGGCGGTGCTGGCCTCTTGGCATCCTTTTCTTTTTAATTTTAGAATTTTAGAGTCAAATAGCTTGAGTTTGCTTCGTTGTATCACTTTGAGACATGAATTGAGTCGGTGATCTGATGCATTTTCTTGCGAAGGGTGCATTAGGAGGGACAAAAAAAGGGAAAGAGAGGCAGGTGACCTTGGAATTTTTATTCTTCTGAAGGGGAACCATGAGCGAAGAGAAAGGAGGAATTCTCCAAATCCTGGGTGAAGAAGGCATGGAGAGGCTCATGGGAAATGGTGGTGACAATGGAGATGCACCAAGCTCTGATGACTACAAAGGTTGAGTTTGAATTAACTCAGATGATGCAGTAGGGGTGGCAGCCTCAGACACCAATGGGGAAAAAGACATGGATGCAGATGTAGAGGTGGATGGGATGGATGAAGGGGCTTTGACCAACGACGGGGCAACTTGAGGGAAAGTGAAAACCATCTGTCTGATATGAGAAAACTAGGAGAAACCTCCAATAGCCCATGCGGAGGGGGAAGAGAAAGATGGGCTCATACTTGGAGTGATGGGTGCCTTAGGGATTGTGGAAGAAACAAGATACTATGAGCCAAGAAGAGAGGGAG